>CM065681.1:3319179-3329179 GCA_017654935.2 Phymorhynchus buccinoides | reverse complement strand
AAGGGGGTAGGGAGGGAGAGAGATGGGTGGGTGTGGAGAGGGAGAGAAAGCCGGGGATGGGAACACACACACACACACACACATGCGCGCGCACACACATACACACATACACACACGCTTACTCACACACACACCCACACGCTCACTCTCTCTCACACACACACACACACACACACACACACACACACACACACACACACACACACACACACACACACACACACACACACACACACACACACACACCACACACACACTCACACACACATATATATATATATAGCTGGCAAAGACAGGGCGTTCAATCGTTATTATTATATATATATATATATATATATTATTTATGCACACACACACACACACACACACACACACACACACACACACACACACACACACACACACACACACACACACACACACACAACACACACACACACACACACACACACACACTGCACACACACAATTGGAAAACAAAAACAAAAATCAGAAGGAAAGGGAAGATAGAAGGGAAAAGAATATTTCCAGACATAAGAACATGCAATGCATACATACATCTTAATAATGTCAGATTACAATTTGTCAACCAGGTGCATCTTTAAAGCGTTTTCAAAAGCTGGTTTAGATGGACATGATTTCAAGAATGATGGCAAGTTGTTCCATGTGTTTCCCCCAGAGTATGTCAAGCTGGATTTGAACAGATCGTTATGGGGCTTAGGAAATGAAAGCTCTGTGTGTGTGTGTGTGTGTGTGTGTGTGTGTGTGTGTGTGTGTGTGTGTGTGTGTGTGTGTATGTCACACTGTGTGTGCGTGCGTGCGTGCGTGCGTGCGTGCGTGCGTGCGTGCGTGCGTGTATGTGTGTATGCGTGCGTGCATGCCGCGCGCGCGGCGTGTGTGTATGTATGTGTGCGTGTGTGTGTGTATGTATGTGTGTTCGTGTGTGTGTATGTATGTGTGCATGTGTGTGTGTATGTATGTGTGTTCGTGTGTGTGCATGTGTGTGTATGTATGTATGTATGTGTGTTGTTGTTTTTTCTTCGTTTCTGGGAAGAAACGATACTTAAAGGCTTGCAATCTGTTTTGTCTGTTGGTGTGTCCATCTGTCCGTCTGTCTCTCTCTCTCTCTCTCTCTCTCTCTCTCTCTCTCTCTCTCTCTCTCTCTCTCTCTCTCTCTCTCTCTCTCTCTCTCTCTCTCTCTCTCTCTCTCTCACATGACATGTTTATACAAGAATGGGATGGAACATTTAGAGAAGAGGATAGATACGATGCAAACTGGTCATGCAAAACAGTGTTTGGAAACTGACAAAAATATGTTTATGAAATGGATATTTATTGCTTCCGAGTGGCGATTCAACAGTTAAGGTTTAATGTATTGCCTCTGAACAACAATGTCCATAGATACAGTAAATCTGCTAGAGATAAATATTGCTCTTTCTGTAAGGGTCAAATTGAAAATGAGCGCCATTTCTTGTTTGACTGTGTGCAGTATAAAGATGTAAGAGAAAGGTTTTTGAAAGAATCGTTGGGAATGCCTCTGTATATTTTGCTAACGGCAACTAATCAGCATCATAGATATAATGTTTCTAGATATGTATTTCATGCTATAAACAAAAGAAAAACTTTTATTTTGAAATGGTATCTTGTTCCTTACAATTTACTGATAGATGTTGATCATTTTCATATTGTTTTGGATCAACTTGTCTTTATTATGTTGATTATGCTTTGAATTTATTTGCTATGTTATTTGTACCATTTGTTGGTGTGTTAATGAGAAAGTGTGTCTGAAACCATTGCTCTAGACGAGTACGTACATGATCAATTCTTTATCATACTTGTTGGAAGAAGCAATGCAAATGCTTTTGAGATGCTAGTGTTTGTGGGTTTAGGTTGAATCTCATTTGTGTGGTTAGGAACGATTAGTTTGATGCTGGAGGAAATGATTATTTTGCATGGCAAATTTTGAATTTAATGTATGTTTTACGCCAAGTCATCATATTCGTTTAACTATTTTGTATTTCTTTTTTTTTCTGTTCTCTTGTATATTACCCAATTGTAGTCCCAGTAAATGTCAAGATGTGCCCCCCCCCCCCCCCACCCCCCCTACACTTCTCGGCTCTCCCCGTATTTTCACACTTGCCTTTGTTACCAAACATTAAGCTGTATTTTATTAACCTTTTCAGCTAATTATCTTTGTTGAATTGATCATTAATCGCAGTCATGATATAGGCCATTATCTAATAGGAACCCCCCCCCCCCCCCCCCCCCCCCCCCCCCCCCCCCCCCCCCCCCCCCCCCCCCCCCCCCCCCCCCCCCCCCCCCCCCCCCCCCCCCCCCCCCCCCCCCCCCCCCCCCCCCCCCCTATGTAGTGCAGTACACACAACAGCCGCGCAGTCCTGGTTCATTGCGTTTTTCCGTCTTGCCTTTATCTTCTACTATTATTGAATGTATGTGTTTTAATTATGTAAATGGATGAAAATTGGTGTTAAATATAGCAAGCGATAGAGGATGAAGTACTCAATCTGCAGTAAGAAAGGCAAGACTGAAAAAGTGGAAAAAAACGAGAAATGGAAGGGGGGGGGGGGGCGCATCTTTGCCTAAGCCAAGGTACAATAACAACTTCAGTGTTCAGTGTGCAGTGTTCTCTCTCTCTCTCTCTCTCTCTCTCTCTCTCTGACTATCTAATATGTTTTTGTTTTCATCTTCCCTCTTTTACCTTACTCCAGCCTTCTGTTCTTCATTTAGCATTAGCTATTTTTAAACCAAGGCGAACTCATTCCCACGCGAGATGGGAGCTATTTTTAGACGCATCCCACAAGTCATGCGTAACGCAGGCACGTGCGAATCTCGTGCGATGCGCGCGCTGCGGTTTTTTTCCTTGGCGATTTTGTGGTTTCATGGGGCAGTCTCTGCTGTAAAGAAAAGAAAGTAAAAAGTCTAAAAACACGGTGGTAAGCGCATAAACGTATTCTCAATAGCCTTCAGACAGACAGAAAATAGCCAGGGTTTCGTATCTAGGGGCGGATCAGTTAGCCATAGAGTGGGGGTGGGTTCAAGTGCTGGGTTGGGGGTCAGGGGAGGGGGGGAGGAGCCTCCCACAAGCTGACGATAGTTTCAGTGTGAAAGGTTATAAGTAAAGATGCAGATCAACACCCCCTGTCACAGTCTTGGTTCAGAGCATTCTTTCCGTCTCCCCGTTTATCTTCTACAGTTATCGAATGTATTTTTCTAATTGTGTAAATGGATGAAAAGTTAACGTTAAATATATAAAACAATATAAGTTGAAGCGCTCAATCTGCAGTAAGAAAGGCAAGACTGAACAAACGGAAAGAACCGAGAAATGGAGGAGGGGGTGTTAATCTGCACCTTTGCCCAGATTTCATTTTTTAGGGCAGTACAGTCAGAAATAAGTAGAGGCTTACGCATTGTTTTAGACCTTGGGGAAAACCAGAAAAAGGTCTATTGCGCATGACTGTTTGTGTCTTAACCCTTTCAACACCAATGTCGCATTTTAGCACCACAATGGTTTAACACCCATATCACTGAAAGGCATCAAATCAGGACCTGTTATCCAAAGACCCTGTTCTCTTCATTTTGGGAGGTAAGGATAGGCCTAATGTTATATATGTCACAGAGGAATTCGCAATATTGCATAGGGGAAGACGGAGTAAAAAGCGCATGGGCGGGTAAGAAGCCCACCCCAATTATCTCATGAAATGAAGCAAAGTTGCAATCTCATTTTGCCCATGAGACGAGCGTTAATGTCTAGCATTCGTCTCATGGGCAAATTTGACTGAAATTGTCTTTATTTCATGAGATAATTGGGGTGGGCTTCTTACCCGCCCATGCGCTTTTTACCCCGTCTTCCCCTATATTTTATTTTCTCTACCCAGTTAAGTCTAATGGTATTTTTTGGCTGAAAAATGTCTGGCAGCGAAAGGTTTCAAGCATAGCCTACATATTTATATGGGCAAAGCCAAGGTTTTTGTGTTGCTAACGTGACGAAATTGCAAGTGTATTCAATAGAAATCAACTTTCGCGTTGTGTAAAAATGGCTTTTGTTTTCTTAACTGTGATTCCATGAAGAGAAAAAATAAGTTTGAATTGAGAATGATGAGACAAACACGAAATGAAGAGAAAGAAGAGTAAAACAAAAACGGTGGCTTTGATGAAGAAAGCATGTGTCAGCGAGCAAAACATAATAAATAAACAAGAAAATGATAAACCATAGAGGGTGGAGTGAGGGGTTGTAGTTTCTTTTAACTCATTCGCATCGCAATGGTTTTGAATTATTCAGAAAACTCACGAATCACTCCAGCCATACACACGAATCACTCCAGCCATACACACGAATCACTCCAGCCATACTCACGAATCACTCCAGCCATACACACAAACCACTCCAGCCATACACACGAATCACTCCAGCCATACACACAAATCACTCCAGCCATACACACGAATCACTCCAGCCATACACACAAACCACTCCAGCCATACACACAAATCACTCCAGCCATACACACAAACCACTCCAGCCATACACACAAATCACTCCAGCCATACACACGAATCACTCCAGCCATACACACAAATCACTCCAGCCATACACACAAATCACTCCAGCCATACACACAAATCACTCCAGCCATACTCACAAATCACTCCAGCCATACACACGAATCACTCCAGCCATACACACAAATCACTCCAGCCATACACACAAATCACTCCAGCCATACACACAAATCACTCCAGCCATACACACGAATCACTCCAGCCATACACACGAATCACTCCAGCCATACACACAAATCACTCCAGCCATACACACAAATCACTCCAGCCATACACAAATCACTCCAGCCATACACACAAATCACTCCAGCCATACACACAAATCACTCCAGCCATACACACAAATCACTCCAGCCATACACACAAATCACTCCAGCCATACACACGAAAATCACTCCAGCCATACACACAAATCACTCCAGCCATACACACAAATCACTCCAGCCATACACACAAATCACTCCAGCCATACACACAAATCACTCCAGCCATACACACAAATCACTCCAGCCATACACACAAATCACTCCAGCCATACACACAAATCACTCCAGCCATACACACAAATCACTCCAGCCATACACACAAATCACTCCAGCCATACACACAAATCACTCCAGCCATACTCACAAATCACTCCAGCCATACACACGAATCACTCCAGCCATACACACAAATCACTCCAGCCATACACACAAATCACTCCAGCCATACACACAAATCACTCCAGCCATACACACAATCACTCCAGCCATACACACAAATCACTCCAGCCATACACACGAATCACTCCAGCCATACACACAAATCACTCCAGCCATACACACAAATCACTCCAGCCATACACACAAATCACTCCAGCCATACACACAAATCACTCCAGCCATACACACAAATCACTCCAGCCATACACACAAATCACTCCAGCCATACACACAAATCACTCCAGCCATACTCACAAATCACTCCAGCCATACACACGAATCACTCCAGCCATACACACAAATCACTCCAGCCATACACACGAATCACTCCAGCCATACACACAAATCACTCCAGCCATACACACAAATCACTCCAGCCATACTCACAAATCACTCCAGCCATACACACGAATCACTCCAGCCATACACACAAATCACTCCAGCCATACACACAAATCACTCCAGCCATACACACAAATCACTCCAGCCATACACACAAATCACTCCAGCCATACACACAAATCACTCCAGCCATACACACGAATCACTCCAGCCATACACACGAATCACTCCAGCCATACACACAAATCACTCCAGCCATACACACAAATCACTCCAGCCATACACACAAATCACTCCAGCCATACACACAAATCACTCCAGCCATACACACAAATCACTCCAGCCATACACACAATCATCACTCCAGCCATACTCACAAATCACTCCAGCCATACACACGAATCACTCCAGCCATACACACAAATCACTCCAGCCATACACACGAATCACTCCAGCCATACACACAAATCACTCCAGCCATACACACAAATCACTCCAGCCATACTCACAAATCACTCCAGCCATACACACAAATCACTCCAGCCATACACACAAATCACTCCAGCCATACACACACAAATCACTCCAGCCATACACACAAATCACTCCAGCCATACTCACAAATCACTCCAGCCATACACACGAATCACTCCAGCCATACACACAAATCACTCCAGCCATACACACGAATCACTCCAGCCATACACACAAATCACTCCAGCCATACACACAAATCACTCCAGCCATACACACAAATCACTCCAGCCATACACACAAATCACTCCAGCCCATACACACAAATCATCACTCCAGCCATACACACAAATCACTCCAGCCATACACACGAATCACTCCAGCCATACACACAAATCACTCCAGCCATACACACAAATCACTCCAGCCATACACACAAATCACTCCAGCCATACACACGAATCACTCCAGCCATACACACGAATCACTCCAGCCATACACACAAATCACTCCAGCCATACACACGAATCACTCCAGCCATACTCACGAATCACTCCAGCCATACACACGAATCACTCCAGCCATACACACAAATCACTCCAGCCATACACACGAATCACTCCAGCCATACACACGAATCACTCCAGCCATACACACGAATCACTCCAGCCATACACACAAATCACTCCAGCCATACACACGAATCACTCCAGCCATACACACGAATCACTCCAGCCATACACACAAATCACTCCAGAGCCATACAAACACAAATCACTCCAGCCATACACACAAATCACTCCAGCCATACACACAAATCACTCCAGCCATACACACGAATCACTCCAGCCATACACACAAATCACTCCAGCCATACACACAAATCACTCCAGCCATACACACAAATCACTCCAGCCATACACACAAACAAATCAGACATAAACAAGAAGAGAAACGAAAGAAGATTACAGGTTTTTACTTAGGTTCAGACATAGGGAAGTGGTAGATCGGACTTTTTTATATAGAGACTTTACATAGTAAGCTCTCTACAGCCATTGGTTTCCCCACTACAAACCACTACAAACGCAAAGTAAGAGGCAAAATGTGCTCTAAGGGAACGAAGCTAGTTTAGAAATCACCAAAGTATGGTGTGCACACCCTTGAAGGGAATTCATCACACTGACACCTTTGTATTAATTCCGCACATAATTATATGGGTCGAACGACTTGAATGAGTTAAATGTGCTTTATGACAGCATGAACTGAGTCCTCCAGAACATCGCACTAGTCGGCTTGCTCGTTATTCAGACGCAAACCATGGTCCCGTTTGCGAGTTCCTGTTGTTCTCTAAACAAGGAGTAAGTAAAACAAGAGTTGTCCTTCCAGTACTTCCAGTTCTTTTTTATTTTTATTTATATTTTTGGTTCTCATGTTTTAAATAGTTCTTGATTGTTTAGCTTTATTTATGTTGAGTATCGGTTGCTTTGAATGTAAAATTTTGCACAAGAAAATGGGCATTTCCTTATACCCCAAGGAGGTCTTGGAAAAACAGTAGGCCTAAATATGAATCAGAACTCAGAATGGGGGATCGGGAGGGGGGGAGCCTCACAGGACCTTCAATTACTAAGCACCCATTCGATACCACCCCCCAACATTTATTTTCGTATAAAAAGCATGAAAACCGAAATTAAATCATGGATTCATTTGTCACAAAAAAACAAAAAAACTATGAATCAGAACTCAGAATGGGGGATCGGGAGGGGGGGGAGTCTCACAGGACCTTCAATTACTAAGCACCCATTCGATACCACCCCCCAAAATTTATTTTCGTATAAAAAGCATGAAAACCGAAATTAAATCATGGATTCATTTGTCACAAAAAATAGCAACATCTATATTTGCTCTCAACTTTTCTCAAATTGATGCACCCCTTCCAACTTGCACACAACATACCGGAAGGATAGCATGTGGCTATCACATGCTCTACATGATTCTACAGCAAAGCACCTAGCAATAAAAACGAAATGACCAACATGCCCCTGGAGCGGACCAGCCCCGGTCTCCCCTACAATAACTCCGCCAAAGCAGCCCATTGCTATGAGGTTCTGCAGACTATCGGCTGGGCATACAAATGACTCCTAGACCTGGACACTTTATTGAGCGTGACACTTTTAACTGCATATATAATCGACGATTTGGATGCCACCGGCACCCCATTCCCCAATGGCCGAGGTCTGGGCGCGCCAGGGCCAGGCTGCAGAATTGATCTCAAAGATGTCAAATCAACTCCAGTGCAGCCAGAACACGTTATGAATATGCATGCGCCATATATTAAGCATCACATTTGTATGTGCTAACACACACGCACGCGCGCGCAGACACGCATGCAGAGTCTAAGAGAGAGAGACTCATATGTGCACGCAAACACACACGCATGCATGCACGCACACACGCCACGCACACACACACACACACGCACGCAGAGAGAGAGAGAGAGAGAGAGAGAGAGAGAGAGAGAGAGAGAGAGAGAGAGAGAGAGAGAGAGAGAGAGAGAGAGAGAGAGAGAGAGAGAGAGAGAGAGAGAGAGAGAGAGAGAGAGAGAGAGCATACAAACAAACACACGCGCTCTCTTGTGCAAAATCATGCTTTACTTTAAGTTAAAGCCTCTACTCATCATCGTCTTGAAATATGAATACATGTATTTCTAACAAAGAAATTGCGTGCATCGTCCTTGGCAAATCAGGAACCAGTCTGTTAAAGATCGTACATATCTTTGCAAGCATCTAAGCTGTTCAGACTCCACATTACCTCTGCATTTAAACTTACAGACAGACAGAGAAGCACACAGTTCACACCCTCGTTTTCAGGGTACTCCTGTTTTTCTTACAAAGCTTGGACGTATAAAAATATCACACAAAGAGAATCAAGTCTAAAAACAGTATACGTGATCGTAGTAAATGTGGGTTCTGGCAAGCTTTTGTCTCTATGCATCTCAATTGCGCCTGTTTGTGATTACCCCTATGCTCCATCGGTCTGTGGCTACTACTGTTGTAGTCATCGCCCGTTGAAATGGTTGAAATGGTTCTTTAAAAAAGTAGACATAATGGAAGTTTTGCATGAATTTACATTTTTGTTTCAGAACATAGAGCTGACATTCCTTATAAATATACAGAAAACAGAATTCAAATAGCTTTTCTAGTTTTGATTTTATTTTCACATAATTGTTTCAGAAGATAGAGCTATGCTGTTGTTGTTGTTGGTTTTGTTTTTGTTGTTGTTGTTGTTGTTGACGTACGAACCGAGAGACGGTCCCAGTTCCCGAGAGATGGGAATTAACCCTTTCGCCGACAATCATTTTTCAGCCCAAAAATACCATTAAACTTAATTGATAGAGAAAACAAATTGTTAGCAATTTAGGAATTCCTCTGTGACATGTATTTTTTTTTAAAACTAGGCCTACCCCTAAATTAAGAAAATAGGGTCTTCAGAAAACAGGCACCGATTTCTTGCCTTTTAGTGACATGTGTGTTAAACCATTGTGGTGCATAAATGCAACATTGGCGGTGAAAGGGTTAACTCCGAACGTCACACCAAATCTTTTCATTCAAAAAATCACCCAGAATAAAGTCTAACTCGCATTTCATTTCCGAAAGATGCATATTGAATAGCAATGATGATATTATTATTCCAAAGCTAACACACTGTCACACAACAAACCATGAATTGGAATTAAAAAAATCCGTAATGGCACTCCGAGCATCGCGCCGAGTCAATACTGCGTCACGTCACGTGGAAAGAAGACAAAAATTTGGGGTCATTTCGAAAAATCCGTTCAAAAAGACTAGTGGATGCTTTCCCTTGCTGTAAGAACAAAAAACGGACCAGCGAGAGTCAGGAACAGG
>CM065681.1:3314179-3316679 GCA_017654935.2 Phymorhynchus buccinoides | reverse complement strand
GTAGCCGATCTGTTGTTTCTGTGCTTCCTTTAAAAAAAAAAAATCTATATTCACTCCTGTGTGTCGATTAGATGTTTTGATTCCATATCTGTTACACCCGTGCGTGAGGGGAAATATTCAACATTAACAAACAAAGTGTATGACTATGCAAGCGCATGAGAATGTTCGTGTTTCTCTCTCTCTCCAAATTATCCACACCTCACGACACAGACGAACAATAAACAACAGTCCACAAAAGCAGGTAGAATTCAATCCTGGTCAACTATTAAATCAAAGAAAGTTTCACATTCAATTATCATTCATCATCAGTTCACTCTCCACACTAAATATAAAATTCCTTCGGGTGTTTCGCCTTTTCTTAATATTCCTAGAAAAGGGAAACTATTTCAATAACACAATTTCTTAATTAATCCTCAAATTGTCTCCCATTTGAGTTTTCCAAACCCATCTCCATTTACAAGTACACAAGTAGTAGGTTCCTTCGTAGTTATCCAAAACTAACTCATTTCATCTACTACTCAATCCCACAAACCAAACTGGCAGTAAATAGCGCAGGTGCTCCCAGTGCACTCCTGCCGTTATCTCTTTAACCAGGCCCGCCGGTGCAGAACGAAGTCGCGTCTGCCCGCGTGCATCCCGGTGTTGCCGACTCTGTCACTTTGCTCCAGACCGCCGCACGGAAAGGAAAGTCAGCGCGTCAAAGGAGATGGGGCCCATGCCACTCCACTCTCCTAGCCAGCCACAGAAGCTGAAATGATCGATACCAACCATATACAAGCTATCCAAAATATGTACGTGTTAACAGCCCACGAGACTTACCAACCAAATAGTCTCCTGTTAACAAAGAACAAACCACCATCAAAATGGAACAAACTGATTATTACCAAACAACAACGCACTCAACACAACACCTTGGAACCTGCAAACTATCATTGACTTCTTCCAACATTCACAAAGAGTAATACCTTTGACACACCACCTTGACGTCTATCACAACCAAGTAACGAACTCACCAAACGAAGCCAAAAATTAGAATTCCATACAAGGAATGCAACAACTGTATTCATAGAAATAACAAGAGAGTAAACCCATAGGTACGAACCTGCATCAACAGCAGCTTACAAAAACATAAGTGAGTTGCCCCTGGTCCACATCCCAAAGCTAACAGCTGAGGACCAAAAAAAAACCCGATGTGTCCAGTTCAAGACAAACATGGCAACTGAACTCAACTGAACGAAAACCGTCAATACACAACTGCGCGTCACGTGATACGCATACTGCGCTGAGGTTCCAAACCAGAAATATGGCATCACAAAAAACGCCCAAAACACTGCGTAACAATATCACCGAATCATCTTCTTCTTCTTTTTCTTCTCTCTTTTGCTCTATTCTTCTTTTGTGTTTTTTTCCTTCCTGTTTCTGCTGTTGTTGCTCTTCTTCTCTTTTTCTTTCTTTCTTTTTTTTCTTTCTTTCTTCTTCTTTCCCTTGTTTTAACTATCAATATTCTTTCTCTTTTTGTCTATCTCTGTCTATGTCTCTCTCTCTCACACACTTTCACACACACACACACACACACACACACAACACACACACACACACACACACACACACACACACACACACACACACACACACACTCTCACTCTCTCCTCACACTCTCTCACTCTCAACTCTCTCACACACACACAACACCCACTCTCTCTCTATCCATCTCTCTCTTTCTCTCTCTCTCTCTCTCTCCCCCTCTCTCTCTCTCTCTATCTCTCTCTCCTGTCTTTCCTCTCCCTCCCCCCCCTCTCTCTCTATCTCATCATCTCTCTCTTTCTGCCTTTCCTCTCCCTCCCCTCTCTCTCTCTCTATCTATCTCTCTCTCTCTCTCCTCTCCCTCCCCCCCTCTCTCTCTCTATCTATCTCTCTCTGCCCTCCTCCCTCCCCCCCCCCTCTCTCTCTCTATCCATCTCTCTCTCCCTGTCTTTCCTCTCCCTCCCCCCCCCTCTCTCTCTCTATCTATCTCTCTCTTTCTGCCTTTCCTCCCCCCCCCCCCCCCCCTCTCTCTCTCTCTCAGTGCATGCATTTTTTTAAAAATTATTATTATTATTTTTATCTCCTTCTCAGCATGGTTCCCACTTCGAATGCCGACGTAACGGTTCATCAAACTGTTGCCCTTGTCTTTGAAGTTATTTGTAGATGGGGGTCGCTCTTAATGTTCTGTGTCTCAACTGTACTGTAATTAATGACTGCTTTATTTGTTCGTTCTTTCTGATCTCTTGCTAAGTTTGTTTTTGTTTTGTTTTTTGTTTTTTGTTGTTGTTTTTTTTGTGTTCTTTTTGGAGGGATTTGGTATTATTGGTAAATTCTAGTCACACGGAGACTTATCTCTGTGAAATTCGGGTCGCTCTTCCCTGGAGAGCGCGTCAACGAAAGCACAGCGCCTACCCAATTGGTTTCATGTTTACATGTTTGTATCAAAGAGTCTTTAGGATCTTTATTTTTTTTTTTT
>CM065681.1:3279179-3301679 GCA_017654935.2 Phymorhynchus buccinoides | reverse complement strand
CGTGTGAACATGATATAATTACTTCTTGTATATTGGCATGCATTTGTATTATGTTTTCATACTTGAATTTAGGGAAAGAAAATTGCGTGTGAAGTCGCATGTTTTGTGTCTATGTGGGATTTTGAACATTCATTGTCAAGGTATTAAAGAAGCACTGATAATAGAATTTTCATGTCAATTTCTTCCTTTAAATTCCTTGTCTTCCATGAATTATTACATATCAAGTTTTAATATTAAAAATACACATCATCAGCTACCCAGGTTTAGTTATCACTAGTTTTGATATTTCCATACCTCTCATTATATTTTTTAATATTATTTTCTTTGATAAAATATTGTGACATTTGATGAGATATTATACAATTTTGTGAGATTATTCTCTTGTGGATATTTTTATACGAGAACTCTAGACTCATCAAATTCTCGAAAGTGCATTGAAGTTGATTACATACCATCATGCAAAACATGGTCTATCTGATGACAATGGGTGTTATAAAATTGTGGAATAAAATATCTGTATCTGTCTTCTTGTATCAGTGTGTGTGTGTGTGTGTGTGTGTGCTCGCGCACGCGCGTGTCTCAGTTTGTGTGTGTGTGCGCGCGTGCAAGCGCACTTCTGTGTGAGTATGTGTGAGATAGAGACTCTGTGTGAGTGTGTGTGTGTGTGTGTGTGTGTGTGTGTGTGTGTGTGTGTGTGTGTGTGTGTGTGTGTGTGCGTGCGTGCGTGCGTGCGTGCGTGTGCGTGCGCGCGCGCGTGCATGCGTGTGTGTGTGTGTATGCGTGTGTGGATGAGTGTGCGTTCGTACGTGCATGATCATGAGTGTATGTGTGTGTGTGCGATGGGGGGGGGGGGGGGGGGGGGGGGGGCACACATGCACACATGCATCCTTTCGTGGATGTATAAGGTCGTGTACACATTAGACGCGGACACCTCGTGCGCTTTTCCCCAATAAAATAAGTAAAAGAAAGTAGAAAATAAGCGGATGGGATAAGCACATGCGGAAACGTATGCGCTTATTTTTCTTTCTGTTACTTATTTGGGGACTATGATAAGCGCATGAGGTGTCCGCGTCTAATGTGTACACGGTCTTAGCCTTACGCCATGAGACTTATGCACAATAGGCCTACAGTGTTTTTAAATATAAAATTATATATCATTATTATATTAAAGACCCACCACATCACGTGTCAAAATCACGGTTTTCTCGTGTTTTCCCTCTTACAGCTAGTAAGAAATCTTAAGAAATCTTCCTAGCATAAGAAGGAATGTGACACGTGACGTGGGGGGTCTTTAAGGGCGCAAATTAGCTGCCGCCAATGCAGTATTTATACAATGTTCTGTATTAATCTCAGAATGAAGGAAAAGTCAAACAGTACCTCAAACACACAAATGGCATTCAATAAAACAAATGTTTCCAACCCCTTCTTTAAGAATAGTGAAAATAAAAATGATTACGTAAATTCTTAGCTTGTTGATTAGTGAATGCAATTTCTGGTTCTGGTTTCAGTCGTACGTCGCAGACACCACTTCTGACGATAAATCGCATTAGGGAATACTCAATTTAAAATCACACACTATGAAACAGAAACGTGCATAAATTTTATTTTGAGAGAATTCATGCCAGTTGATTGATGCAAATCATTCATATTCATTATCATTATTATATCGGAGGCATGATTCCAGACCAAAACCGAGCGTTTAAAATATTTTTCTTTAAACAGGGGAAAGAACTGCTGCTTGACACGTCTGTTTGCTGGGAAGTTTCCTCCCTTAGGTAATTGAATGGAAAACGAACCTGCAGTTTACTGTGTATTTTCCACGTATGAAATCGTTTACAAACAAGGAATGTGTTGAGGGTTTTTGTTATGTTTTGTTTTTAGTTTAGGCCTTAGTATGATGAGTATCCCCTATTGCACAAAAGGGGAACACTGGTGTTTTTTAAGAAACAAAAGGCTTAAAAAAACACTTGGAAAAAAAACCCCACACTCTAAAAAAATAATTTATCTGGATTCTCTCTCTCTCTCTCTCTCTCTCTCTCTCTCTCTCTCTCTCTCTCTCTCTCTCTCTCTCTCTCTTCAAACTTCGGGCCTTTCCTGGTATTGCAGTACCTCCAGGATCGTCCCACCATCGTTATATCTATCAATGTCCCACATGTGCCTGTTTCAGGCCGGAGCACGTTAAGCGGACCTTCTCTCTCTCTCTCTCTCTCTCTCTCTCTCTCTCTCTCTCTCTCTCTCTCTCTCTCTCTCTCTCTCTCTCTCTCTCTCTCTCTCTCTCTCTCTCTCTCTCTCTCTCTCTCTCTCTCTCTCTCTCTCTCTCTCTCTCTCTCTCTCTCTCTCTCTCTCTCAAGGTCATTTTTGCATGTCTATGGGAAACAGTCCTTAGTCTTTCTAGTTTCTAACAATGCATCCTAGCCACCATGCCACTTAACACCGCTTGACGGCCTCAGGTTATAATAATAATAATAATGATTGTACATTTATATAGCGCTTTACCTCAGATGAGCCCAAAGCGCTTTACAATCAATTTTTCATCAACAAATAGACAACAAAAACAGCATTCAAGAATGACACAAACCAACAACAACGCATAAAAATACAAAGCAACTCTCTCTCTCTCTCTCTCTCTCTCTCTCTCTCTCTCTCTCTCTCTCTCTCTCTCTCTCTCTCTCTCTCTCTCTCTCTCTCTCTCTCTCTCTCTCTCTCTCTCTCTCTCTCTCTCTCTCTCTCTCTCTCTCTCTCTCTCTCTCTCTCTCTCTCTCTCTCTCTCTAACACACATACACACACACACACACACACGTTTAACAACACCGACTCGTTCATCCCCCATTCAGTAAGCATACATCAACTGAGCCACACGGACTGACAAAGACATACTCTCTCTCAACACTCTACTCTCTCACCTCTCACACACAACGTACACACGCAGACAGACAAACACACAGACAAACACACACACACACATGCGTGCACACACACCCACTCGTTCATCCCACACACAAGCACACATCAACTGAGCCACATGCATGCTCACAAAGCAATTCTCTCACACACACACACACTCACACACACACACACACACACACACACACACTCTCACACACACACACACACACACACACACACACACACACACACACACACACACACCACTCGTTCACACCACAAACCTCTTATTCAATCTGAGCCACACGGACTGCACACAAGATACACAACACATACAAAAATTTCACACACAACAGGACGCAAAGATGGGTTTTAAGAGAGGTTTTGAATGACACACACTGCGTGCACGGAGAGGAGAAGGCAGAGAATTCACAAGAGATGGTGCTTGACATGGAAAACAGAACGTTGGCCAGCAGATACACACACACACACACACACACACAAGGACACAGAACACACACACACGAACGTCATGGCGAGCTGTAAAGTAAAGTGAATGTGGGACCACAAACCTCTTATTCATCTTCACTCACTTGCACACAAGATAGACAACTGATCAAGTATTTACCAAACAGCAGGAAAAAGATGGGTTTTAAGACAGGTTTTGAATGAGGAGACTGAGTTGGAGTTCGGAGAGGAGAAGGCAGAGAATTCCAAAGAGATGGTGCTTGACAGGAAAAAGAACGTTGGCCAGCAGATTTGAGACGGATGGAGGGAGGAGAGAGGAGACGAGAATCAGAAGACGAAGTCATGGAGAGCTGTAGAGTAAAGTGAATGTGGGAGACACACACACACACACTAGCTTCAGAGTAGAGAATGTGTCAGTACAGAGAAACAGAGGACAGAGAAGAGAGACAGAGAGAGAACAACAGAGAGCTCTTGGAAATGAGAGAGAGAGAGAGAGAGAGAGAGAGAGAGAGAGAGAGAGAGAGAGAGAGAGAGAAAAAAAAAAAAAAAAAAAAACCTAAAAAAGGAAAAAAGGAAAAGAAAAAAAGGGAAACAAAAAAGACAAAAAGGGGGGAAAAGAAAGAAAGCAAAGGAAAAAAGAACAAAAATGAAGGCGGAAGGGGTGGTGGGCTGCATGATGAGTGAGCAAGATAGCGGAGAGCAGATGAATGACTGGGTGTGGTATGAGAGCTACATATTTGTTTAAATGTACATTTTCTGTTTCATGGGTTTTTTTAATTAATGTTTTTATTTTAATGTTGATGTATTTTATCTTATTTTACACAGTGGAAGACAATTTTCCATGTGCGTTTGTACAATGCCAATGGACAATAAAGAAACATGACTTATAACTTATGTCACAGTTGGAAAGTTGGACCAAGTCTCTGGTGTAGCAGTCGCCCTCTTTTCTATCTGGAAGTCGTAGTCAGACACGAATGTCTAGCACACATTACAGGTACATTGCATGTCTCTGTCTTGAGCCAGACGTGTCTGTGACAATGACAAGATCTTATCAGATGATCCACTGCTGATCGCTATAAGTTATTGCAGACTCGCTATGTTACGGTCTATGTGGGTTTGTGTCCCTCGAACAACGAATCGTACATATATGTATTGCTAAACATTCGGGACTTTACTGGTGTTGCACTGCCTCCGGGCATTGTCTCCAGGGTCGTTTCCACCATCTTTATATAATACTAATGTCCCGCATGTGTTTGTTCCAGACCGGATGACGTTAAACATATTTTCATTGTGTCCCTAACAATGCATTGCAGATGAGAAATATGTATCTCTGGGTCGCTATAACATTTGGCCTACTATGTATTAAACAGTTTATGCCCGAGTGAACTTTGTATCTCAGCAGGACTCGTTGCTTACTTTCCTAATAAGAAAACAACATGATTACGGATCAATTTCTGAGCAGGTTATCGCCTTTACAAACAAAATATATAGATACTGATGTTCACTCACAAATAAACAGTCACTTAGAAGAGACTTATGATGTAAAATGGCCGATTTTCCGTCACTATAAAAATCAACTTTTACACAGATTCCAGTGTCACGTTGCTTTCGAAAAAATGTTATGGTTAAAGTCAATCAATGATAAACAAATAAAAACCGTTTGAGAAAAGATCCATATATTAATCTGTATGGACATATTGTCCGCATAAGGACTTACAAATGCAACAGCTTCTATGATTGTCTCCAGAATACTATAGACAGTGTTCCTTGCCAAAGACGTGTTCATTATGTCAATCAATAATAATAAAAGCCATTTGAAAGAGCCACGTTATGCCCTTTAAGGACATGTTCTCCACATAAGGACTTACAAACAAAGCAGCTCCTCTAATTGCCCGCAGAATGGACGGTGCCTTCAGACATTGTTCCTTGCCAAAGACTGTTCTTTATCTATTGTGTGGAGGTGCCTGCGTTAAAGGTGGATCTCCGATTGTGACGGTCCATGGGTATATTGTCTTGTTGTTGTTGAGTTATCGGTTCTGCTAACTAAGCGAATACTGCAAGGGCAAATAATTATAATAGTGCAAGGGCAACTAATTATAATAGTGCAAGGGCAAATAATTATAATACTGCAAGGGCACATATAAGGCTTTATTGTAATTGAGGAACACTCTGTGCTTGCATGGTAGGCATTAATGTGGTAGATTTGTGTATTAAACTGACTCTACGGTGTGGTCTGCTTCAATTAGTCAGTAATTTTGTTTAAGAAATACGTTGTAATAATACATGGTCATCATCGTGGTGGTTGCTGTTTACTTCGTTTTGTTTGTTTGTTCGTTTGTTTGTTTGTTTGTTTGTTTGTTTGTTTATTGTTTCTGTCATGTGCAATGAAAGTTATGTTTTGACCTTAGCTTTCTTGTTCATCTGTCAGTCTAGAAACAGTATAACTCCCCCTAAAAATAATAACTAGATATGTGAGGATCGAGGGTTAGAAAGTTATTTTTTCAAAGTTCTCCTTTCTATGTCAACGTTGATTGGAAATGTCATTCAGATGTTTCACGATTTATAGAAAAAAAGGAAACAAAAAGAGTGTTGTAGCAAATTACCTTACTAAATTTCTACTCCTCATCTATGACATGGCATCTCCTCACATTTTTTACAGAATCTTCTTCTTTTTCTTTTTTTTCTTCTTCTTCTTGCGTACACCCGCTACCCAAAGGAAGCTCTGTTGAAGAATACTATGCCGACTTCTGCAGCTCCAGTATGGATCCTTAGAGTATAGTCGACAGAACCTCAGAAAATAAAATGAACAATCATTGATATAAAAGACGAAGGGAATTAACTTTTTTCTATTTACGATACTCTTTTCCATCATCTTCTTCACCCACAATCCTGTGGATATACAATCCAAAGTGAAAAAAGTTGCCATTTTCTTGAAGGCACACACCTCCTGTCAGAGCCACCTACATCACGAATCCACCTTACTCTGCCTAAAAAGGCATACAAAATCACAGACGAACCAAAAACCAGAAACTTCAAATAATAAAAAGAAACATTCAATAAACAAATATAGAAATAATATCCATCCCTAAAAGGCACATACCTACGATCAAGGTTCGCCCACAGTACCGATTCGCCTTGCTCAGTGCAGGAAGAAGAAATAGCTTAGCCATGATGGAGGCGCCCTATTTCCCTCGGTGCGTGTTGTGGAGTTATCAGCCCCTGTCCAGACCAACCACCAGCTTTGCCCGGGGATGTAAACTATGGTCTCCGGAGAGACGATTCTACGAGGAGCAGAGAGACAGCAACATGGCGCAGTTCTGGGACCGCCCTTATCTGCGAAAACAGGTGAGTTATGTGTCTCTGCCTTTGTCTCTGTCTCTGTCTCTGTCTCTCTCTGGTGAGACGGTTCTACGAGGAAGAGAGACAGTAACATGGCACAGTTCTGGGATCGTCCTTATCTGCGAAAACAGGTGAGCTATGTGTCTCTGCCTTTGTCTCTGTCTCTGTGTCTGTCTCTGTCTATCCCCGGAGAGACGGTTCTATGAGGAAGAGAGAGACAGCAACATGGCGCAGTTCTGGAACCGCCCTTATCTGCGAAAACAGGTGACTTATGTGTCTCTGCCTTTGTCTCTGTCTCTGTCTGTCTCTGTATCTGTCTCTGTCTGTGTCTCTCTCCGGAGAGACGGTTCTACGCGTATGCGAGGAGCAGAGAGACAGCAACATGGCGCAGTTCTGGGACCGCCCTTATCTGCGAAAACAAGTGCGTTGTGTGTCTCTGTCTCTGCTTCTGTCTCTGTCTCTCTCAGGAGAGACGATTCTACGAGGAGCAGGGAGACAGAAACATGACTCTGTTCCGGAACTGTCCTTACCTGTAAAAACAAGTGACCTCTTCTCTCTGTCTCTGTCTCTGTCTCTGTCTCTCTCTGGAGAGACGATTCTACGAGGAGCAGGGAGACAGCAACATGACTCTGTTCCGGAACTGTCCTTACCTGTAAAAACAAGTGACCTCTTCTCTCTGTCTCTGCCTCTGTCTCTGTATCTCTCTGCGTAGAGGCGATTCTACGAGGAGCAGAGATACAGTAACATGGCTCAGTTCTGGAAGCGTCCTTATTTTCCTAAACAGGTGAGTTATGTGTCTCTGTTTGTTGTCTGTCTCTGTCTCTGCCAATCGGTTTAATATTGGAAACGCAGCATTAGAATAGCGTCCTTCAATTTACCTGCACACTTCAGCGAAATAGGATGAATAATAAATTTTTAAAAATCCATCAATGGAAATCAGTGAAAATGACAAAACCGAATTTACATAAATTTGAATAACTTCCAAACTATTCAACATATCATCACCAAACTTCTTTCCGCACTGGGCCAACAAAAGGGCTACAATATCCAAAGTTAAGTTTGCAACATCTCTTCCGGTTTTGGCTATTCCGTGAGCCAAATGAAAGCTGCACGTTCCTAGCTGGAGCACTTCCGGTTCGTATTTCCGGTTCGCTTTTATACCGGAAGTGTTGGAAATTTAGTTTTGAGTATATACGTAAAAAATGAAGGCATTCCGTTAAGCCGTTCTTGAGATATTCAAGATTGAAATTTTGCCGATTTTGCCGTTGTTTGGTGATGTTTGGGCGAAAAATTGGCGAAATCGGTTAATTTTGCACATTGGGCAATCCCTTTGTGCCCCGCAACGTTCGGGAAAAGTTCAGCCAAAAAAAGGGGGGAGAAAAAGAAGAAGAAGATAAAAAAAAACTCTTACAAATGCAAAAGTATTCTACCTAAAGGGTAGAATCCTAATAATGATGTATGCTAAAAAATAACACACTCAGTTCTCTCAGTATCAGAGAGAGAGAGAGAGAGAGAGAGAGAGAGAGAGAGAGAGAGAGAGAGAGAGAGAGAGAGGGGGGAGAGAGAGAGAGAGAGAGAGAGAGAGAGAGAGAGAGAGAGGAGAGAGAGAGAGGGAGAGAGAGAGAGAGAGAGAGAGAGAGAGAGAGAGAGAGAGAGAGAGAGAGAGAGAGAGAGAGAGAGAGAGAGAGAGAGAGAGAGAGAGAGAGACTCGAATGTTTATTGAGGATAACTGAATAAGAACAAACATTAATAATGGAGGGAGGGAGAAATACGAAATACGAAATACGAATGTTTTATTGAGGGTAAAAAGGATAAGCTACAATAGCTTCTTTGCACCTGGCCCTCTCACTCACACACTCACACCATGCATCAGGCAATGAAAAAATTGACATAAAAACAATCAAGTCAAGAAAATGAAACAAAATTGGCACATGAAATAATTGACAGAGAATCAAATTGGGACATTAAACAGATATACAGAGAGACATAAAAGATTTACAAGAATCTTGGCATAAGTTGATATTTGTAGTAAAACTCATTAACATAACTGATGGACAAGATTGTCCATTATGTACTTGTGATAAGATTTGCGAAAGGAAGATACGCTAGTTTTATTTTTGAAATTATCAGGGATGTCGTTCCACAGTTTACCACCTGAGTATGTAAGGGATGCTTTATATAGATCTGTTCTGGGGCGGGGCATTATTAATTTGGGTTTGCTTCGAATTGCATGGACTTTAAATTTAGTAATAAGATATTTTGGTACTAACTTATTTATGATCTTGTACATAAGGGTACCTTTGTTTAGTAGACATTTCAAATCAAATGGTAGAATGTTGAGTTCTTTATAGTCATTGGTTCCAAGGGAGGACTTGGTTTAGAGAGAGAGAGAGAGAGAGAGAGAGAGAGAGAGAGAGAGAGAGAGAGAGAGAGAGAGAGAGAGAGAGAGAGAGAGAGAGAGAGAGAGAGAGAGAGAGAGAGAGAGAGAGAGAGAGAGAGAGAGAGAGAGAGAGAGAGAGAGAGAGAGAGAGAGTAAATTAATATAATTTTACATGCAGAAATCATATGAACAATATCACAAGGGCAGATGTTCTTTATATAAGGCTTTGTGTGGCCTTCTCTTGAATTTGATAAACGTTTTGTTTTTCCTATAATCTTGATCAATTAAGTAGCCTAACAAAATAATAACTGCCCATTTATAGCACACAAAATAGAGTATGTATTGTTGCTTTTCAAGTTCCCACTTTCATTTTAGATGTGCACAACAACAATACTGGGAATGGAGGGTGTGTGGGTTCGTTGTTATGGCTAGGGGGAAGGGGTCTGGACAAAACGAGGGCATATTGAAGGGTATAGAGAAGGGAAATAATAAGACTTTTGATAAGGTGGAATGTAGATGAGGTCACCTATCACTATCTTATTGTCCAACAAACAATGATCAGTCTTATACGTTATTCACTGGTTCCTGAGTGTCGTGGAATGACACCCACGGCAGGCCCCTTCTGTGTGTGGTAAACCAAACCAGGTGTTAGCAGAAACACAACTCCGCTATTGGGATAAAGGGCCAAACCGGGGTCTCTTTCTGTCCGTTAAATTGGTTCAATTACTGTGAGCTCGTAGGGTGACATGGTGTCTGCTAAGAGTGAATGAATGGCATTCCGCTTAACGTCCTCCGGTCTGGAACAGACACATATGGGACATTAGTAGAGGATAAAGATGGAGGGTACCACAGTAAATCCCGAAGTTGTAGCAATACAATGCCCGGATGGCTAAGAGTGCATCCACCAGTTTTAAAGTCCCGAAGTTGTAGCAATACAGATATGCATAGCATGTCTCCTAAGAGTGGATCTGTAGTTTAGTTTTATAATATATCTGTGTTCTTTATTCCTTTTGAGATTGACTGTTCTGGCAGGCAGCCCTCGACATAGAGGTGTGTGTGTGTGTGTGTGTGTGTGTGTGTGTGTGTGTGTGTGTGTGTGTGTGTGTGTGTGTGTGTGTGTGTGTGTGTGTGTGCGTGCGTGTGTGTGTGCGTGTGTGTGTGTGTGTTTATGTGTGTGTGTGTGTGTGCACCAATACAAGCTCATGCATGCGTGTGCAGCAATGCACGTGAAAACATAATGTATGTGCCACATGTGCCTATGAGCACAATCGTGTGTGTTCACACAAGCGTAGGTGCATATGTGCGTTTGTGTGTTCGCGTTTCCGTGCGTGCGTGTGGTCACCATTCTCAGTGAATTCAGTTTGATTCTGTTTTCTTATTCTCTACTTTGATTACATTAACACATCAATTCTCTGTCTCTGTCTCTGTCTCTTTCTTCTCGTCTCTTCTCTTCCCACAGTACCCCAGCCTAGAAAAACACTACCCGGGCACCTGGCGTGTGGTGAGACCCCAAGAACTTCAAGAAATCGTTGCTCGTCTGACCCAGCCAACCAGCGCCCATCAGAGCCGGGCCCAGGACATCAAGGAGCACATCACCCTCTTCAGGATTGCCGACCAGCGAGAGAAGGCCAAGGATATGGTGGTTCGCGCCAAATCCGCAGGACCCAGGCTGCAGACCAACTCAGTACGCAGCAGCGCTCATAATTCTCACAATCACAGGCAAGAACCCCGTTCCCGTGCCGGTTCTGGTTTGGGATCTGGTACTGGTACCGGTACCGGTACCGGTTCCGGTTCCGGTTCTGGTCCTGGTTTCCGGCGGAAGAGCGGGAAAGTAAGCCAACGGCGGAAGTGTGAAGAGACTGCGTGGGATGTAACTTCCTGAGGAGAGTCCGTGTTTTGTTTGGCTTGGTTTGTAGCCGTTGTAAATAAAAAAGAAAACGGAAGTACAGTGGGACCTCCGTATAAAACCTTGAAAATAATCAGCCCCCAAAAAGGTTATTTTATTGGGAGGGGTCTTAGTACAGAAGTGGACAGTCAGTAGTCTGGATAATTATGAAGAGGGAAAAAAATCGATGAAATATTTTTGGGTCATATCCTAGAGGGAGTCTTAATAGGGAGGTTTCCACTGTATCTGATTCTGTGCTTATTTGCAAAACGCACGTGAGGTTTTATTGAGTTGTTGAACGGATTTTTAATTTTACCAAATTAATGTGTGTAGCTAAGAATCGTTGCGTTATTTTTTCAAATGTAAAAGCTATAATCATTTGTATAACGTTGTCTTCTCTTTATTTTATGTGATTTAATTTGATTTCACGTCTTTTATGTATTTATGCTTTTTTTGTTTGTTTTGGTATTGCTTAGGGTGAATGCCAGAACTGCCCATCTGTGCTCTTTATTCCTTTTGAGATAGACCGTTCTGGCAGGCACCCCTCGTAGTGTCTGCATAGTTTTCGTTTATTTGGTTTTTTTCGTGATAAATTGTTTTAACAGTTTTCTTTTTTTTAGGTGTTTTATTTGCCAATATGTACTCTTTTAATGGCAAAAGGTTATTGGTAGTTCAGTATGAGTGTCTGTATAATAAATATGTGTTCTTTTCATAGTTTTTGTTTTTACTTGAATGTTTTCACCAAAAATAATGTAAATCACGATTTACGTCAGGTGGTGTGCGTGCCCGCGTGTGTGTGTGTGTGTGTGTGTGTGTGTGTGTGTGTGTGTGTGTGTGTGTGTGTGTGTGTGTGTGTGTGTGTGGTGTGTGTGCGCGTGCGCGTGTGCGTGCGTGTGCGTGTGTGTGCGCGCGCGCGCGCGCGCGCGTGTGTGTGTGTGTGTGTGTGTGTGTGTGTGTGTGTGTGTGTATGTGTGTGTGTGTGTGTGTGTGTGTCTGTGTATCTGTCTGTCTGTCTGTCTGTCTGTCTGTCTGTCTGTCTGTCTGTCTGTCTGTCTGTCTGTCTGTCTGTCTGTCTGTCTGTCTGTCTGTCTGTCTGTCTGTCTGTCTGTCTGTGTCAGTGCACAACCACTAACAAAACACGAACGATATTAACGTGAAGGTGACTAACTACTGTTATTTGCATAGGTAGGTATAAAAACAGATAAAACCTGTCACAACCTTTGAACTCATCTCTCTCTCAAAATACAGCCAAGTTAACAATGACTAACCCAAACCTCATAGGGGCACAGCATGACCCAGACAAGTGGGGTGATACTTATTTATGAATTATCATTTTCAATGGGCTTGTTGACAATGATGAATCGAAGTCTGTCTGGACCATAATTATGAAATTATTTTTTCCAGTATTGACTAGATGCTGTTGCTTGTCTGTCGTTTCCGACAATGACTGCCAGATAGCAGAGGGGGTAGTTGCTATTCCGGCGGGCTGGGCTAAAATTTGTTGATAGTGGAGAAGCTTTGCCCAAGGTATATCCCCACTCTCTCGGTCAAAGGGATTTGAGGACGAGAGTTGGCGTTGGGGGAAGGTCCCCAAAGGCCAACCAATCCCACTGGCTGCAGCACTAGAGCCAGTGCAAATGCCCCCCTAGTTAGAGAGTCATAGTCTTCCACGAAAGACTAAGCTGTACCATGATGTTCCAATACTGTAGAAATCATATAATGTATTTATTTGTTATTATTATTTATTATAGTATAGCTCTCATGCACAGTTGGCCCTTTCCACAGGCAACTGTCAACCAGTGATAACGGCCAGACATTGGGCCTAAAGGCATGCAACGAGTCAATGCTTGTCATGGTGGAAGCACACGTCCTGTTATGACTGACAGGCATCCGTTATCATAAGAAGAGTGATTTGGGAAACAAGATAAAAACAAGATAAAGCCAGATACAGCGTTGGTCAAAACAATGTGAGACACCCAGGGTCAATTGGTGGGTTGACCTAACGACACTCATCAGCAGACAAACTCTACTCTGCGTGCGATTCATTGAAGGACATTCTAAGACGTACAAGTCATTTTTTATAATTTCTGAATTTGAAAGAAGACCTTTTTAATCTTTTGTTTCATTGAACACTTTTTCTTTTACAAATAGCACAGACACACTAAATGTCAACTGATGGCAATAGTAACAGTAATGGATAATAGTATGTAATAGTAGTACCAGAATAAATTGTATTAACAGAATAATACCATCCTCTTCATCTTCATAAGGCCTTTTTATTGTTTGGATTGTTTTATTAATGTTACACAACTTTTTCGTTATTCATTAAGCCGCTTAACCGTTCGCATATTTTTAAACGAGGATGTAAACGTGTTGATCGTACAAACTGTCCAGTTGTAAGTTTATTATGTTGCGTCAAATCGTGATAACTGCTTTTAACCTCCGTTCGCTCTAAGAAAAACACAGAAGACGGCTGATCCCTCTTCAGAAATGTCCAGCATGATTCTGGGCGGAAGGATATGACATAGGCTGCTCCCTATGCTGTTTCCACAAAAGGGCCAACAGATTGGTTTCATGGGGTTTAACCCCTTGAATGCCATAGGGGAAGACGGGGTAAAAAGCGCATGGGCGGGTAAGAAGCCCACCCCAATTATCTCATAAAATAAAGAAAATTTCAGTCAAATTTGCCCATGAGACGAATGCTAGACATTAACGCTCGTCTCATGGGCAAAATGAGACTGAAATTTGCTTCATTTCATGAGATAATTGGGGTGGGCTTCTTACCCGCCCATGCGCTTTTTACCCCGTCTTCCCCTATACCGTATCACGTATTGACTTGATTACATCACTCATTACGTCATCAGATGAAGACGGATAACTCTGATATGCTGGGTTTTGCCCTAATACAGTCAAGAGAGTTATATCCCCATACCATTTTGCCAGATTGGCTCTATCAGTTGTCTTTTTATGGCATTATTTTTATATACAAAAATAATTTAATTTTCTCTGGCATTCAAGGGGTTAATATTGTTTGAGATCATCCTCAGTAGCATGTAGGTGTGAAGTAGTAGTAATACTAGTAGTAGTAGTAGTAGTAGTAGTAGTAGTAGCAGCAGCAGCAGCAGCAGCAGTAGTAGTAGTAGTAGTAGTAGTAGTAGTAGTAGTAGTAACAGCAGTAGCAGTAACAGCAGTGGTAGTAGTAGTAGTAGTAGTAGCAACAGCAGAAGCAGCAGTAGTAGCAGCAGCAGCAGCAGCAGCAGTAGTAGAAGTAGTAGCAGCAGCAGCAGCAGCAGCAGCAGCAGCAGCAGCAGCAGCAGCAGCAGCAGCAGTAGTAGTAGTAGTAGTAGTAGTAGTAGTAGTAGTAGTAGTAGTAGTAGTAGTAGTAGTAGTAGTAGTAGTAGTAGTAGTAGTAGTGTCATAATCTTCGTCATTAACATCATCGTCAATTCGTCATCAACATCATCCAATCACCACAAAGGATTGGCATGTATCAATGAGTGTTCGTTTCAACATAACATCCTTATTCTCCTCTTAAGCAACAGTAGCAAAATAATGCTATACTTATAGAACACTGGTGGTGTTGTGAAACAGTAGAACTGTATGCAGGACATCGTTTGTTTCTCTCACTCCTGAATGACCACGGGAAAACAACGCGTTATCACTGAGGATCAGTGTAGCCTTTCACCACGCATTGAGAAGAGGGGTCATTGCCTAAGCGCGTTATCACATGAGGAATAAAGAAGGGTGATAACATGTTAGGGCAATGACCACTCGATTAATGGCGTGAGAGAGAGAGAGAGAGAGAGAGAGAGAGAGAGAGAGAGAGAGAGAGAGAGAGAGAGAGAGAGAGAGAGAGAGAGAGAGAGAGAGAGAGAGAGAGAGAGAGAGAGAGAGAGAGAGAGAGAGAGAGAGAGAGAGAGAGAGAGAGAGAGAGAGAACTCGAAATCGAATGTTTGAACTCGAATGTTTATTGAGGATAAGTGTGTGTGTGTGTGAGAGAGAGAGAGAGAGAGAGAGAGAGAGAGAGAGAGAGAGAGAGAGAGAGAGAGAGAGAGAGAGAGAGAGAGAGAGAGAGAGAGAGAGAGAGAGAGAGAGAGAGAGAGAGAGAGATTGATTGATTGATTGATAGAATTTTATTTATAGAGGGTAATAAAGTAAGCAATAACATGCTTTTTTACATCCAGCCCTCTGGACAAAATACATATATAAAAGTAGAAAATGGAAAACGAAAATAAACACACACAAAGTAATATAAAGCATGCAAAAAAACATCCCTATATTGTAACACATCAATAACAAAATCAAACCTATTATTATTAACTATGCTAATTATTAACATTCAAAATGTGTGAAGTAAGCGCATACACACGGGAAAATAAAACCCAATCCTACTTTTCACACTCATCTTTAAACATTCAAAATAGGGAAGTGCACAAACATAAAAAATACCTCAATCATACTTCATCATTAAAATGTACTTATTTCAAAAGAAACCCATGCATATAATAAGTCAAACATAATATTACTTTACCTACTCATCTTAGCATGCACAATTTAAAATGTAAATACATGTACCCATGGCAACATGAAACCTATTCCTACATTCCATTATTCATTTTTAGCATGAACAAATTAAAAAGTAAACACACACTCGTAACAAAAGCAAACCTAGTCATATTATTTGCAAGCGAATACACATATTAAATAGTAAATACTGCTCATAACGAGATCAAGCCTGAACCTACTTTCTAGTCCTCATCTTTAACATGCGCACATAAGTAAAACTTAACTCATCACAAAATTAAAACTAATCCTTATTTTATATACTCGTAACATGTACACATTTTAAATTTAAAGCCGATACACTTAATAAAAAGAGAGAGAGAGAGAGAGAGAGAGAGAGAGAGAGAGAGAGAGAGAGAGAGAGAGAGAGAGAGAGAGAGAGAGAGAGAGAGAGAGAGAGAGAGAGAGAGAGAGAGAGAGAGAGAGAATGTGTGTGTGTGTATGTGTATGTGTGTGTGTGTGTGCGTGCGTGTGCACGCATATGTGTGTGTGCACGCATATATGTGTGTGTGTGTGTGTGTGTGTGTGTGTGTGTGTGTGTGTGTGTGTGTGTGTGTGTGTGTGTGTGTGTGTGTGTGCGCGCGTGTGCGTTTGTGTGCGTGTGCGCGCATATGTGCGTGTGTGTGTGCGTGTGTGTGTGCGCGCTTGTTGTGGAGGTAGTTCCATAGTTCCTATTGTTCGCTCTCATTGCAAGGCCTTTGAAAACCTTGGCGTGTCATGCCCCAGACAGACAGACAGTCAAACTAGTGTCCCAGACATTCACTGGTGATATCAAATTTTGACCGAACAATAGATAGGTATAGGAGTATTATGTCACTTGCAAGCATCGATATTCATCAGTACGCATGCACGAGTACAAGCTTGTACACACACACTCTCTCTCTCACACACACACACACACACACACACACACACACACACACACACACACACACACACACACACACACACACACACACACACACACACACACACACACACACACACACACACACACACACACACACACACACACACACACACACACACACACACATACATACATACACACACACACACACACACACACACACACACACACACACACACACACACACACACACACACACACACACACACACACACACACACACACACACACACACACACACACACACACACACACACACACACACACACACACACACACACACACACACACACACACACACACACACGCATCTCCATACACACTCGCGTGTGCACACACCCACACGAACACATATAACGCACAATACGCATATATGCATGCATATATGTATGTACACATACATACATACATACATACATACATACATACATACATACATACATACATACATACATACATACATACATACATACATACATACATACATACATACATACATACATACATACATACATACATACATACATACATACATACATACATACATACATACATACACACACGCACGCAGGCCAGCATACACACGCGCGTGCGCCTGCAAAGAAGACTGGAAAGAAACAGACAAGAGAGACACTATGATAGAGACAAGAAAGAGAAGAAAACTATCATCAAAATGGACTGCAAATGTTAAGAAAATGAGACATTGTACACCCAGTACTCACAGTCTGTTTTCCCTATTATTTCCAGCTTTGCAAACAAACAATGCATCGGTTTGACGCCTTAAATGCCCCATACACGGGAGGTCATCGTGCAAGGCGTGTCTGACCATGGCTTGACCATGGACGACCATGTCCCATGCCAGCAAGAAGACCTCCACTTCTGATATACCGTCCACTGTCTGTCGCCTCATCCCTGATCTGGGTTGCCATAGCATGGCGTTTTGCACAGCTGTTTAGCGACAAACTAGTATGCAACCTGCTCAATGCGGAGAGCTTATAGTATTTTGTAACCAATCTATGAGGTTGCTTAATACGAATTAAAAGATAACGGAACAGCAACGACCACATTTTGCAAGAGTGAATGGCCTTGGTGGGTGGGGGAAGATGCCTGAGTACTGACCAAACAAGGGAATAACTCTCGCCAATAACCCTATTTGAGGTCACTGAATAGATGCCTTTTGCAAGAGTGAATGCTATTTTGGATACTGACCAACAAGGGCTTAACTCTTGCCATCAAGGGCGTTAATAACCATAGTTGCAGTGGCCAATAAGGATGTAAAGTGGTGTAAAGTGGCACAGAGGGGAACGCGTTCGCCTCGTGCACGATAAACCCGAGTTTGAACCTGGTTACAGAGGATTTCTCACTCTGCACTAGGCCTTATGGTCTGAACGTGGAGTTTTTCGGATGAGACGATAAACCGAGGTCCTGTGTGCCCATGCACTTAGTACACGTTAATCCCAGTGGCAACGTAAAAGTTGTCATTTGGTCAAAATCGCATGCCAAAAAACACAGAGCGACGCGCTCTCCAGGTGGGAGCAGCCCGAATTTCACAGAGACGCCTCTGTGACTATAAAATACCAAATACCAAATACCAAAGTATGATTTCTTTTTCAAGGTAAGGTTTTAAAGTACTACATTTGCAATTTCTTTTCTTCTTTGTTTTTAAAGAAGACTGTTTGTACATTTTAACTGCACTGGCGCTAGCTGAATTGGTCCTGTGGATGACTTTGACTGGAGTTATACAAGTTTTAAATGATTTTGTTCTCTGGTTGTTTACATTATGTATACAGTTCGTTTTAGATGTGAGGTTTTTTCAATCTGATATACTACCTTTTCTATTAGTCAATAAAAGAGTAATATAGCTTAGTAAAGCTAAACAAAGGCACAACATTAACCTGTTTTTGTCACAATGATTTGGCTGCATTTGGAGTGTTTAGTCTACTTTGTTTCGGTGCTGTTCACTCTTCTGGTCCTGTCTATCTCTCCGAACTAGTAACTGTCTACACACCTGCTCGCTCCCTACGTTCTTCCTCTGACTGCTGCACACTCAAGGTTCCTCGGGTCCACACGAAATCTTTTGGTGAACGATCCTTCTACTATTTAGCACCTCACTTATGGAATTCCCTCCCACAACATGTCCGCTCATCTGACTCTATCTCCGCCTTTCGCTCTGCCCTTAAAACTCACTTGTTTCGCACATATTATGATTGATTAGTGTTTGTGTGTGAGGTGTGTGTGTGTGTGTGTGTGAGGGGGGGTCCGTTTCATTCCAGAAATCTTGTAAAAAAATGTATTTACAATTACTTTATAATTTGTATGTTGTATGTATAATGTCTACGTCTTGTAAACTTTAAATGCTTGTAAATGAGGTAGAAGGGTATTTTTGTTCTTGCAAAATTTGTCTATTATAATTAGTCATGTAATTGGCATGTCGATGGCAGTACGATTTGATTTCAAGTTGCAGTATTGTATCCAAACTTGATTGAGAATGTGAATGTAGTCTATGTTTCTTCTTAGAATTTTCATATTGTAACTATTTTACTCTTGTATAATTAATTGTGTGTGAGTGTGTGCGTGCGTGTATGTGTGTATGTGTGCGTGCGTGCGTTCATGTGTGTGTGTGTGTTTGTGCATGTATGTGTGTGTGTGTGTGTGTGCCTGCATGCATGCAGGCGTGCGTACGTGTGTGTATGTGAATGCGCGCGCGTACGCGCGCGCGCGCGCGCGCGTGTGTGTATGTGTGTGAGAGAGAGGAAGTAAGAGAACGTTGCGTGCAATCATCGTGTTTATATTTTACTTTCTAATGATTCATTATTTGTTTGCCTTTAATGTTCTTGTTATCAATGTAAAGCGCACTGAGCTCATGTGAGAAAGAGCGCTATATAAATTCCCATTATTATTATTATTTATTATTATTATTATTATTATTACTAGAGAAAACTTGAAAACTTAAACTTTATTTTCCAAGGATAAAGATTTCAGGCAACGCCTAGTCTTCCAATCTGTCCTTGATGCATAAACAAACACAGAACACAAACCTGGCAAGGCATACCATTACACATACAGATTTGAACATAAAAGTAGCAAAGCAGGTGGTATTAGGATACAAAGATTGGTTGAAACTTGCATACGCTCATGCATAATCTTTAATACTCGCGCATGCACACATGCGTGCAAGAGATGTCCATGCTGACCTCTTCACTGCTTCTGCAGAGCGCTATGTTGGGCAACAACTAGGCAACGCCAGACAGTAGTACATACATCCTCAAAGTGTTGACAATGGTCACAACGCACGTTGCTATTTTTCGCTCTTTCCCAAAAACAACACAGTGATATGATGCAAATCATATTATTACTAGCTTATCACTGTGTTGCCATGGGGAACGAGCGAAAAATAGGAACGTGTACTTGGACTATAACTTTCGTTCTGTAAACCTATCACTAGGCGTGCAAGACTGCACTTAGTCATCTCCAAACATGGAACACTCAATGTTTAGTAAAGTTTTATTTTGTGTGCATTAAAATTGACGGTTTAAGGTTTCGGTTAGGGTTAGGGTTAGAGTTAATATAAGGCTAGAGTCAGCTTAATTTAAGATTGAATGGTTAAAATATACACATTCTAAAGTTTCGCTGAAAACCGACATTGTCACGCGAATGGCGTCACTTTCCATATTTGGAGATGACCAAGTGCAGCATTGAACGTCTTGTAGACCTATCGCCTGGTGATCTGCTGCTGAACCAATGACCTCTTATCAGCATGCACAGTGTATCACGCCATGCTTAGTGCACGTGGCCACATGTCTTCCCATTCGTTGACCAGCAGGCACCCATACTAGACCGTGAGCCGGAAAACGAAATCATGCACCCACCTGCGGATTTTTGCAGACCATATTTTGTTTAGTAGTGTGGACCCCTAACAACCACAAATCAGGATGTTTGCCCTCAATCCTCCTCCGGATGAACTGTCAAGGACGTCTTGAAGTTACGCACAAGCCGATACTTGAACCCCATCATCCAAGACACAAATTAAATCTGGGACGATATATGCTTCAATTTTTACAATAGGTTCTCATTTTGTCTTTGCTAAAATTACCTTTTACTTTTCTTCAAACACAATTATTCACATTCTGATGGTTGAATTGCAAACATACTACTCTTATTTTCAGCTAAATGCCAAATGGTGTTGTCAACAATCTCTGTTGCTGGTATAGTATATGTTTGCGTTTTACTGGGACATATGATAGTGATTTGGTATTCAACTTTCAATATTATATTCTGTGCATTATAAACATTAAACACAAGACATTCACTATTCCTGCCATACAATTCTAAAACAATCAGTTACATTCCTTTAGGTTGAATTGTGCTCTGGCTGATGCAACAATCAGTTACATTTCTTTAGGTTGAATTGTGCTCTGGCTGATGCAACACTCAGTTACATTCCTTTAGGTTGAATTGTGCTCTGGCTGATGCAACAATCAGTTACATTCCTTTAGGTTGAATTGTGCTCTGGCTGATGGGACAATCAGTTACATTCCTTTAGGTTGAATTGTGCTCTGGCTGATGCAACACTCAGTTACATTCCTTTAGGTTGAATTGTGCTCTGGCTGATGCAACAATCAGTTACATTCCTTTAGGTTGAATTGTGCTCTGGCTGATGGATTGGAGTATCTGCATCTACAGTTTGTATGTGCACAGATCATCAGTTGTTTTAGGGGATCATTACTGAGCTCTTTGAGGACAATTAATGAACTGAGTGTTTCTGTTATTAGGAGACATTTCCATGTCACACTAACACGGCTATACTGTTAGCTAATTCTTAGTACTGTCTGACAAATAAACACAAATATCAATATGTACAAACCATAATCGTGATGGCATTCTCTCTTTAATCTTGCATAAGAGCATTGTTCTCCTACTTAGTCGATTGCTCACACAGTCTCCTTTCATATGAGCCCAGATGCGTCATGCTGCCTTTAAGCGCCTAAGAACTAGCTAGGCCAAGGCTGTCTGGAGAAGATATGTATAGGGGTTTATAGAAGAAGACAAAAGCAGGAGAATGGACCAGTAAGGAAGAAAGATAGCAGATGACAGCAAGTGAAGGAGAAAGGCTGAGTCAAAGAGACCGACAGATTGGAGGAAGTAACAAGCCCAGAACTTCCAGAAGGTGGGGGAACTATTTGTACAAACGAGTCCCTGGTATCCCACGGGATAGCATAACATTATGAAATAATAGATTTGGTATCAGTTTCCAGATGCAAAAAATAAGTTTTGTCGTGGACTTCTTAACGCGCATTATTTCGGAGTACCGTAAGTTTGTGCCCTTGCCACATCCACACCCGGAGGACGATCGAAGGCAAACATCCTGTTTTTGATAGGTTAGGGGCTAGGCTTTCGTGGGGTATATGTCTCATAAAATCCGCAGGTGGGCCCGGTGCAGGAAGGTGGGGTGCATAGGGTGGCTTACGGTCTATACCCACACATTACGAAAACATTTAAAATATGAAAAAACCCCGTTCCTTTTCCGTCTCTTTAGTGTGTGTTTTCTTGGTGTGTCCTTAGTTATTTTAAAACACGCACAAATGTATGTACACACGAACGCGCTCGCAAACAAGCATGCATACATACGGACATGCACTCGCGCCCGCACACACACATAGACACGCACACACACACTGTACATACACACACACGCGCACACGCACACATCCATCCAAATTAGTATCTGGCTTACTGTTGTTGTTGTTTTCGTTCCCCAGCTTAAGCGCTCTGGGGGAGAGGTCGGTCATTTGCGTCCTGGTTATTTGCGTACGGACATTTGCGTCCAGGACATGTGCGTCCCTGGAAATATGCGTCCCGTGAGAATTGCGTCCCATGACAATTGCGTACTGTGCAAATGCGTCCTAGGAAAGTTGCGTCCCAGGACACTCACGTCCTCGGACAATTGCTTCCCGGACAATTGCGTACGTCCATTGTTTTTTCACACACATACACGTACACGCACACACATGCACACACACACACACACACACACACACACACACACACACACACACATACACATACGC
>CM065681.1:3271679-3274179 GCA_017654935.2 Phymorhynchus buccinoides | reverse complement strand
CACGCGCACGCACGCACACACACACACACACACACGCACACGCACATGCACACGCACGCACGCACGCACGCACACACGCGCACGCACACACACACACACACACACACACACACACACACACACACATTACATTTCCTCATTCATCACCGTTCTGTTTTCACGACGAAAATGGTGTTTTACGTCCTCTTGGTCTGAATCAGACACATATGAGACATTTGTAAATACAAATATGGTGGGAACAATACTGGAGGCAATGCCCGGAGGCAGTACGAAACCAGTAAAGTCCCGATTTTTTTATTAATACAGATAGGTGTAGCGGTAACCACGCCTCGGTTAAACCTCATCGGCTATGGCACCGCTACAAGTATTTGTTGCATTCATGACGTTCTGTTTTCACAAGGGCCTGGTCGTTTTTATACAGACGTTTTGCCAAGAAAATGATGTTTGACATGCATTCAACACCCCACCCTTTATCGGGGGACATGGGGAACCGCTGAAACGCCCTTCATCACGTTAACAGTTGAGGCATAACCAATGGACTAGTCTATTAGTATCACAGCATTGTACACACTCGCTATTAGTGCATTTAAAGACCCGCCAGATCGCGTGTCAAAATCACGGGTTTCACGGGTTTTCCCTCTTATAGCTGATAAGAAATATTGTTTTGACCAGGTTTGACTCCCATACAAATGACTCCAAATTGAAAACGAAACATCGTTTTGAAGAGCAGTCTCAATTTGAAGTTGGGGGAATTTGTCTGTGGGTCACATCTACCCCGGGCAGAAAACACACACAAGATACTTAATCGTGGTGGGTCAGTGTATCTTTAAACTGACTTGGCAAAACGTCTCTTTAATTTATTCCTCGGGAAACAGTCCTTGGGATGCCAAACAACAACAACAACTAATAATAAATATGCACATGCAAAGCTACATATCTCTTCATGATCTGTGCTCATTTGTGTGTCCAGATAAGCTCCCATTTCCACACCATTAAACGCCATTGGCAACAATCAAGGTTAGCCCTCTGTAAAATCAAATACATTTGCTTGTTCTGTACATTAGTGACAAAGTCCGTCCAACTGGATAGCACTAAATGGCACGTAGGTGCACTCCAGTGTTGCACTAAATGGCACGTAGGTTCACTCCAGTGTTGCACTCAATGGCACGTAGGTGCACTCCAGTGTTGCACTCAATGGCACGTGGGTTCACTTCAGAGTTGCACTAAATGGCACGTAGGTGCACTCCAGTGTTGCACTCAATGGCACGTGGGTTCACTTCAGTGTTGCACTAAATGGCACGTAGGTTCACTTCGGTGTTGCACTAAATGGAACGTAGGTGCACTCCAGTGTTGCACTAAATGGCACGTAGGTTCACTTCAGTGTTGCACCAAATGGCACGTAGGTGCACTCCAGTGTTGCACTAAATGGCACGTGGGTTCACTTCAGTGTTGAACTAAATGGCACGTAGGTTCACTTCGGTGTTGCACTAAATGGCACGTAGGTTCACTCCAGTGTTGCACTAATTGGCACGTAGGTTCACACCAGTGTTGCACTAATTGGCACGTAGGTTCACACCAGTGTTGCACTAAATGGTACGTAGGTTCACACCAGTGTTGCACTAAATGGTACGTAGGTTCACTCCAGTGTTGCACTAAATGGCACGTAGGTTCACTCCAGTGTTGCACTCAATGTGCAGAGACCGAGTGCAAGGGCACCTGGTTGTACTCTCCTATGCATAAACTACTACTAAGGATAATTATATCTACCTTTATCCCAAGTCAGAACAAATAGCAGGTGGTAGAATAAACAAGGATACGCGATAATACGAAAATATATTCTGAACAAAACATTGCTGAGATAGAGAGGGTAAAGACTCCCAAAAGTTGTGGCTGTTTCGTTTCGTTTCGTTTCGTTTCTTCTTTGGTTTGAAACATTTGGGTTTTGTGATGCTGTCGGTGTGCCTTCGGCATACTTTCATAACATTGATTCATACTATTGGTCTTTTGTCCCTCGTTCGAGACATGTTAGATAACATGTTAGCCTTGACTGTCTAGCTCACAGACCTTGCAAATGTGTGCACACCTGCATTTGGGCATGTTTGAGGAATATGCACCATTACTAATCTTATGCGTAACTGAACAGTAAGCTAATCTACACGCGATATTGGTATCATGTACATGTATGTAGATATGAACATGTCTGCAAGCTCATACGTAGGCCTACGCACAATACATACTCTCTCTCTCTCTCTCTCTCTCTCTCTCTCTCTCTCTCTCTCTCTCTCTCTCTCTCTCTCTCTCTCTCTCGTCTCTCTCTCTCTCTCTCTCTCTCTCTCTCTCTCTCTCTCTCTCTCTCTCTCTCTCTCTCTCTCTCTCTCTCTCTCTCTCTCTCTGCCATCCAGTTATGCCCTTCCATCTCACGATACAAAAAGATGGTGCGGGCAAACATAATTTACAGCCCTGCTTAAATCCTGTGTGATATTGAACGCACACTGTATAA
>CM065681.1:3234179-3264179 GCA_017654935.2 Phymorhynchus buccinoides | reverse complement strand
TAATTGGGGTGGGCTTCTTACCCGCCCATGCGCTTTTTACCCCGTCTTCCCCTACCTGTTCCAGGTTGGAGGACGTTAAATTCATTTCATTCCCTTTTATTTCTCCAGTCCCACCCAAGTGAGTCTCTCTGTCTCTGCCTCTCTGTGTGTGTCTCTCTCTGTCTCTCTCCCTCTCTCTCCCCTTGCTCTTTAACAAACTTTGTTTCTGTGTGCTTGTTATCAGGATGTCAACGACCAGCATGCCTCCAGTGGCCGCCATCTTCCTGTCCACCTATGGCTTCCATGACGTCACCACGCACCACTGCCACATGTACTCAGGTCAGTCTTACTTCCCTTTACACATTTGCAACATATAGGCTAAAAACCCAAGAAAACAAAGACAAACCAAACCAACTTTTTTTAATTTTAATGTAGGCCTATATGAGTAGGCCTACTTAGATAATAATAGACCATAATCGTTATCAACTTCTACAACATTTCTAAGTTGCTATGAATGTGTCATTCTGTCGTGTGTATTTGCATAGTGTCTATTTCTGTATGAATAGTGCACACATAGTGTGAATTGTGTTGTGTTGTGTTGCCCGGAGAGCTTTGAACACCAACATGTCGTAGAAGGTTGAAGCATTATCCAAGGAAGTCATTCTAGGCATAATCTGCGTTAATGTTTGCTCGGGTATAGGGTAAGATGGGGTAAGAAGCCCATGCCAATTATCTCATGAAATGAAGAAGCAAATTTCAGTCAAATTTTGCACATGAGACGAGTGTTAATGTTTAGTGTTCGTCTCATGGGCAAAATTTGACTGAAATTTGCTTCATTTCATGAGCTAATTGACATGGGCTTCTTACCCACCCATGGGCTTTTTACCCCGTCTTCCCCTAGTTATTATTTTCATTTTTTTCCTTTGTCAATGGTTTCGTTAGTCACTGAGCAAGGCATGCGGAAAAGCCGACAATCTTTTGAAGTTTGAAGAGAGTTTATTTTTAAATGACTTTTTTTCTCATAACAAAATGGCAGCATCTCCTGTGAAAAGCCTAATTATCATATATAACGACAAACATTTTATACAAATAAAACAAATAATAAGAATATTTTCAATAAAAAAAAGATAATCTGACCACGTTTTGCTACTATTTTCACTTTAATCGATCGATTGACTGATTGATTAATTGATTGGATTTTGCTTTGCAGACTCAAGTTCAATGTCCAGCATCACACGTGTCATAAGTTGTTTGTTGGTCATCACCACAGCAGGATGTAAGTTACCATCTGTTAAATCAGCTTATCAGACAGAGAGAGAGAGAGAGAGAGAGAGAGAGAGAGAGAGAGAGAGAGAGAGAGAGAGAGAGAGAGAGAGAGAGAGAGAGAGAGAGAGAGTGTGTGTGTGTGTGTGTGTGTGTGTGTGTGTGTGTGTGTGTGTGTGTGTGTGTGTGTGTGTGTGCGTGTGGGTGCGTGCGTGCGGTGCGTGTGTGTGTGTGTGTGTGTGTGTGAACAGTTTGCTGATCTTGTGAGATGTAAAATCATCCCATAGTTGGGCGCGAATTATATTGTCTGTAAGAAAACCATAAGCGCTGGTTATGAAGACAATAATCATGTCATTTATGCTTCAAGATGCAATGTATAATTTTGTTTCGTTTCGTGTGGTGATTTGATGTTAATCCATGCCATGTATTTTGATATAATTATGGATTATAATCATCACCAATTATTTATCAAAGTCACTCACTATCGTTTGTTTCAGTGCAACTGCCCAACATATTCAAGATCCTCAGGTCACGGAATTGTGAAGGTGTCAGTATTCTCAGTACAGCCATCTTGCTGCATTCTTCTTCTGCCAATGTGGCTTACTGCATTAACCAGAACTTACCGCTCAGGTGTGTGTGTGTGTGTGTGTGTGTGTGTGTGTGTGCGTGTGCGTGTGCGTGTGCGTGTGTGTGTGCGTGTGCGTGTGCGTGTGCGTGTGCGTGTGCGTGTGTGTGTGACTTATTTTATTTTATATTCTGTCCATTCTCTACACACCCAAAAGGGGTCAAAGGATTATTATTAAATTTAAATTAAATTGAAGTGTGTGTGTGTGTGTGTGTGTGTGTGTGTGTGTGTGTGTGTGTGTGTGTGTGTGTGTGTGTGTGTGTGTGTGTGTGTGTGTGTGTGTGTGTGTGTGTGTGCGTGCGCGTGCGCGCGTGGGTGTGCGTGCGTGTGCGTACGCGCGTGTGTGACTACCAACAATAGTTTCCAGAGGGGCTTACTTACTTACTTACTTACTTACTTACTTACTTAGCCCCATTAGCCAACTGGGACTGAAGGAGCACCACTGATGATCTGACAACCCTTCTCCATCCGACCCTGTCCTCAGCTGGCCTCATAGTTCTGGTAAAAGGGGGGCTAGGGGAAGCAATTGTGTAAAGTTAAGATCTATTTCTCAACACAGTTGTTTCTCTTCGAACGAGAGGGTCTCAAGTTCACCAATGTTGGTGATGCATTCTGCTTTCATACCAGGCAGCTGTGTAGTTGAAGGTTGGGATGTGATAATAAGGAAGGAGAATGTGGCATAAGAAGGGGAGGGCCTAGGAGGGTGCATACTGTGAGAAGGAAGAGAGGCGATGTGAGGACATTTAAATGATGGCATGCATTCCTCTGAGCTATGCTTACAGTGCAGACTTACACGATTGACTAATTTCTGTGAATATGTCTTCTTCTGTACAGCACGTGGGCAGAGAGTGTTCCCCTGATGGCCCAGTACATCACCCTCATGTGTCTGCTGCTGCTGTACCAGGGGCGGCAGCGCTGCATGCTGCTCTTCGTGCTGTTCTACGTGCTGCTCATGCTGCCTCTGCTGCTCGGGCTGGTGCCGGGACACATTGTGTGCACCCTCAAGGTGCTCACCCTGCCTCTCACCCTCATAGGAAAGGTCAGGCTTCTTCATGAACTTCTTTTCATGTTATGCTCATGTTCTTCTCTTCTTCCCTTTAGGCAGCCAACTTCAGCACGTTGGAGATTCTTCTAGTTTCCCCCGTGGTGATACCGGGGGAATCTTTCAGTGCAAATAGTTCCCCCACCTTCTGGAAGTTCTATGCTAGCACCTACCTCTAATCCATCACTCTCTTTGACTCTGGATTTTCCTTTTTTTAATATCATCTACTATTTTTCTGCCTTATTGGTCCATTCTCTTGCATTTTTACTTTTTTCTAAAAATCTTCCAAGTAATGTTCTCCTTTGAGCTCCTCTGAAATCAGAATGTGTCGGCTGAATGCAGTGGGCAGACCAGTGAAAACTGAAAACCGGACACATGTATTTAACCCATTAACACCCATATGCCCTGGGATTGCAAAATGTCTAGTTTGGCCACAGTTTAGTTTGAAGAAAGAAAATGTCCTCCTTTTAATTAAGCCCTGTGAATATTTGCAGTGATTGCACCTATAAAACTGTTGGGAGTGGCTAAAGCAATGAACTATAGCCTTTCTTGAGTTTTGTTTTCACATTTTCTGTAAAATCATTGACCACTCTGGCTCTCACTAAGATTACATGACAATCAGCAAGATTAAGTTATAAAAAAAACATTGCCCTTAGCAATAATTAAATGAAAGAAGGGAATAATTTACGTTGAAATAATCTGTAAATGTTTTTTGAAGATACTGTTGTAGTTCATCCTTGCGCTAGCAAAATGCCTAGGCTATTAGTATTAATGATTTTTTTTATGTTCATAATTTATTTCACACTAAATAGAGCCAATAATAATGATATGAACTTGAAGTTTCCCCACTAATTTTTATGGTAACTTTTCTTTTTTTTTCCAAACAGGTCAATGAGATTTACGGAACCTACAAAAGAGGCGGCACGGGACAGAAATCGAAGAAATCCATCTTCCTTCTGAACCTACGCAGCGGAGGGCGTCTGTTGACCTCGCTGTTCGACACGTGCGACATGGTGCTGGTGCTGTGCTACACCCACGCCTGCTGCTGGAACACTCTCATCACCTGCCAGACCGTGTACTACGGCCACAAGAGGAGGCGGAGACTGAGGGAGGAGAGGAAGAGGAGAGAGAACGAAGAACAAGCAGCCAGCAGTGGAGGGAGTTCTTTCGAAAGCAGTAGCAGTGACTCGGACGCTGTCAGCGATAGTGATGGGGTAGGGGTAGGCGGTGGGGTCAGAATGTTCCGCCACAGAAGGCGCTGCAATAATGTGCTCCCTGTAAATGCTGGAACATGAAGTTTGTTCGTTTCTGTGGACTTATTTACCAGGTGCCCAAGTCGCTTCTTGCTTGCACAACGTGCGGTTGAACATAGCTGGCAGCTGGTGTTTATGAAGGTCAAAAGCTAGTCAGCTCAATTGTTCTTGTTTTTAAAACTGAACGCAGATTGCATCCTTTACTGAAGTGCTCTCGGCTTAAGGCTATGTCAGACCAATTGACATAGGCTAGAACACCAAGGCTACATCAAAATACTATGCTACGCATACTTATACGGGGATTGTCTTTAGCCATGACAAGCTCATAGCATAACATAGTCTCCAAAATCCCCCGAAGACGGAGTGTGGCTGCCCACGTGGCGGGGAAATTAAAAAAACGGCAGCACATGTAATGTTCTCATCCCTAGCTGATGCACTTGTACCATAGTGTTCAAGTGTTTGGCTGTTGGGATGATCCCTGGAGTCTTTTAGCCAGGGTACGTCAACAACAACTGAAGTGCTCGTGTCGATATTCAAGGGTGATGTGGTACTGTACAGCCTTTATCAAATGGCTCCATCATTGATTACTAATAGCCAGCTGTTGGTGGCTAAAGGCACACACATACATCAGAGCCGCAATCCGTAAGGAAACCCTGTACACTTGAAATAAGCGGATGGGATTACGCACGGGTTTCCGTGTGTAATGTACACACTCTTTCATATTTCTTACTTCCATATTTATTTTGTGCAGATTGCGCTTAGGTTTCTGTGCGGAACTTGCACGTATATATGTGCGTGCCCTAATAGTAAAGGAACAACAATCTGAAAACGTACAAGAATGTTTGACCATGATGGGAAATCGATGTACAGCTAGCTCTTTTGCGAACGAGTAATCCTCAAAGAGGCATCACTTATTGTTTTTGATGTCCCCGTACAAACCTTCCATTTTTTAAACCCTGCTTGCCATCAATACCTCGTGAACAGCTATGCCTTGTTTTATGAATGTGAAGGACTGTAAATGATCTCTTGGTGTATGATTTCGTAGTGTGAAAGTGTGTGCATGTCTATTTGAGAAAGCTATATTTGCAACCAGGTGTCAGAATTCTCAGAGGATTTGCAAATTTCAGAGGATGGAACATTGCTGCCAGAGGATTTGTTTGTGATAGCAGAGGTTTTGCCTTTGCTGCTGAACACATATCTTCACTACCAAGTAGAATGTTAAGGTCATTTCTTCATGGCTGTTGTCTTTTAGGCCAAGTTGGGAACTGATTTCAGTGTAAAGAAAGGCGCTATATAAATACTATGTATTATTATTGTTCCTCAACTCTCTGGGGCTTTGATGGCCATTTTACCGTGGTTTTCAGAGGATTGGTCCTCAGGCAATTCTCATGCCTGACAAAGCAATTACTTTAATGTCTGTTTGGAGTGAAAGTGGAGATAGGGAAGTTGGGTGGGGATGGGGGAGGGGTGTGAGGTGGGGTGCAGGGAGTTCTTCCTAAGGACATCTAGTCAAAGGGAAAACCTGTTTACAATAAGGGGAAAACATCCAGGGGGGAGGGGGTGGGGGAAGAAAACAAGAGATGCACAAATACATTCAATATCGCTCTTGTAAAAAACTATAAAACGTATATTCTTCAATGTACATATCAGATATGTAGCTAATAATATAATGAAATATAATCTTGATTTGTAAATGTTTAATGGTAAATTGTACTTACAGCTGATAGTAACCAGGGGAAAAAAGGATTAAATATAAAAGAGATCGTCAGATTGACTTATTATTGATCTTATTGCTTAAAGAAGACTGAAAATAATATAAATTGAGGATGATGTTATTTATATTTCTTCAGTCTTTTTTTTTACCACAAGTTATTAGTTAGTTATTAGTTCTAGCAATAAGCTCCATACGTGAATGAACTGTCTGGAGATAATCCGCTTTGGCTCTAAGGCATCGTGCTATTTCAATGAACTGTCTGGAGATAATCCGCTTTGACTCTAAGGCATCGTGCTATTTCAATGAACTGTCTGGAGATAATCCGCTTTGACTCTAAGGCATCGTGCTATTTCAATGAACTGTCTGGAGATAATCCGCTTTGACTCTAAGGCATCGTGCTATTTCAATGAACTGTCTGGAGATAATCCGCTTTGACTCTAAGGCATCGTGCTATTTTAATGAACTGTCTGGAGATAATCCGCTTTGACTCTAAGGCATCGTGCTATTTCAATGAACTGTCTGGAGATAATCCGCTTTGACTCTAAGGCATCGTGCTATTTCAATGAACTGTCTGGAGATAATCCGCTTTGGCTCTAAGGCATCGTGCTATTTCAATGAACTGTCTGGAGATAATCCGCTTTGACTCTAAGGCATCGTGCTATTTCAATGAACTGTCTGGAGAATGAACTGTCTGGAGATAATCCGCTTTGACTCTAAGGCATCGTGCTATTTCAATGAACTGTCTGGAGATAATCCGCTTTGACTCTAAGGCATCGTGCTATTTCAATGAACTGTCTGGAGATAATCCGCTTTGACTCTAAGGCATCGTGCTATTTTAATGAACTGTCTGGAGATAATCCGCTTTGACTCTAAGGCATCGTGCTATTTTAATGAACTGTCTGGAGATAATCCGCTTTGACTCTAAGGCATCGTGCTATTTTAATGAACTGTCTGGAGATAATCCGCTTTGACTCTAAGGCATCGTGCTATTTCAATGAACTGTCTGGAGATAATCCGCTTTGACTCTAAGGCATCGTGCTATTTCAATGAACTGTCTGGAGATAATCCGCTTTGACTCTAAGGCATCGTGCTATTTCAATGAACTGTCTGGAGATAATCCGCTTTGACTCTAAGGCATCGTGCTATTTCAATGAACTGTCTGGAGATAATCCGCTTTGACTCTAAGGCATCGTGCTATTTCAATGAACTGTCTGGAGATAATCCGCTTTGACTCTAAGGCATCGTGCTATTTCAATGAACTGTCTGGAGATAATCCGCTTTGACTCTAAGGCATCGTGCTATTTTAATGAACTGTCTGGAGATAATCCGCTTTGACTCTAAGGCATCGTGCTATTTCAATGAACTGTCTGGAGATAATCCGCTTTGACTCTAAGGCATCGTGCTATTTTAATGAACTGTCTGGAGATAATCCGCTTTGACTCTAAGGCATCGTGCTATTTCAATGAACTGTCTGGAGATAATCCGCTTTGACTCTAAGGCATCGTGCTATTTCAATGAACTGTCTGGAGATAATCCGCTTTGACTCTAAGGCATCGTGCTATTTCAATGAACTGTCTGGAGATAATCCGCTTTGACTCTAAGGCATCGTGCTATTTTAATGAACTGTCTGGAGATAATCCGCTTTGACTCTAAGGCATCGTGCTATTTTAATGAACTGTCTGGAGATAATCCGCTTTGACTCTAAGGCATCGTGCTATTTTAATGAACTGTCTGGAGATAATCCGCTTTGACTCTAAGGCATCGTGCTATTTCAATGAACTGTCTGGAGATAATCCGCTTTGACTCTAAGGCATCGTGCTATTTCAATGAACTGTCTGGAGATAATCCGCTTTGACTCTAAGGCATCGTGCTATTTCAATGAACTGTCTGGAGATAATCCGCTTTGACTCTAAGGCATCGTGCTATTTCAATGAACTGTCTGGAGATAATCCGCTTTGACTCTAAGGCATCGTGCTATTTTAATGAACTGTCTGGAGATAATCCGCTTTGACTCTAAGGCATCGTGCTATTTCAATGAACTGTCTGGAGATAATCCGCTTTGACTCTTAAGGCATCGTGCTATTTTAATGAACTGTCTGGAGATAATCCGCTTTGACTCTAAGGCATCGTGCTATTTCAATGAACTGTCTGGAGATAATCCGCTTTGACTCTAAGGCATCGTGCTATTTCAATGAACTGTCTGGAGATAATCCGCTTTGACTCTAAGGCATCGTGCTATTTCAATGAACTGTCTGGAGATAATCCGCTTTGACTCTAAGGCATCGTGCTATTTTAATGAACTGTCTGGAGATAATCCGCTTTGACTCTAAGGCATCGTGCTATTTCAATGAACTGTCTGGAGATAATCCGCTTTGACTCTAAGGCATCGTGCTATTTCAATGTTCATCTTTCCACATTTACTTGAATTTGTTCAGCTTCACTTCAGCTGCAATGTTTTTCTGTGTGTCTTTCTCCATTATATATGACTTCCAGCATAATTTCCCCCTTAAATGCCCAAATTGTTTCTTCATTCTTTGCACCCAGCTTTCTAGCAAACCATCTGCTTTTTTTAAAATATAACAACACATTACTATCAGACTTATCAATGCTTGAACAAATATTTTTACTTTTTGTATAGAATGCTTTTATTATCATTGCCAATTTTACCAGTCTCCTTTGAAAAACTACAATGACGTTACAATGCATTCATGTAAATTGATCATACGCTGCTCAACTAAAGATAATAATCCCTTCATTACAATTGTTGGGATATTTTTGGCAAAAATAATTAAATGAATGTAATAAAATTTGACACTTTTGTTTGATAAAATGTAAAGAGTAAACAATGATTTGGTTGGTCTTTGTTATATGCATCGTTCTTGTACAAACTGGTCTTTAACCCTTTCACTGCCAGCCACATTTCAGCCGAAAAGTTCCATTACATTTACCTGGATAGAGAACAACATCCATCTGAAGTATAGGGGATTCTTCCGTAACAACAGAGAAGAAAAACATCTTTCATTCGGGAACACTTTTTTTCTTAGCACTTATATTGGCCACAGCAACTAGGGTTATTAGTAACGCTCTTGATGGCGAGAGCTAAGCCCTTGTTGGTCAGTATGCAAAAGGGCATTCACTCTTGCATTCATTCTATTGTGAAAGATTAAATTCCTGTGATTAGCTTCTCTGAAGCATACTACTTTCGATGAACAAAATAAAAAGAAGAAAAAGTCCATTCCATATTTTGGTTACATTTTATAGTTTAGCTGTAGAAAGCAAGCCACCCTGAAACAAATCAAAGTCACTGACAAGAAAGGGCGTAAAAGGGCCGCGAGGTCCACTTCTAGCCCTAATTACTACACAACTAAATCTTGCAAAAGGCAGCCATTCGGTGGCCTCAAATAGGGTTATTGGCAAGAGTTATTGCCTTGATTGGTCAGTACTCAAGCATCTTCCCCCACCCACCAAGAGCATTCACTCTTGCAAAAGGTGGGCGTTGCAGTGGCCAATACAGGCAGAATCAGCAGTTAAAATAGTCATGTCGAAATATATCCACACATTCACATCATTGTGGCTTTGGACATTCCTTTCTCTACATTTGAGCCATTGGATTCATGATGTTACATTTGTTGTGTCTGAGCTACACGTGACTGGAGCCATTATGAGAATAACAGACACAATGGATGCTGGGCATGCCATCAGAGCTGTCATCATCTTTATCTAATATTCTGACATTCCTTTCTCTACATTTCAGCCATTGGATTCATGATGTTACATTTGTTGTGTCTGAGCTACACGTGACTGGAGCCATTATGAGAATAACAGACACAATGGATGATGGGCATGCCATCAGAGCTGTCATCATCTTTATCTAATATTCTGACATTTTTAAAATCATATTTTCATTGACAGATGACGGTGTTAAGGTTTCTCTTATGCTTTGTATGCTACGATTGTTTTTACAAGATTGGCTTATGTACATACATGCTTACTATGCTGTATATATGTGTAATTGTACACATCTGAAATGTAACCTAGTACAATTTAGTAAAGACAATATTTTTTCTATGAAACTGGGCTGCCTTGGTGTGTGTATCTGTGTGTGTGTGTGTGTCTGTGTCTGTGTGTGTGTGTGTGAGAGAGAGAGAGAGAGAGAGAGAGAGAGAGAGAGAGAGAGAGAGAGAGAGAGAGAGAGAGAGAGAGAGAGAGAGAGAGAGAGAGAGAGAGAGACTGACTTCCTCATATTGCTTTTTAACCCCTTTCCTGCCCAATGCAGAATTTCTTGGCAGCATTTTCTAAGATTTTTCAAATATTGCCCCAAAAATCTTTCCCATACCCTTAACCCTTTTGCCGCATTTCTGCACCACAATGATTTAACAGCCATATCACTAAAAGGCTTCCAACCAGGGCCTGTCATCCAAAGGCCCCGTTTTCTTTATTTTGGGAGGTAAGGATAGGCCTTACTTAACACATGTCAGAGATGAACCCCAATATTGCAGATTTTTTTTTCTTCTACCCAGAAGTTTAATGGCGACTTTTTTGTGCTGAAAAATGGCTGGCGGTGAAAGGGTTAAAATGCATTCTAAAATGGCAATAATTCCTAAGGAGATTTGTGATCTAACAAACATTCATTCATTATAACAAATTTAAAAACAACAGGAAGTAACATTTTGATGTACAATAGAGAGTACGACGATTGATATTTCAGCATAATATAGCCCCCTTGACCGAAAGAGCATGGATGTTCCCAGGGCCAAGCTTACATAAATTCAAGCTCAGCCCTTCACAATAGCAGTTGCCTCCTCTACTTTCTGGAAGTCAAAGACAACTCACATACACACACAGACTATACACACACACAGAGAGACTATGCACACACACACTGAGTGACACACAAACACACTATGCACATACACATATATATACTATGCATACAAACAAACAAACACAGACTCTGTACACACACTCACACGAGCGCACGCACACACAGACAGACACAGACTATACACACACACACTCAGACTGTACACACACTCACACGCGTGCACACACAAACACATACTATGTACACACACACACACACACACACACACACACACACACACACACACACACACACACACACACACACACACACACACACACCATCACAATCTCGGTTCTTAACCTAAGCATGATACACACAAAGACATGAAGTTTTCCTATTTTGCCTTTATTGTTGCTCAGTTCCACTCAGTCGCTACACTCATGCACTCATGCGCAGTTGCACTACAGATCGGACATGGCAATGGAGAGAAGAAAGAAGCAGATCTTTCTCCAGACAAACAAGGCTCACGGTGAAGCCTTCGTCACCGAATGAACTTGTCCGTGTTCCGAAAACTGGTATGGTCTCTGAAAACAAAATCAAAAAATCAAATTAATTTGTGATTAAGCAATAGGAATTGTTCGCAAATTAAGGGGAATAATCTCATGGTGAATGCGAGTGATCCCCCTTGACAGAATCGGTCAAACACAAACAGGAAGTTACACTTGCCCAATGCATTCGCCTTTTGCTGTGCTTGATTATGGTTTTGACCAATTTGCCTTGGGTTTTTCCCGAAAATCATCCATTGTAAGTAAATCACTTCCAAAAAGCAAACAAAAGAAATTCATGCATGATTAAATAATCGTACGAAAATCAATTACAAAATGTCCATAATATTTGTTGGTATTGTTGTGACACTACACTCTGAGTTAGAATGTTTTCAGGGTTTCTTTCGCAAAATTAAAAAGACAAAGAATATCATTATCATGCAAACATAACAGACCTTGTTTGTATACTATGATGCCTTGATACAATCTAAACTATCAAAACCATCAGCTTGAATTTGTTTTATTTGTTGTTAGTTTCAGAGGCGACACTAAAAAGATTAGCTTTTTTGTCATCTCTATCAAATGCAATTTTCTTGCAGAGAAAACTACAGTTCATGTCCAGAATTATCTTCTTAAGATAATGCAGAAGAAAGACATGATTACAAGTTTAACTAAACCTGAGCTACATACACACCTGTCTTTGTTTGTTTTTTTACAAATGTGAACATAACTTTGAAACCAAAAGGAAATGTGTGTGGTCCACAAAAACATCCACACAATTTCCACTCATGTGTTTTTTCAACAAAAAGAGACAACCTACAAATAAGTTTTCATGCAATTTTTTTTTTAAAGACAAATTTGTTTCATTTGGCATGAACATGTTTAGTTAATATGAGGGACACAAAGATTTACCGTATTTTACGAACTACAAGGCAATACTTTTTTCCTCAACTGAGACCCCTGCGCCTTAAAATGCGTTGCGCCTAGTGTATGACTGAAATCTGATTAAACAAAGTTGTGAAATCAATTCATATCACACCTATTGAGATCGATTATATCGTAACTATTGAGATCGATTATCAGGCCGAAATCGTGAATGAAGCCATGGATGCAGACAACAAAGTAAAAGTAAAAAGGGGGGTTTGAAGCAGCCTCGGTTTCGACCGTTCTGAAGATTGTTTTGACAGAACTAGGCAAAATATGACCTTTGTTTGAGTTGACCTCATGTTTACCAACCGCGATCGTAGAGAGCGGATTGGTAATGTTTTCACTCGTGTCTAAGGCGGACTATGTTTGTATGTATCCTCTAGCGTTTGAACGGATGGACATATGATGCTCAAATTTTGCATGCGGGTAGGTAATGGAGAGATCTTGGCCAAGTTCGATAATGAAGGTCAAGGGTCAAAGGTCAAGGTCACTGGAGACGAAAACGCTGCCGCGCGGTTGGTGATTTAGCGTCTTAACGCTCTAGTTTTTATCTATTTTTTATTTTAATTTGTTCGATCATTTTGCATGCGCCTTAAAATACTTTGCGCCTTGTGCATGTTTAAATTCGCATTTTTAGTTAAATTCAAGGGGTGCGTCCTATAATTAGAAGCGCCTTGTAGTCTGTAAAACATGGTACAGGGAAGTTAATGTTATTCATGCATGAACAAGAAATTTTGGCTGAAAATACAGACTTTAAAAAGAAATGAAATATGAAAGTCGTTGGTACACAAAATGTCTTGAGCAAATATTTTGTGCAACTAACGCATTGTAGATTCACATAATTTGTCAGTTAACTATACAAAATAAGATGAAAGATTTTTGTTTCCTTCAAACATCAAGGTTGGGGCTGTGCCGGTCAGGGTTTGTCCCCAGGAGCCGCTACAGTAGCCAGACTGGCCTGACCAGAGTCATGAAACGATAAGGAGACCTCACATTTTTAGTTTTTTTTATATTTTTTTTATTAAGGCTTTACACCCTCTTCGGCCTTTCGGCCATGTGGGGCAATTTTTAGTTCTTTCGGTTTCTGTTCATTTTTAGTTATTTTAATTCTTTCTGTCACAACGTACAACGCTGTATAATTGTCCAGTGGGACAGCTCAGCGTTAACGATCAGATTCAGAAAAACAGATTCTTATGTAAATCCAATAGTGGAATATAACTATCATGACACCATTGTCTATGAGAGAAGCAGACAAATGTATGTGCATGCACTCTAGTCATGAATAATAAAAGATGTTTGAAAAACTTATAAAACTAAACGGTACAGATTAGGACAAACACAAAAACAAAAGTGAATAATCAAAATCAACAATGGTGCACATTAGCATGATGAAAATCATATAAAGAACAAAGTGAAAAATCAAAATTCTGTATTTTTTATTAGATTTGTAAGAGAATCTTCCTTTATCAGAGAGAGCGAGAGAGAGAGAGAGAGAGAGAGAGAGAGAGAGAGAGAGAGAGAGAGAGAGAGAGAGAGAGAGAGAGAGAGAGAGAGAGAGAGAGAGTGAGTGTGTGTGTGTGTGTGTGTGTGTGGCGATAATCCAAGAGTAGATTCTGTCCAATGATTGTGTGTGTGTATAAAAGTGTGTTTCTAATTAATGTGTGCACCTCTGGTTGTGTGTGTGTGCATGTGTGGTGATAATCCAAGAGTAAATTATATCCATTGATGTGTGTGTGCATGTATGCGTGCTTGCGTGTGCGTGTGAACATGGCAATAATCCAAGAGTAGATTATATCCAATGATGCCTAATTTAGTTTTACAAGCGCTTTCTGGTTCCCCCAGATCACTATATATTAACTGCAATAGGGAAAAAAACAGTTTATTAATACTGTGCGAATAAAACGACTTCATGCAATGTTTGTAGAAGTAGTGGGGAATGAAAAACTAAACCCCAAAATCTTACTTTTTCCTCTTCTCTCTTCGCTCAAGGCCTCTGTTGATCATTGAATATAAAAAAGAGGCCAAGTTTCCCACAGTAAATATAAAGACACTACAGAATGAAGGATAATAATTGACACTAACGAGCGTCAAGAGCAGACTACAAAATCAATGTATCAAATTGTTTACAGAACTGGCAGAAAGACCACAAGCACAAATATTGCTGTCAATATAAAAAAATAAAATATAAACACATTTTTTTGGAAACTGAACTGTACAAAAGTCATCATGACTTTGCCGTGGGTGGTTGTACTGTAGACCAGTGTCTGAGCACACTAGTACCACTGCCCCCATGTTTTGCCCTGCAGTTACATCAACTCTTAGTCAAAGCCTTAACAGCAATTTCTACATTTTTTTTGGAAAGAATTGGAAAAATCCACACATGAGCAGCATTAGTCTATAAGACAGTAAGCTATCTGCAGTATCGACTCCAGCTACTTGCAATTTCATTGGATAACGGCAACGGCAAGTGGCCATTTTGTCTTGACTTTTTTTCATTTCTAACCCTAACCTCAATCCTAACCCTCTCCCGGGGGCGTTCTATCCTAACCCTATCCCTATCTAACCCTATCCCGACCTGGAGAAAGGGATAGGAATAGCAGAGAGTTCATAACTTGAACAAAAAATCATTGGCGTCGATACTGCAGATAGCTTTCAGTATCTATAAGCCGCACGAGCCAAACATTGAGGGGTAAAAGTGTTAACTTGTGATGCGATCTTTACCTGAGGCACTCGCCGTGGGTCTTGTACTCCATGATGGTGTTGGCAGGCAGACTCAGCACTCTCTTCAGGGTGTCCCGGATCCTGGTCGTGGTAGCCTGGTCCGATGCCGTGCGGTTCCACAGTGCCAGGATGTCCTCCTGACGACCACAGACACAAATTCCAGTGAAAGCCACAAAGCTGTACACGCCTTCGGCAAAGGTGCAGTTCTGGTACCGTATTGTTCGGACTATGAGGCGCACCCCCCAAAATGTTACACAAATAAACAACTGTGTGGTCTCTGTATGTTCCTGGCCTTCATGGTGTGCCTATCTCCACCCCCCTCCTTCTCCTTACCTTCCTTTACCAACTCCACCCTCCTACTCCCTCTACCCTCATCCCTTACCTTAACCCTCTGGTCCATACCAGTGTAGAGTGGCACAGTGGTAGCGCGTTCGCTTCGTGTCAAGTAAACCCGAGTTCGAACCTGGGTACAGGGGATTTTTTCCTCTCATTCTGCACTAGGCTTTAACAGTCTTTCGGATGAGACGATAAACCGAGGTCCCGTGTGCCCATGCACTTAGCATACGTTAAACCCAGTGGCAACGAAAAAGTTGTCATTTGGTCAAAATTTACCCCCCCCCCCCCCCCCCCCCCCCCCCCCCCCCCCCCCCCCCCCCCCCCCCCCCTCCCTCATCAGTGACAAAAATCGCATGCAAAAAATAAATTAAAAAAAATTGGGTGGCGCGCCTCTGGATGTGACGCGCTCTACAGGTGGGAGCAACCCGAATTTCACAGATGCCTCTGTGACTATAAAGTACCTAATAATAATACCACACTAAAGTCACATTTTGTTCTTCCGTTTTCTTACTATAACGCCTTATAATCTGAAAAATACGGTACCTCCCTCACGTTCATGGTTTTCAATCTCAGTGTATCGTTCTTTCCGTCTAATTAACATACCGTATTTTAGACTATAAGGCACCCCCCAAAATGTTAAGCTAAATTCAGATCTGGACAGTTATGACAGTTTCTGACAGTATCGTTTGTCACATTGTAAGGCACACAGGTCTCAGTCTGGAAATAAAGTATCGCCTTATAGTCTGTAAAATATGGTGACTCCAACCTAATCTTACTATTCTTAGCCCTATCCCTTAATCAGGCAAGGTAAAAGGTTGCTTCTCAGTGAACATGTTCTATGAGAAAATGGGTTCGGGGCACGGAAATGAACAAAGGGGGAAAACTCTTTCTAATTAGCTCCCCTCCACCAAAGTTGATTATGATACCAATCATCTAGCAATAATTGGATCAGAGCCAAAGTGGGACAAACAAAGCATCATTCTCAAACATCTTTCCTTCTTTATTACTTTTACGGTAACTACTTTTACTAGTTCTAGCTTTCACCCAAGAAATTATAATTTCATGACATTTTTCAATATTACATTATTAACTGATCAAGACAGTAATTGTCCCTTTTGGAATGGGGTAATCGCAAATACTAATACCTTTTATGCTTTAAAAAAATGCTTGTAGTAGGTTCACAACATAAACTAGAAACTGTCAACACCAAAGTGCCAGAACCTACAAACCAGTTAATCTGTCATCAAATCAGGAAGGTCAGCACTGGCGTACTGTACATTTTATAGCGTCACAATTGATGCAAAAATACTTTGGTATGACATGATGCTTGAAGTTGTAGTGCATGTGTTGGGGAAACCGAGTCAAGCAAAAACTTGCTACTCAGAAGCATGAACACAGCTATAAGCAGCAGATTTTGTTGTTTTCTTCTTCGTCTGTAGCCTCCTTTCATATGAGCACAGATGCGTCATGCTGCCGTTGTGTGCCTAACTAAGAAATAGTTAGGTCCAGCATGTCCGACTTCGGCTGGAGAAATCTTTGAAAGAATTTCTAAAACAAAGGCAGGAGAATGGACCTAGTAAGGCAGAAAGACAGTAGATGACAGTAAGCAAAGGAAAAAGACTGAGTCAAAGAGTTATAGAATAGAGGAAGCTACATGCACAGAACTTCCAGAAAGTGGGGGAAATACTTGTACAAAAAATACCCCGATATCCCCCCAAAACAGAATAAGGCAGAAATCTGCTTCTTTTGGGTGAAACACTGACTTGACATCCAGAGCATCACATTGGAATTATTAACCACCAGACACATATCTGCACATAAGCGCACACAGACCCGTTTACCCCCTACACAAATCTTGAGTAGTCTGGCTAAAATGAGTAGTTCTGGCTCAAAATGTTTAGTTTTATTCATTAAGTCATGAAACAATGTTCACTGAAAATGAGTAATTAGAGCATTATTTTCAATTTTGAATAGTAGTATAGGTCCAAATTGAGTAGAATACTACTTGAAAAGAGTAGAGTAAACAGGTCTGCGCAGAAACCCCATAAATAAGGGGGTTTTTTTAAAGAAGGAAAAAATAGGCGCATGCGTTTTCGTGCAGAAACGTGTCCGCTTATTTTTCTTTTATTTATTTACGGATAAGCGCACAGGGTTTCTGCATCTGTGTACGTAGCCTTAGCATGAACATAGCTACAAGCAGCAGATGTTTTGGGTTTGTTACCGAGTATCTGATGGAGACGACAGCGCCGCAGATCTCCTCCCCCACCATGAACTGCTCCCCCAGCATGGCCAGGATCAGGTTCTCCCACGCCCGCGACACCAGACCCTTCCTCAGCCGAATTATCCACTTGCCTCCGCTCTTGTTCGCCTCATCCTGAACACACATCGTATAGAAGCAAATGCGTTAATCACAGGCCCGCCACACCAGACCCTTCTTCAGCCGAATTATAAACTTGCCGCCGCTCTTGTTCGCCTCATCCTGAACACACATTATACAGTTATGAAAAAATCTCAGTGAAGTGCTAGCATGTCTCCTCTGGTCTAAAGTACTAAAACGTTCATGCATTTGAAATGCAGAACACTTTGCTTTGAGTTTGATAAAACGTTTTGTCCAATGTCTGTAATTGTGAACCTTGGAATCAAACTCAGAGTACTTACGAGTCTGTGCGTTGGCTGGGTCACTGCGTACCAAAATAGTACCATCAAAATCAAACTGTTGATTGTGAGTACTTAATTGGAAGAAGAAAAAAATGACCAGACATTTCTCTCAGCACAAACACAATCTCTCTCTCTCTCTCTCTCTCTCTCCACACCCACCTCCCACATGAGTCTGATGCCCTCCTTAACTCTTCTACTACCAAGTATTACTTAGACTGTATGTACTGTCGAGCACCAAGTAATTTTTGCAGCTGCAATGATTTTCACACATACTTTAAAAATTCATAAAAAATACTCACTCGAATCATCACTAAACTTCCCTATGTCGATCTGCTGCTGCAGCACTTCAGCACTTTTGATGCTCTTTTTCATTCGCCTAAGTTCAGATTCTGCCACTTCTTCCACAGTAAATCCAGTGAATGCTTCGTCGTCACTGTCGCCATCTTGTAGATGTTCACGCCAAAAGACATCGTCAGTTTCCATCGTCGAAAACGTGATGAAAATCGATTGAAAATTGCAAAATTTAGCCTACAAATGCAGATGGCGGAAGATTGTGCTTTCCCTGAGTGAACTGCGCATGTCACGGAAGTAAAGTATGTGATGTCACTTCATATAAATAGCTCAAAGGGGGACACCCTGGTTTCCCTAGTATCTGGCGGTCAAACCCGGCCATGGCTAGCAACGGTAAACAGTAAACCGGGCGGTTCAACCCGCCGACGGCGGCAGAAGAGTTAAGGTGGTAGTCAAAATGACAAGACATTTCTCTCTCTCTCTCTCCACACCCACCTCCCACATAGGCCTGATGCCCTCCTTAAACAGGTGGTAGTCAAAGTGACCGGTCATGGCGCAGGGGCGAGCCAGGTGGCTGTAGACCCGCCAGAACTGCTCCACCTAAAACACAAACAAAATATGTATGCATAAAATTTTAAAAAACGCACAGAAATCAAAGAAATAAAAACAAAGCCCCTTCAATATTCCCAGTGTTTCAGCTGATTTTAATCACAGCTTTCCTCAGGGGACAACATGGTCAGAATGAAGCAGGTGTCTTTTGTTGTTCAATGACAACAAATCACATTCAAATCACCCTCTCACTCCCCATGCAGTACCCATCCCCCCACTCTCCCCACCATTCTAGTGAACTCTAACTTAAAATAATCTGCTATCTGATCATCTACTTAACACCCTATTCTTTATTATAACCTTAATCTTTTGCTTGAGCAATAAATTCACATGCGAAAAAGTCAAACTGTTCCCTTCTAACTTACTTTTAAGTTAACCCTCAACGTAATTTCTTTAAAACATAAAATAAAAAATATATATGCATAAAATTAAAATTAAAAATACAGTGACACCTTTCTTTATTATGACTTTGAAGCTATCATCCAAAATCAGGTTGAAATATGGAGGATCTTTTAAAAAAATGAAATGAATTTGACTTTTTTTTTAGTACTTTATTTTACAATCTTTAAGTTTAAGGCAATACTTTTTTTCTGACCGAGACCACTGCGCTTTATGGACTAATATTACAGTAAGAAACATTTAACAAAAATATTTAGGTAAAATTTGGGGGTGCACCTTGCGATACAGGTCTACATATAAATCGTATAAAATGCGTATACATTTTTTTGCTTTTTTGGAAAAAAATAAATGTTCCATCTTATATGGTGTGTGTATATATGTGTGTGTGTGTGTGTGTGTGTGTGTGTGTGTGTGTGTTAAATGGACCTTAGACCTTTATTTCGCGGTATCCAGGCAAGACCAAACCGGCTACAGTAGCGGCCACTGAGGACAAGCCCCGACACTAATATGGTAATAACAGATCTACGCATTCATGTATGGAAATACAATTTACCGTATATGGTCATAAACAATGAAATAGATATGCATTCATGCAAACACAATTTTACCAATATGATCATAAGCATATTCTATGCACTTGTGTAAACACAATCTTGCAGATATGGTAATAAACTGATCTAGGCATTAATCAAACACAATGTTACATTCAAGGAAGCATTAATAATTGCACCTACCGAGGCGAAGGAGTCGACGAAATGCAGACTCTGGTCATAGGCGGTGTTCTTCCCGGTAGAACGCTCGGAATACCAAATGGAGTAGTTAAACTGAAGAGGGTGTTCGCCAGGGTTGGGTTTCTGTTCAACAGATATATATACAGTATATATATATGCTCTATTTCTTGACAAACCAGAACAGACCTGAGGCAAATCTTTCAACAAGCATTTTGAATCATTTTTAAATAAAAAAATTGACAGTGAGGGTTAGGCTCCTGTGGAATAGATTTGGTCTATTTTTGCCACCTCAGAATAGCACGAGGCAAACCTTTCACGTTCAGCCCGCATTTCGAATCATTTTAAAATCAAAAGTTGTAAGTACCCTTTTTTATGTCCATGCTAATTGTTTTTATGCTCTACACACATACCAAAATACACACAGACTGTACATGCACCTGTAAACACAATGTCATTGTCAGTGTGGCATAAAAATAGCATGACTCGACACCCACCCTCTTTTATGCAAATCCACACTTGCCATTTCCCTCCCCAGACCTGTCACCCACCCCCACACTGCACCCCATCCCAGCCAACACATGTACACTGATAATAATAATAATAATATTCATACCATTTCATTAGGCTTCAACTTACATTAAAGGCAATATCCACATCCAAGGACCTTGGCTTTTATCAAGGACCAAGTTCTCTTTTCATATGGGGAGAAATTTCAACACTCGCTTTAAAATGCTTCAGCGATTTAAAATTAAATGCATTTTCTTGGAAGCAACTGAAATATGTTGTGGCTTTTGTCTTTATGTTTATGAAATATGGTCATTTTGATACAAGGGCCCGTTTTTCAAATTATTTTTGTAATTCTAATCAGACTTTGCATAGTTACTATATTATTAGCTTCAAGTGAAGTTCAAATTAGTTCAAGCTGCAAGTTCTATCTAGGACAATTTTTTTTTAAATCTAACGTGTGGGTGGTGGTGTGTGTGTGTGTGTGTGTGTGTGTGTGTGTGTGTGTGTGTGTGTGTGTGTGTGTGGTTGTGTATGTCACTATGTGTGACATACACTTCGTCTTACACAACGACCGACACGTGACAGTCACACACACAAAATACTCACGGGTGCTGGCCGAAAGTTCTCTTCCTCCTCCTCACCACTGTCGTCCTGCTTAAGCCTACAAATAAACAAATAAATAAAATGCAATTAATCTTGAAATCAAATTTTGCTCAATTCTTTTGCATAAAATTTTAAATTTAATTGATTCTTCTTCTTCTGCATTCCTGGGCCATAAGGCCACAATGGGTACGTATGTGTCCGTTTTCCAGTTTTCACTGGTGTCCTTGCTGCATTCAGCTGACAGTGACACATTCCGATTTCGGAAGAGAATTGATTCAATTAAATCAATAAATGTAAACAGTCCACATTACAGTAATATAATTTCAGTAAATTTCATTCTTCAAACCCAAACCATGCCATGGGCATGCTTTAATTTTTTCTCTTTTATCCACATCTAACTCTGTAAGAGAAGGTAATCTATTGATGAAAGAAGCCTTGGTTGCGCCTCTATTTCCGTCTGAATTATCTTCACTTACAGTTAGTTACACCGGGATTAAATGTGGATACATGCCTCTTTTAAAATTGTTATATTTGAATTGAATTATCCTTGACAGCATGCCTCCGAAACAGCTACTAACAAAAGGTTAGAGGGCAACGCTCACATTTCTGCATTAACCCTTTCACCGCCAATGTCGCATTTATGCACCACTGGTTTACTACCTATGTTGCTAAACTAGTATTAAAAGGCATACAAGCTGGGCCTGGTATCTAAAAAGACCCTATTTTCTTAATTTTGGGAGCTAAGGATAGACCTAATGTTATACATCAACATGTCACAAAGGAATTCCCAATATTGCAGATACTTTTCTTTCTCTTCATAGTTTAAGCTTAATGGTAATTTTTTTACTGAAAATGACTGGCGGTGAAAGGGTTAACTTGATTACGTTATTAACTGTGTGTGATTAATTGCCGGTTACGGCAGGTGGACATTACTGGTAGAAGAAGAATTGATTAGGGGAGATAATTTGTTGTCTAAAAAGCATCAATTGAGCTCCAATTTGCATTTTTAGCCAACAGTTTCTTTCTGGGGGAAAATATGACAGTACTGTATTAGTTTTTCTATTACTGGGCAGTCAGGGTATTATATTATTAAAAAAAAAGACTGCATAGTTAAAAAAAAGAAAAGTGGATTTTGTCAAAGTTTACACAAGACCTCACTCAACATCCCACCAGTCTGCTCGTTTGCAATGAGGCTAAAGGTGTTTTATTACACCGATTCCTTCACCTTTGTTTTCACTGAAAATAATTAATAGCCTATTTTCGACCGAACTTTCATTTTCAATTTTTGCTGAAATCAGCAAAATGGCTGAAAAAAGGAAGCCAAAACATTACAGCCCTTACCGAATCCCACTAGCTGACAAGCATCCTGTTGGGAAAAAAAGGACTGAGAAATAACCATTTTCATGGCTGCTCCTGGAAAATTTATAAAATCCTACAAGGGGGCGGCCCCGGTGGAGTGCAGGAGCAGAGCACACACACACTTCCCTCCCTTCCTTCCTTCCAGTAAGTGACCACAGTCAAACTTGACTTCTGTCACTGTAGAAATTGGGGATCTGCGGAAGAGCGCCTTAATACAGGGAGAGGGAATGGGAGGGGGGAGGGGGAGGGGGAGTGTTGCTGATAACTATTTGGTGACCATCGACACAAAGGTGTCGATGGTCTTGGCCTGCACAGCTTCCTGGGGCAGCTCATATTTACTGCTCTTTCTTCACCCCTCACACATATTTACTGCTCTTTCTTCACCCCTCTAGACTAGTACAAGTGCTACATTCCTTTGAACATAGCATAATGCTTATAATATAGGCCCTTTTTATTGTACAAGTTTTGTTTGTTTTTTGTGTGTAAGACAATCGTTTCTCAAATTCTCATAATCCGGCGGCTCTAGGCAATTTAAAAATCCTGCAATTCAGGACATCCTGAAAGGAGCATCCATACATTTTTGTTGAAAAGTTCTTTAGCGATCTCATTCTTCTTGCTGAGCTAGAACCAGCACACAGACAGTGAGTAGTTGCGAGTATGCTATAAACTAATCACGACTTTTGTTTGTTTGTTCTTTTAAAACACTTGTGAAGACGAGAATTAAAATGGCTGTACAGGGTCAATATATTTCTTGATTTTGTTAACTTTTTTTTTCTTTCAAATCAGACGAGCCTGACATTTTTCCGTTAACACTTTTTTCAGACCCCATTTTTCCTAAATGTTCCGTGCGTGCAGGGCGCTCTTTTATGAAACTCGCCTCAGCTCATCTCAGGTTTAGGTTAAAAACGTATATTAACTCAGTTAAACTTTAAAGTCCCATCTGTATCTTTTATCATTTGTAAAGACAGTTTGTCGCATACTCAGGTGTTTGTGATGATTTTTAATTTTAGGCAATATCGCCATCCAACACCGCAAGGTTTGGCTTGTACCGAAACAGTTAAAAAATATAGTATTTTACTATTTATTCCGTTTGTAATGCTCACGACATTTGGACTGTTTCAACTTAAAATTCAAGTGTTTGGAAATAATCCAAAGCCTACAAGTACAATAGTACAAAGTACAATGTTGGATCATGATAACGACGATTATTACTCATACTCATAATTTAATGTATTGAAAACAGTCAATTCACTTCTTCTTCTTCTTGCAATAGGGCATTTGCCGCGTGCCTGAATTTGAATTTCACTCAGTTGAAATTAGATACATGTAGTTGAATTGTCACAGCTGTGGCTTTAGTGATAACGATACACAATTGCCTTCAATTTCGAGCAATCGTTTGGTCTGTACAACTCCCAAAGTCATTGAAATCACAAGACAGGGCATTCTGATGCTCCCAAAAAAAAAAAGCGCCTGCCACTCAGCCTGCAGCATCTGGTAAAAAAGAATCGGGTTGAGATCGGGACTGCATGCTGGCCACTCCAAAAGACGCTGCAGTGTAGGCACAGCCAGCGGTTGAGAGGCCGCAGAGGCCTTAGTCCAGACCCTCAGTCGGCCGTCGTTGTGGTTCTTAATCTACCTGACCTGACCTGAATTACTCAGAGAGGTAACGGGAACTCGGGCAAAACAAGCGCGGGCATTTAGTAGCCTTGTATACATGGATCCATAGAAAATCCAAAAACAGGCAAGGCAGGGGTCCAGGGGAATTGTCACACCCACCGCGCCGCCCAGTCGAGATGGACACCTGAAGTCGCCTGGCCCCTTGGAACCATGCAACAGCTCGTCCCCTATCCAACTCGCTCAATTTTCGTCGTGGAGGCATTGTCAAATCAGGCCTAATACTGGTGGTATGTCTTCTTATAAAGCCAAGCAAGAGACAGCATCTCACACATAAACAGCAGTGCTTGCACGTGCATAATGGTTTTTCCATCTGGCTTGTGCAATGTGTTCATGCAGAACGATCCAAAACAAGGTCCTTTTTCGCAAGTTTCCGCTTTTTCTTTTGCTGCCAAGCTCAGTAATAGAGAATCACGTGCAATGTTTCCACTAACACAACATCGCCCACTTACAGCTGAACAAGAATTCATAACAATTTGGCTTGACTGAGAAAAAAATAACAGGAGCGAACGGAGTTTATTGCGCACCTGTTTTCTCATAGTGATCCTTAACAGGACCCCTGAACTAAACTTGTAGCAAATGTCCTATTCACAACCACCATCATTTTCATCAATGGTTCTGTTGTAATACACGTGGGGGTCTTCTTGGCAGAAAATAAAAGTAAAAAGCATTAGTATTTTGTACTCTTTTAGACTAATATTAATAAGCTAATTATTCCATAGAGGAGCAGCCCAAAAAGTCGCTCAGTCAAATAAATCGCCCGGCTACTATGAGAGTGTGTATTTCACTATTTGCGACATTGAGCATGAACCACAAATTTCACTTTTTTCTAGAGTTAGGGATAGGGTTAGGTAAATGGTTCAAGTACAGAAAAAGTGAAATTTCTAGTTGTCGCAAATACACACTCTCGTCTCATAGTAGCGGGCGATTTATTTGACTGCGACAGGCTATGTTCACTTCAGGCACTTACGCTTCAAACTTGTTGTGTATCTTGGACATTTCTTTAAAAAAATACTGTGCTCTTGTTAAAACGTAAAAGTTCTTTTGAAAGTTCTTTGTTGTCGTCTTTCTTCCTTGCTTTCAAAGTTCTCCGCTAAAATAAAAAGGTTTCAGCGATGTTTTTGGTTTTTGTAGCAAGCATACAGTGAGCACTTTTCACATAAAATTATCTTTTCGCCGAAGAGGATATCTTTATACCAGAATAAAGACGAAATGAGTAGCTCCCGAAATAATTTATTTGGCGTAAAAAAGTTGGAAGAAAAAAAGTCAAGACGAAGTGGCCCTAGCAACTTGCTTGCGTGCGCGCGCCCATTGTGTGTGTGTGTGTGTGTGTGTGTGTGTGTGTGTGTGTGTGTGTGTGTGTGTGCGTGTGTGTGCGTGCGTGCGTGCGTGCGCGTGTGTGTGCGCGTGCGTGTGTGTGTGTGCGCGCGCGTGTGACGGTGTGTGTGTGCGTGTGCATGTGTGTATGTGCGTGCATACGTGCATGCATATATATATATATATATATATATATATATATATATATATATAGAGAGAGAGAGAGAGAGAGAGAGAGAGAGAGAGAGAGAGAGAGAGAGAGAGAGAGAGAGAGAGAGGTTAGAGGGCAACGCTCACATTTCTGCATTAACCCTAAACATATATATATATATATATATATATATATATATATGTGTGTGTGTGTGTGTGTGTGTGTGTGCGTGTGCGCGCGCGTGTGTGTGTTTGTCACGTACGTGTGTGTTAACACGTGTCATTTGGCATGAGCGATTGAGAGTTGAGAGAGGGAGAAAGAGAGGGATGGAGGGAGAGAGAGAGAGAGAGAGAGAGAGAGAGAGAGAGAGAGAGAGAGAGAGAGAGAGAGAGAGAGAGAGAGAGAGAGAGAGAGAGAGAGAGCGAGAGAGCGAGAGAGCTAGGGAGACAAGCAGAGACAGAAACAGACAGAGGCATAAAGAGAGACACAGACAAACAGAGATTGTGACAATGTCCCAGAAATTAAGCCAAAGAGATTGCCCCCGTGTACTACAGATACATACGCAAATGACATTGAAACTGTCACATACAAAACAATCAGTCAGACAATGTCACCAAAAGACCATTAATTAAAGCAGTCAATAAATAAGAAAATCCATAATCACGCTCTTCTTACTTGATGTTTTCTGCCATTTTCTAAACAATGTGTAGTCTTATTTCAGACACACATAATTCGTGTAATTCTTTCAAGTCGAACCACGTGCCAGGTGTGCATGGGTCAGCTTTGTACGGGTAGTAGGCCTAGTAACTACACGCTGGGCTTATGTAATAACTTGACCTATACCTACTAGCCGACACATGACACATACATGACTTTGCTCGATTGATATTCGATCCGGTGTCACCACAAAAACTGTTACCCCGCTTAGATAGTCCCCCAGACAATAATTGTAATTAATCGGCTTTATAAGTCACAGATCATGATATGAAAGAATCATGGATTTTGAACAGTGGGGATCGAATGACGAGGGATGAGTGGCTGCTGTTGATTATGATGATGACGACGACGACGATGATCATGGATGATGATCTTCTCGTCTTCTTCCGGTAATGTCCACCTGCCGTAACCGGCAATTATCATCATGAGTGTACCAGCTGGGGTTCAAAGAATTTATGCAGCGCGGGAAAAAACAAAAACAAAAGATAGATAGAACTAATATTAGAAAAAAAATTCTTTTCTAACAGAGTAACAAAGTTTTGGAATACTCTTCCTGCACATATTAAACGAGCACAGAATCTAACACAATTCAAAAACCTCCTTGGTGGATACACCAACATATCAAAACTACAATACGAGCATGACTAAGAGGCAGATTTGCCGAAAACAAAATACAAAAACCTCTCAGCTGTGCAAAAGTTCAAACAAAAATGACAGGACAGTGAAGAGGCCGTGAGGCCTAATGTCCTAACTACCTGACCTGACCTGACCTGATATAAGAGGGCATGCGAGGCTGGGCACCCCTGACTAGTCCGAGAACACCCAACTCCACACGAAAAAAAAAGTATGTGGTCTTTATGCGGGGAGCTTCAACACCTTGGAGGTGACAAGGACATGAGCGTGGGGGACTGAACAGTTTCTGGTGGCAAGGAGTTCCAGTCGCGGATGGTCACTTGGGGGAAGAAAGTGTTCGGTTGCGGTAGTCGGTTTTTGCAGATATACGTTGAAATTGCATGTTGTGCACGGTACGTTCTGTATTCTACTGCTGGGAGGTAGGGATTTGAGGGTGATGCACCGTACACAGGCCAGTCCATTCACAATTCCATAGCGGAACATGGTGAGCCTGGATGCTCTGCGGCGCTCAGTCAGTGAGGACCATTGTAGCTTTTGGAGCATGCTACTGACACTGGATGTGTTTCTGTGCCTGTTAACGACATATCTTGCTGCTCTTTGCTGCACCTTTTCAAGGTCCGAGGTCCGAGCCTGTCAGTGTGTGGGTCCCAGACCGCCGGAGCTTGCATCATAGTATTCTATGATGGGTCGATCTGACCATGGCCTTGTATGTAAGCTCTTTGGTAGCAGTGGAGCACATCTTCAGGTTCCTCCTTATGAAGCCGAGAGCTCTGTTGGCTTTGGCGCATGTAGCTGCGATGTGGGCTCCCCAGGAGAGGTCGGTTTGCAGCAGAGTGACCCCAATTAAAGGTACTTCGCAGAGGACACTCTCTCGAGGGTGTGGCAATGCAGAGTGTTGCTGGTGGTGTTGTTCGATGGATTCTTACTGCGCGTCAAAGGCAGCTTTGACTGCATTTCCCGGGGTGGAATGCCATTTCCCAATCCTTTCCCAGTCTTCCAGCTTCCTGATGTCCTCTTGGAGCTTGGCCGGGTCATCATTACAGGCAATGAAGCGATAGCTAGCAGTGTCGTCAGCAAACAGGCGGGAGGGAGAGGAGATTCTGGAGGGGAGATTGTTAATGTAAGTCAGAAAAAGGCAAGGTTCTAAGACTGTTCCCTGGGGTACTCCAGACTTCACTTCCACGTAGCCAGACTGCGGAGCACCGTCGACCACCACGGCTTGCTTTCGATCGCTGAGGAAGTTTGCAATCCAGCTATTCATGGTTACTCGGATCCCGTAGTGGTCTAACTTAATTATGTGAAGCAGCAGGCTGTGGTTCATCCTGTCAAATGCCTTCTCGAAGTCCATGATGGTTACGTCAGTTGCAGTACAATCTCCATAGCTGCAGAGACCTCTTCGGTGAATTCGAGGGGCTGGGTCTCGCAGGAGCAGTACTTGCGGAAGCCGTCACGTTGTTGACTGGACAATATGGAATTTGACTCAAGGTGCTGTATGCTGCTTGTGATGATGTACGTGTTCCAAGACTTTGGCGGGGACGCTGGTGAGGGAGATGGGCCTGATGATGATGATGACTCAGTGATGATGACGATGATGATGATGATGATGATGATGATGACGACGACGACGGACGATGATGATGATTGTGATGATAATGATAATAATAATGATGATGATGGTGGAGGTGGGGGTGGGGTGGGGGTATGCGTGTGTGTGTCATGTGTCACTGTGAGAGAGAGAGAGAGAGAGAGAGAGAGAGAGAGAGAGAGAGAGAGAGAGAGAGAGAGAGAGAGAGAGAGAGAGAGAGAGAGAGAGAGAGAGAGAGAGAGAGAGAGAGAGAGAGAGAGAGAGAGAGAGAGAGAGAGAGAGAGAGAGAGAGAGAGAGAGAGAGAGAGAGAGAGAGAGAGAGGGAGGGGGGGGCGTTTTGGTAGGACAAGGGCCGTTTTCGTATCATGTTGGGCCGTTTTCGTATTTTGAGTAGGGCCGTTTTCGTTATTGACAGTTTTGTTTTTACGAGTAGGGCCGTTTTCGTAGGACAAGGGCCGTTTTCGTAGGGACCATTTTTGTCAGGGGCCGTTTACTCCGGTAACTTTTTTGTTAATTTTGTTGTTGTTAAGCGCATAGAGCTCCACATTTGGTGGAGGAGTGCGCTATATAAATGATTCACTATTATTACTATTATTTTTTAAAAGTTAATTTCTGATCGCTTCTCGGCCTTTTGGCTAAGACAGTGATTCAGGAACATAACCTTGGTTGGTTTGTTCAGCCCGTCGTACATGGCGAAAGCCGATGACGTTTGAACTTTGTTCCAGCCCGTTATTATTAACCATTTTTTAAAACACAAAAGTGTAAGATGCATGTGCCTATAGATATTTTTGTATGTTCCGGTATGTAGACTGAAACGCAATCTCGTTCTCATGAACACAATCTTGCTGCAGAAGAAAATGACGAGAGACTAGAGAGAGCCTTAAAATGACTCACTACGAACAGTATTTGCTCTTGCTGAAATGTCCTGCATTGTGCAACAATCTTTGACAACTTTTCGCGTAGACTGAACATTTGCGTCAGTGCATCAAATGCTCTGCGTCAATTAAGCAATCGGCACAAAAAGTCGAAAGCAAGGAAGTCACGCAAGCCTGACAAGGAAGTCCTGGTTTGTTTTCAGTTTTGTTTTGATTTGGGAGGATCCCCATATCAAGTTTATTTGATCTTTTCTTTTGCCTAGCATCTAGGTCTCCTTCCTGTAGGACAGGCACACTGCAGACCTTCAAGTTTGGTTTTTGTTGAAGTGTAAAATAACAGAAGTACCATGGGGTCTACCACGCCAAACACTTCAGACCTGACTAAAGTGACCTGCACCATTGCTGATGATCCTTCAAAATGTGTAAGTAGACTAGAATTTGTTTTGTTCAAATTATATGTCCCACACTTACCTACCTGAGGGCTGACTTGGATTGTTTAGCACAAGTATGCATGCACGTGCATGCGCGAGCACACACACAGTAACGCGCACACACCACACTTACCTACCTGAGGGCTGACTTTGATCGTTCAAGCACACACAAGTATGCTTGAACACATACACACACACAGTGACACACACACACACACACACACACACACACACACACACACACACGC
>CM065681.1:3194179-3229179 GCA_017654935.2 Phymorhynchus buccinoides | reverse complement strand
TATGTGAATGTGTTGTCTGCTTCGGTGGCTTCAATCACGATTTCAGCCTGATAATCGATCACAATACTTACGATATGAATGAAATTTATTACTTTGTTAAAAAAGATTTCAGTCATACACTAAGCTCAACACCTTTTAAGGCGCAGGGGTCTCAGTTGAGGAAAAAAGTATCGCCTTGTAGTCTGTAATATACAGTACTTTATGGACTGAGGTTATTATGTTCTTTTTCCTTGTCCACTTTGTGAACATTTTGTTCTGATAGACTAAAATAAATGATGTTTTCGTTTTTGCCAAGCTATTACTTGAAGTTAATGCATACAAAAAAACTGGATGGTAAAAGCAATGTAGTTCTATCTATTGAATGTTTTCTGGTGATAATTGAAAGAACTGATGTGATAGAGATCATTCTTTTTTTCTTTCTTTTTTAAGAATTCTGTGATCTCAGCATGTTTTTTTAACTCATTTTGACGTTTAAAGTAAAATCATGCTGAAATTGCGATTAATTCTCCTGTTTTAAAAAGCGCACCAAAAAACCCCGCCTGTTTATTGATAAGAAAATTGATGTGGCCTATCACCGCTAAAATGTAGCAGAATAAAATGTTGCTGTGGTTGTGTTGACAGATTGGACGGTTCTGTTGTGGGTGTGCTGTCTGACCTTCAACCTCTTTATGAACATCATCATGACCAGAACAACTGAACAGTATGAGAAGTAAGTGACAAGCTTTTGTTTTTGTTGTTTACTAGCGCAACGCCGAGTACCGGTAACGCCTTGTAACGGTAACGCCTAGTAACGGTAACGCCAAGTACTGGTAATGCTGAGTACAGCAAATTTGAAGCGATTCGGTTAAGAAACGGCGGAGTTACAAGGCCTCGTTTCCCGTTGGCGCTGCTCTGAGAGTGACGCGCTCTCCCTAGTAATGGTAACGCCTAGTAACGGTAACGCCAAGTACTGGTAACCCTGAGTACAGCAAATTTGAAGCGATTCGGTTAAGAAACGGCGGAGTTATAAGGCCCCGTTTCCCGTTGGTGCTGCTCTGAGAGTGACGCGCTCTCCCGATTCTCTTCAAATTTGCCGCCAGGCTTCGCCCCTGCCATAGCAAGCCTGACGGCAAATTGGAAGCGAATCGGTTAAGAAACGGCGGATTTATTCGTGAAAAGGTGAAGCAGCGTATAGTGCGCGCGTTTCTGAACCGATTCGCTTCCGGTTTGGCACACCGATAGTCACCATCCCTGGTCATCTACCTGCCAAATTGGAAGGCAATCGGCCCAGAAACACCAGAGATACGGGCGCCGAGAGGCCGGCTGATGCGCGTTTCGCACATTTGCGAAATCGCGCAAATGATACGGCCGCCTCAGTTGCCGTTGCCATCGCCCCGTTAGGGGTCACAGCAAATTTGAAGCGATTCGGTCGAAAAACGGCGGAGTTATAAGGCCCGTTTCGTGTTTCAGACACACAGACACACACACACACACACACACGGACACTTGGCTTATTACTATATGATGTATACGTACATTGCCGTGCACAAACCATGGAGAGTCAAAATATGTCATTTCACATGAGCAATGAAAAACTCAATATTTCTGTCGTTTCGGTCCTATCAAATCACGACATTATTTTTTCATTTAGCGTCACCATCAGTGATTTATCTTTGCAAATTGTTTTCTGTACAGCTTTGTTAGATGATGCGTCTTGCCTTGATCAACTGACAAGTCCAACACGTTGAAGTTGACCAATTTTGACCTAACGATAGTTTGATTTCCGGGCGGCAACATTATTTGTAACATTTTCCACAAATCACTGCAAAGTCACAAGAAAATCAAGTGTGCATTGACAACTTTGAAACTATACAAACAAAGCTTACCTGTCAAATCAACTTTGATATGGGTTCTATATCTCTTGCCTCCAGCCATTTCCCTACTTTCTCTGAATTTCCTCTTTAGAAGTACCATACATTACGGTTATTGTTCACAGTGATCACGTTAGGAAAATTGAAATCCAGTCCCATCAGCGACAATGCCCCCCAGCAACCAGAATCAAAACCAGTCCCCCAAACCTGTAAAAACCACAATATCAAAGCCTCTGTTAAAACCATTTATCAGTCCTAGCAAAAACTTATCAGTCCCTGGGACTGACAGGTCATTTTGTTTTCAGTATTTTGATTTTGCAATCAGTATTTGACTGATATTTGTGATAGTTGCCAGTTAACATTATCACTGGTTCAGCTATGATCCAAGGAAAAGCTTGTTCTTTTTGTTGACTTGAGGATTTAGTTAAATATATCACTGTATTGTCTGTTTGATGTGTGAACATTGTGTTGCTGTGTACAGGTTTTACCACGTGGGCTGCTGGGGGTTACCTCTCCTGCTGTCGCTGTTGCCCTTCTCTGGAGATCACTATGGACCCGCCGGGGCTTGGTGGTCAGTAGTGTGTGTGTGTGTGTGTATAAGAGAGAGAGAGAGAGAGAGAGAGAGTGTGTGAGACTGTGAGAGGGAGAGAGAGTGTGTGTGAGAGAGTGTGTCTGCAGCAGAATCTTCAACGTGATGAAGTTGGCTGCCTGAGAAGAAGAAGAAGTAAGAGTGTGTGTGAGAGAGAGAGTGTGTGTGTGAGAGAGAGAAAGAGAGTGTGTGTGTGTGAGAGAGAGAGAGAGAGAGAGAGAGAGAGAGAGAGAGAGAGAGAGATAATGTATGTGTGAGACTGAGAGAGTGTGTGTGTGTGTGAGAGAGAAAGAGAGAGTTTGTGTATGTGTGTGTGTGTGTGTGACTGAGAAAGAGAGAGTGTGTGTGTGTGAGAGAGAGAGAGAGAGAGTGTGTGGGAGGGAGAGAGAGAGAGTGTGTGTGTGTGAGAGGGAGAGAGAGTGTGTGTGTGTGTCTGCATGTGCATGTGTGAGAAATATATTTTTTAGTCATGTATTGCAATTTTGATGATTTTGAAAGTATAGACATTCAGAAACATGAGCTAAAATTATGACAATGGCACTGACACAATGTTTGATATGTCTTTTATTGCACTGAATGTATTTTACATGTTTTGAATATTATGTTGTATGTTGTAATATAATGTTTAATGTTTTTCTTTTACTGTTGAATCGCAGGCTTAGCCACACTGAATTTCTCTTTTGAAATAATAAAGTATTGGTAAGTTGAAATTGACTACACCATTTACACAGTATTTAGCTTCCATTGTTCCCAGCTTTCTGTAAAAACAATCTTAGCTTTCTAGGAAGAATTACACAGTGGGACGGCGGATTTCTAGCATATCAATCATCCAGACACTTTGATATTAAACCAGTAATGAGATTAAGCAAAAAGTGAACATTATCTGCATCAGTAGGACAAATGTTGTTTTTATTAATTTTTTAAATCTTTCTTTTTGGGGGTTTGAAATTCAACTCTTTTTTTTTTGGGGGGGGGGGGGGGGGGGGGGGGGGGGGGAGGGGGGGGGGGGGGGGGGGGGGGTGGGGGGGGGGGGGGGGGGGGGGGGGGGGGGGGGGCATTAATAACCCTGCTGTCATCTACATTTCTTAAAAAAACTTTGGACATTTAACAAAAGCTGTGCAAGCTAGATTTTATCTCAAATCAAGAAAGAGAACTCCGCATGCTGTGTTTGATTGCTGACATTTGTATGCAAACTGCATGTTTTTCACATGTGTTGTCTTCATTTTTTCTTTCCAGCTGGATCAAGGAAGACATTGGCTGGAGGCTGGGCATGTAAGTTAAACTACTGTATTTTTCGGATCATTAGGCGCTGCTGTGTATAAGGCGAATAGGGCAATTTTCACGAAAAATCTGAAAAAAATTAAAGTAAAAGATGCCCTCGTTTATAAAGCTATGCACACCTCACAAAAGAAAGTCGAAGTTTGAAGCCCGTACATGTCCTGTAAATGCTTACCGACCGCCATTACTGCTGTCATAAACGAGAGTTGGCTCCCGTCTCAACTAATCGAACTACCATTTTTGCAACTTCCGGTTGTTGTGATTGGACTTTTCTTCGCGAAAACTGGTAGAATTATGGCATTTTAAGCTCTACAACAATGCTTTTTACATCCAATGAAGGGTTGTGGCATCTGTTGGATGGTATATCGGATGATAATAGGGATTTTGAAGCATTTTAGCGTGAGTATTCGTCGTATCGGCGACTCGTTGCCACTTTCGATGTTGTGACTCACAGTAGACTGTACTGAGTACGGCAATCGTTGCCTCTCTTCTCACGATTTTGTTCACTAATAGGGCGCCCTCGTTTATTAGGCGCAAAGGTCGAAATTGGAGAAAACAATATCGCCTTATAAGTTAGTTATAGTCCGAAATTACGGTACCAAGTTTAAAAAAATGTTTTATTAATGCTGATAATATGCATATCCTGGGTGCGTGAATTAATGTGTTGGTCTGTAACATGCTTGTATTGGATGTAATTGGGTGGGTGGGTGTGTCTGTGTGTGTGAGTGAGAGAGAAAGAGAGAGAGTGTATGTGTGTGTGTGAGTGAGTGAGTGTGTGAGTGAGAGAGAAAGAGAGAGATAGAGAGAGAGATTGTGTGTGTGTGTGTGTTTGTTTGAATATGCCCGCACATTCGCACGTGTGTGTCTGTGCTTTTATTAGTTTCATGCGCATCTGTATAGTGTGTCAGTGTGTGTGTAAATATTTTATGCATAGGTGGTTATGCATGCATGTGTGTATGTCAATGTGTACCAGGGAATTGGGGGTTGGGGGAGTGTAGACTGGAGGGTGTTTTATTTTTCTTTGATTGTATTTTGTGATTCAGTACAGATTTCAGAAGAAAAAACAACTCTTGAGTTTTAAAATGATAACAAGAATTTTTGTTACAGCTGGTATGGTCCTCTCTTTGTCATCATCATCATACTGTTCGTCGCCTACATCTACATCACTGTGAAGTTGCGAAGACAGGTAAGAAGATTTCAGCAAAATTTCATTTTATTAAGTTCAGTAGTTTGTGGCTTGGATGAAGAGTCAGACTGAGGAACAAGTGCCTTATGGATTGCAAGAATGATAAACTAACAGATGTCATTACATTACAAAATCCAGTAAGATATCTTTTTTTTAAAGTTTCATTTTTATGTTGCTAGTGCTCGAGCTCAACTGAGCATTATTCAAGCCAGTTGAGTTTGTTATTTTGGTTTTATGTAATCAGCTGATCTGACTTAATCTGATCAGCTGATTCCATTTGCCGTATCTTGACAGAGGGGAAAATAAATGCCTAACCTTGAGTGTACCCTTCACTTTATTATGCACTATCATTTTTTATATAAAAAACAAAGTTCATGTTCAGTTGCAACATTTGTTTACCAAATATGAAAGGAAAAACACAGTATGGTTTTGCTTGATTTTTTTAATTACAAGTACATGTATTTTAAACAATGCAAATAAGTGTAAGTGTATTTGAAAACTTGATTGATGATATGTTTGCCATTTTTGTGCTTGTATGTTTTTGGCTCAAATGTAAGTATATTTGAAAACTTGATTGATGATATGTTTGCCATTTTTCTGTTCATGTTGTATATTATTTTAACTAAAATTACTTTTTGTTATCTTGAACTGAAAGGTTTGTGTGTGCATAAGGTAACACTTCTATTATATATTCTCTTGACATTAAACAACTTGTAGGTAAATACTACCATATTTTTCGGATCATTAGGCGCTGCTGTGCATAAGGCGAATAGGGCAATTTTCAAGAAAAATCTGAAACAATTAAAGTAAAAGGTGCCCTCGTTTATAAGGCAATACACACCTCACAAAAGAAAGTCGAAGTCTGAAGACCGTATACGTCCTGTAGACGCTTACCGACCGCCATTACTGCTGTCATAAATGAGAGTTGGCTCCCTTCTCAAATAATCAAACTTCGTTTTTGCGACTTCCGGTTATTGTGTTTGAACTTTTCTTCGCGAAAACTGGTAGAATTATAATAATAATCATATAATAATAAACATAATAATAAACAGATATTTATATAGCGCTTCTTATCAAGCACAAAGCGCTTTACAATCAGCATTGAAACACTCACACACGCACACGCACACACATGCACAACAGACACACATGCAAAACAGACACACACGCACGTACGTGCATGCACGAGAGTGAACGCATTATTACACACAGACATACACACACATACCCACACACATTTCATCAAACACAGAAAACACATTCTCACTGAAATGCACACAAACTTACTCAAAACATACACTTGTACAAACACATGCACACACACACACACACACACACACACACACACACAAACACACACGTGCACTCACATACACAAAACACTCACGTGCACTCACTCACAGACACATACTCGCACACACTCCTCCCTCTCCCCCCTCCAGCCGAACACAATCTCTCCTGCGCACGCATACACATGCAAGCAGATATACCCACACAGAACACACACAACACACACACACACACCTGCGTGGGTGCACGCACTTTATGGCATTTTAAGCTCTACAACAATGCTTTTTACATCCAATGAAGGGCTATGGCATCTGTTGGACAGTATCTTGGATGATAATAGGGATTTTTAAGCATTTTAACGGGAGTATTTGTCGTATCGGCGACTCATGACCACTTTCGATGTCTAGACTGTACTGAACACGGCAATCGTTGCCTCTCTTCTCACGATTTTGTTCACTAATAGGGCACCCTCGTTTATTAGGTGCATAGGTCGAAATTGGAGAAAAAAATATCGCCTTATAGTCCGAAAATGACGGTAATACTTTCCCAGATATGTGCTAATGCTAAATACTCAAATTTATTTTTTGTTGTTTCTAGGCATCAACTTGGGAGGGTACATACGATCCAGATACAGAGAGAAACCACGTGAGTACAATTTGTTTTCATAGTTACTCTTTCAGTGTACACCTTATGTTGTGGGATACCGTATTGTACAGATTAAAACGCCATACTATGTAATCTTCCCAGACTCAAATCCCTACGCCATATGATATGACTAATATAGTAAGAAACTGCAAAATCAGAATCAGAATTGTGTGTACAATACTGGGTGTGTGCCTTATAATTTGGTATATTCAAGTCACAGAGACTTATCTCTGTGAAATTCGGGCTGCTCTCCCCCGGAGAGCGCGTCGCCGCAAGTGCAGCGCCTACCCAATTTAAAAAATAAGAAATTTTTGTTCGGGGAGGGGGTGTGGGCAGACTTGGGAAACCTAGCTATCAATTTGGCCATACTAGGCAGCGGGATTTCTCCCTGATCTTACCGACTTTCAACTGCCATGGGATGTTTACGTGCGTAAAGCGCACGGGTCAGACTAGCTTTAAGTCCCCATCCGGAGGACTCGACATTCAGTTCGATTTTCCTGTCGAACTAGAAAGAAAGGGATTTGAACCGGGGTCACTCACGTTGCAGTCACGCATTACATTTGGCAGGCGAACGTCTTAACCACTCTGCCACCTTTCTCCCTGCACTTGATAGTCCATAAAATATGGTAATACAGAATCTAATGTCTTGTGTTGTACGTTTGTCTATTATATTGAAAAATCTTAAAGTGTATATTTTTCAAGGCAGTTTCTGGCCTTTTTTTTAATACAGGGGCATTTCAGCGTTAAAAAGTACCATAAATTACAGGCTATGATGCAATACTAATTTCCCAGAGTGCTGCGCCTTATAATGTGATGATAATATAGTAATCAACTGCAAATTTACAAAATCACAATTTTGTGTGAAATGTTTAGGATGCGTCTTGTTGTTTGAAAATATGTCACTTTCTATTGTATTTTGCGTTGATTTTACATGATGTTTTTAGTGAGGTTGTCGTGTATGAACATCATGCATCTTTTGTGGTGTGTTTGCAGCGTATGCTGAAAGAAGACATCAAGCCGTTGCGATTTTATCCCTGCGTCTATCTGCTGGTGTCCATATTCCCTCTGGTCAACAGGTTGGTCAGCAAAACATTCTTCTTCTTCTTCTTCTTCTGTCTCTCTTTCTCGCTTCCATCTCTGTCACACTTTTTTGTCTGTCAGTTTGTTTGTGTCTCTCTTTCTCTCTTTTTCTGTCTCTTTCTGTGTCTTTCTCTCTCCCTCTCCCTCTCCCTCTCCCTCCCTCTCTCCCTCCCTCTCTCTCTCTCTCTCTCTCTCTCTCTCTCTCTCTCTCTCTCTCTCTCTCTCTCTCTCTCTCTCTCTCTCTCTGAGTTTGATGTCTTTACTTTTGACGTATAATGTCTTTTTTTGTGTTTTCAAGTTTTGTACCCTTTTTTGCATTCATGTATTCCTATTGACTAGAACTACTCTTTCATTTATAAAAAGAGTAGAACTACTCATTCATTTATAAAATGATTTCTTTTCTTTTTCTTTTTTCTTTTCCTTTTGTTTATCAATGTAATTATCATGGGTTGGAAGTTAACCCTTTCACCGCCAGCTATTTTTCAGCCAAATAATACATTAAATTTAACTTGGTAGAGAAAAACATTTACCTGCAATATTGGAATTCCTCTGTGACATTAGGCCTATTAGATCTTATTAGACATTAGACCTCCCGCAATTAAGAAAACAGGGTCTTCAGATAACAGGCCCTGATTTGATGCCTTTTAGTGACATGGGTGTTAAACCATTGTGGTGCAGAAATGCGACATTGGCGGTGAAAGGGTTAATACTATTATCTGAGGTGTAATGCATGCTCACAGGATTCACATCACCATTCACCATGACTGTGACGTGTTCTGGCTGGTGGTGATGGCCTCTCTGTGTGCTCCTCTGCAGGGTGTGTTGAACACAACAAATTCATATCCATCTGATATATGTTCAGGATTCACAACGCCATCCACCCTGACCGTGACGTGTTCTGGCTTGTGGTGATGGCCTCTCTGTGTGCTCCTCTGCATGGTGTGTTGAACACAACAAATTCATATCCATCTGATATATGTTCAGGATTCACAACGCCATCCACCCTGACCGTGACGTGTTCTGGCTTGTGGTGATGGCCTCTCTGTGTGCTCCTCTGCATGGTGTGTTGAACACAACAAATTCATATCCATCTGATATATGTTCAGGATTCACAACGCCATCCACCCTGACCGTGATGTGTTCTGGCTGGTGGTGATGGCCTCTCTGTGTGCTCCTCTGCACGGTGTGCTGAACGCTGTTGTCTTCGGGATGGACCGTGAAACCATGAAGAAGCTGACCCCTTCGCAGATCAAGGTCAGTGCAAAGTGTCTTGGATTGTGTGTGGTTTGAAGGCTGCCTTGACTAATGGTAGTACAGTGGAACCTCTTTATTAAGACCTTGAAGACATCAGCCCCCAAAGGTCATAATATGGAGGGGTTTAATATGGAGGTGGGCACTCAGTGGTCTTGATATAAAGGGGGGGGGGGATGTTTTGGGTCACATCCTACTGAGAGTCTTAATAGGGAGGTCATAAGGGAGGTTCCACTGTATCAGAAAGCGTGGGTGCCTGCCCAGAGGTGCTATTACAGGGGCGGATCAAGGAGGGGGGTGACTTTGTCCCACAATAGCTGACCATAACTTTGAATGTAAAAGGTGCATTGGAAGCCTCTCCCGGTAGACTAAGATGTGAAGTTGTGATCCTTAGTGTTCTCAGCTAAAACTCTAGCATGGAATTATATGAGGTCGGCATGAAATCAAGTGTCAGACTGATAGTCAATTAACCCTCTCTTTTTATCTTGAGCTCAATCCAGTTTTTGTTTTCAACTTGCTTTTAAACCCTGTCTCTCTCCCCACTAACCCAGCCTGATGAAAGCTCTATGAGCAGAAAGCTTGTTGAAATCTCCACTCTGATCACCAACCCTGGTGAGTTTCTACAACCTACCATTTTCTTCTCCCTGACAGTCATAGATTTTGTCCCCCCCCCCCCCCAAAAAAAGAAGTTTTTTTAGTTGTAGGGTCCAGAACTCCTGTTATACCCCCCCCCCCCCCCCCCCCCCCCCCCCTTCTCAATCCTCCTTGACCTGTCTCTGTATCACAAAAGAAATAAGGAATGCAGATAATGCTTTTTGGCAAGCAGCTTTGCTTTGTGATGGTATGATTTGTCAAGAACACCTCAACCTTTTCTTTCTGTACGCACTCCTGTACTTGGTAGTGTTGTGCTGTGCTGTGTGGACCTGCATTGCTTTATGATGTTTTACTACATTGTTTGTATGTTGAGTGTACATAACTGTATTGAGTCACATCGCTTTGTGCTATGTTGTCCCACAATGCACTGGTCAATCACCTAATGCTAGGCTGCATTATTGTGCTTAGTTGTATTGTTTTGTATTCTACTGTCATGTTTTGTATGGTATTGTATTTTATGGTGCCCTTTGGATTATACTACATTCTACATTCTACTGTGTTCTATTGAATTGTATGGTACAGACTGTACTGTTGTTTATTGTATTGCATTGTATTGTATTGTATTTCGTATATTTTATTATTACGAATTTAGGTGGGTCCTTGTGTTTGTGAAATTTGGGCTGTCTTAATCTTAATCAAATGTGTGTATAGTAAAGTGCACTACTTTAAACTGTTCTATGTATTGTATGAACTGGACTGTGTACAAATGCAATGTGTGCACATGTACACAACACAATGTCTGAATGAGCCTGCATAATATTGAATAAGATTTCCAAACATGCGACAAAATGATACAGTACTCCCTCCCTGATACGACCACCTATTCAGCGACCACCTCCACTTTCCGACCTGATTTTCAGTGACCGATCGGTTTCACTATATGAGTGTCTTCTCATCAGTGTCTTCACCTCCAATACCCGATTAACGACCTCTTGCTTTCCAATGTTTATGACCATGTCACAAAAATCGAACCCACAAAAATCGTGGAAAACAATAGAAAATGAAGAAAGCCGGTCAGATTTGTCGCTGAATCTTTGCTCAACGAGCACACATGCACAGTTTCTATCATTATGCGTGGCTAGTTATCTCTCGTAGTGAAATGTATCTCAATGCGCGTGCTTGTAGCAGACAGCCTCCAATCTCACGATCACAATGTCGGCGAGGAAAATGAAAATTACGACCACTTTGTTGGTGCATTTTCCATGGTCGCTCATGGGAGGGAGTTGTGCTGTATTTCCATTTGCTTTTTATTTTCTTGCAAAACTTGCCTTGTCTAACCAAATTATTATGACAAGGCCAGTGAAGGAATGAGTGCAAATAGAAACTTGCCTTATATTACTGCATTTTTGTTAGATATTCTGGAGTGAAGGAAATGTTTTAAAATGCTTAACCATAATTACGCAGACTTGACTGTGAGTGTGAAAAATGTTTTGCTCAGTCTGATGTCTTGCTGTCGTGAACTCAAATGGAGCAGAACTATTTCTTGTGCACTCTGCTTGTGAGTGAGTGAATGGGTGTGTGCCTGCATGTGTGTGTTTGCAGGCTTGCTTGCTTGTTTAATCTTGAATTGTGTGTGTTTTGCATAATTTGTTTTGATTGGCACATTTTGATATAATTTGCATTATTTTATTTTATGTCATTGTATAATTTGATTTCCATACTACTACTTCTTTCTTTCTTTTTTTATAGCTAAAATTGATAGCTGGTTACAGTTTGGAGAACTATATTTTTGTAAGTGAAAATTTGGCTTGGTTTGAGATTGATTTGTTGATGTTGAAGAATTAAATTATTCATCAGTTTCCTAGTATTTTGCCAAAGTTGATTTTTTTTTTCCATTTTGCATGGGTTTTGTTGGTTAAGCAGTTATAGTTGTTGCTGTTTTTGTTTTCATTGTTTTAATTTTCTTTTTGAATTTTGGACACTTTGTGATGTTTTGCTGTCAGCATCTGAAATTTCGACTTGATAATTATACAGTGGAGTCCGGGTAAAACGAATTTTAAGGGAACACAGACTCAGTTCGTTGTATCAGGATTTCGTTATACATGTACATGTACAATGTATGTTGAAAACAAAAACAGTTCAAACACTCACCAATGATAACCGAAAACATAAACTTGACCAGTTTGGATCGTCTGTCTTAATCACGGGATGTACAAGGCTTGAAGAAGTTCAGCAGTGTTGTCTGACGCTGATCTGTTTTGGCACACTTTTCAACAAGTTTGTCCATTAAGTGACAACACATCACACAAATTTAGTTTGTTATAGGCTTTCACGAACTTTTCGATCTTTATTTTGAGCGCGAATTGTAAAGCGACCTTGAGAAACCGAATGATCTGTAGGAAGCCTAGGCCTAGCAGACGACCCAGTGTGAATCTAAATGAGTTCACGCATGCGCAGTTCATATTTTCCAACTTCCTTCTTCTTGACAACACGTTCTAGCTTGGTGTTTGAAGGCCTAGGTTTTTGCAGCGCATCGCACAGGCTGAGTTCGTTATAGGCTATTTTTCCAAGTAAATAAAATTAGCCTGGGGCGTAGAACATGTGTTCGTAAAAAGCGGGTGTTCTTTATTTCAAAAGGATTTTTTGTTCGTTATACCCATGGCTTTGCAAGTGACAAATAGAAGGGCATTTGCCGGGAAATTGAAGTCAGTTCGTTAATCGCGAAATTTCGTTAAAAGCGAGTTCGTTATAGTTGGACTCCACTGTATGCAGTGTTAATTATTGTGCGCAGGTGTGTGTCTATGACGCTCAAATCTCCCAATCCAATGCCAGTGCGTTCCTAAAAGTAGTAAATTTTAATGTAAAACACATAAAAACAAAATAAAAATTATAAAGAAAGATTGGGGCAGTGGGTGGATGCCTCATGCCTCCATACAGGGAGCTGGAAGACTCCACCCCCTCCACGAGTCTCTCCCTGTGGGGATACCGGGGGGTCTTTCATGGAAATAGCTCTATGCAGCGGGGAGGCCAGTGGAAACAAAACTGGACACATACGTACCTTACCCATTATGGCTGTATTGCCTGGGAACACAGAAGAAGAAGAATAAAGAAAGACTTGTGCAAAGATGCTTTATAAAAACACAACATATAAAGAGAGACTTCTAAAAATATCCAGGGGACCTCCTAAAAGAAGTATAGATTAAGTTAATGAGGCTAGGAGAGAGGACATAGTGAAATGAAGAGGGGGAGTAACTCTCTTTAATTAACTACCTCCACCAAAAGTTATTTTCGGCACCCATCACCTGGCAAAGTGTGAGCGACAGCCACAGGAAGACAGACCCAAGTTCATCCTCAAAAACAGAATGACCCAGGCCTGCCTATATGACCACCACCCACACAGAACACAACAACAGTGGTGGTGAGAACCCAGGCCTGCCTATATGACCACCACCCACACAGCACACAACAACAGTGGTGGAGAGAACCCAGGCCTGCCTATATGACCACCACCCACACAGAACACAACAACAGTGGTGGTGAGAACCCAGGCCTGCCTATATGACCACCACCCACACAGCACACAACAACAGTGGTGGAGAGAACCCAGGCCTGCCTATATGACCACCACCCACACAGCACACCACAACAGTGGTGGAGAGAACCCAGGTCTGCCTATATGACCACCACCCACACAGCACACAACAGTGGTGGTGAGAACCCAGGTCTGCCTATATGACCACCACCCACACAGCACACCACAACAGTGGTGGAGAGAACCCAGGCCTGCCTATATGACCACCACCCACACAGCACACCACAACAGTGGTGGTGAGAACCCAGGTCTGCCTATATGACCACCACCCACACAGCACACCACAACAGTGGTGGAGAGAACCCAGGTCTGCCTATATGACCACCACCCACACAGCACACAACAGTGGTGGTGAGAACCCAGGCCTGCCTATATGACCACCACCCACACACACAGCAACAGTGGTGGAGAGAACCCAGGTCTGCCTATATGACCACCACCCACACAGCACACAACAACAGTGGTGGAGAGAACCCAGGCCTGCCTATATGACCACCACCCACACAGCAACAGTGGTGGAGAGAACCCAGGTCTGCCTATATGACCACCACCCACACAGCACACAACAACAGTGGTGGAGAGAACCCAGGTCTGCCTATATGACCACCACCCACACAGCACACAACAACAGTGGTGGAGAGAACCCAGGCCTGCCTATATGACCACCACCCACACAGCACACAACAACAGTGGTGGAGAGAACCCAGGTCTGCCTATATGACCACCACCCACACAGCACACAACAACAGTGGTGGAGAGAACCCAGGTCTGCCTATATGACCACCACCCACACAGCACACAACAGTGGTGGAGAGAACCCAGGCCTGCCTATATGACCACCACCCACACAGCACACAACAACAGTGGTGGAGAGAACCCAGGCCTGCCTATATGACCACCACCCACACAGCACACAACAACAGTGGTGGTGAGAACCCAGGCCTGCCTATATGACCACCACCCACACAGCACACCACAACAGTGGTGGTGAGAACCCAGGCCTGCCTATATGACCACCACCCACACAGCACACCACAACAGTGGTGGTGAGAACCCAGGTCTGCCTATATGACCACCACCCACACAGCACACAACAACAGTGGTGGTGAGAACCCAGGTCTGCCTATATGACCACCACCCACACAGCACACAACAACAGTGGTGGAGAGAACCCAGGCCTGCCTATATGACCACCACCCACACAGCACACAACAACAGTGGTGGAGAGAACCCAGGTCTGCCTATATGACCACCACCCACACAGCACACAACAGTGGTGGTGAGAACCCAGGTCTGCCTATATGACCACCACCCACACAGCACACAACAACAGTGGTGGAGAGAACCCAGGTCTGCCTATATGACCACCACCCACACAGCACACAACAACAGTGGTGGTGAGAACCCAGGTCTGCCTATATGACCACCACCCACACAGCACACAACAACAGTGGTGGAGAGAACCCAGGCCTGCCTATATGACCACCACCCACACAGCACACAACAGTGGTGGTGAGAACCCAGGCCTGCCTATATGACCACCACCCACACAGCACACCAACAGTGGTGGAGAGAACCCAGGTCTGCCTATATGACCACCACCCACACAGCACACAACAACAGTGGTGGAGAGAACCCAGGCCTGCCTATATGACCACCACCCACACAGCACACAACAACAGTGGTGGAGAGAACCCAGGTCCTGCCTATATGACCACCACCCACACAGCACACAGCAACAGTGGTGGAGAGAACCCAGGCCTGCCTATATGACCACCACCCACACAGCACACAACAACAGTGGTGGTGAGAACCCAGGCCTGCCTATATGACCACCACCCACACAGCACACAACAACAGTGGTGGTGAGAACCCAGGTCTGCCTATATGACCACCACCCACACAGCACACAACAACAGTGGTGGAGAGAACCCAGGTCTGCCTATATGACCACCACACACACAGCACACAACAACAGTGGTGGAGAGAACCCAGGTCTGCCTATATGACCACCACCCACACAGCACACAACAACAGTGGTGGAGAGAACCCAGGTCTGCCTATATGACCACCACCCACACAGCACACAACAACAGTGGTGGAGAGAACCCAGGTCTGCCTATATGACCACCACCCACACAGCACACAACAACAGTGGTGGAGAGAACCCAGGTCTGCCTATATGACCACCACCCACACAGCACACAACAGTGGTGGTGAGAACAGAACCCAGGCCTGCCTATATGACCACCACCCACACAGCACACAACAACAGTGGTGGTGAGAACCCAGGCCTGCCTATATGACCACCACCCACACAGCACACCACAACAGTGGTGGTGAGAACCCAGGTCTGCCTATATGACCACCACCCACACAGCACACAACAACAGTGGTGGTGAGAACCCAGGCCTGCCTATATGACCACCACCCACACAGCACACAACAACAGTGGTGGTGAGAACCCAGGTCTGCCTATATGACCACCACCCACACAGCACACAACAACAGTGGTGGTGAGAACCCAGGTCTGCCTATATGACCACCACCCACACAGCACAAAACAACAGTGGTGGTGAGAACCCAGGCCTGCCTATATGACCACCACCCACACAGCACACCACAACAGTGGTGGTGAGAACCCAGGTCTGCCTATATGACCACCACCCACACAGCACACAACAGTGGTGGAGAGAACCCAGGTCTGCCTATATGACCACCACCCACACAGCACACAACAACAGTGGTGGAGAGAACCCAGGTCTGCCTATATGACCACCACCCACACAGCACACAACAACAGTGGTGGAGAGAACCCAGGTCTGCCTATATGACCACCACCCACACAGCACACAACAACAGTGGTGGAGAGAACCGTGCACACATTCTAGAGGCACATTTCATGCCCTGATTCTGACTCCTTGGTTTAGAAGAAAGAGTTACTGGTAATGCTCGAAAGTTCGCAGGCCTTAGCCTTTTCTGTGTGCCATAGAAATAATTTGGGGGTGGGGGGGCTTTTTGTTGTCAGTTTCTGTTTAAAATATTCCACTTTTATCTAGTGTTTAATTCTGCCTTTCTGTGTATCTGTGTGTGAGGATGTTTGAGATGTAGTATGCGTGTGTCTGTGTGTGTTTTTGAGGATGTGTCTGTGTACATTTGTATCTTTTCATTTGTCTTTGTCTCTCAGTGTTTGTCCTCCAGTCACATGCACTGTAATAACCTGAGTTAGGTAAAGGTAAGTGAAGGGTAAATGGTAAGGGTAAGGTGGTGTAGGCAATAGGGCAGGTGGTGGAAAGGTAATAGAAAGGAAAAGGTGGACCCCCTTTGGCCAAATCCTTCTACACAGATTAACCCTTTAAACGCCAGTCATGTTTCAGCCAAAACTTTCCATTACACTTACCTGGGTGGAGAAAAGATTTCATCTGCAATATTTGGGATTTCTTTGTGATATCCATGAAATAGGGTCTCTTCTTACCTCCCAAAGTTAAGAACATAAGGTAATTAGATAACAGACTCTTTTTTTTTTCTTTTTTTATTGCTGTCCCCTCTTCTGGGCTGTACAGTGGCGTTGCTCCCACGCCACTCGTTCCGAATCCCAATTCGCAGCTACACCCGGGTTTGTTCAAGTCGCAGAAACCGAGACCAGCAGTCCAAGGGGAGCGAATCTATGTTAGGCCGTCAGGAGGCAACCAACCGAGGAGACACTGCACTTCTGCTGAGTCACTTCGGTGGAGTTCAGTGGAGCCTGTTCAGGACACCACCTACTAAGCCCCCTACTGACGACACTATTCTCTTAGTCGCGGAGCCAGCGTGAGTGAGGTCCTCCTCCGAGGTCGCCACCACGACCGTCCACCGACAGCTCCCCAGAACACACTGATCCCCATGACTTTGACCCGAACGCACCAAGGCATAGACTGGATTGGAAACCGAAACTGAGGTCACCATGAGAGCAGGGCATGCAAAGCCACAGAATTTGAGACATATTTTAATTTTATGATTGATCGAAAATGAGGCCGATGATAACGATGATGATGATGCTATGGAGTTCCGTATCGGTCTGAGACTGCATGGCAGGGCTGTATTCTACGCTTCCTTTCATAATGATATCCCGGCGTTAACCAGGCCCGAGAACTACAGACACCTGCAGTGTTGGTCTTGCAATTAGAGCAACACTCTCTGTGTGGCTTCAGTCTTCCCATTGAGCCCATAGCCACTCACTCTGGGTAGGAGTCGGTCCAGGACCGAAAAAAACCCCTCGCCTCTGATGGGATTCGAACCCAAGACCTCCCAGCCAGTAGTCCGCGACGCTAACCACTACACCACGGCGGCTGGTAACAGACCCTTTTTTATGCCTTTTAGTGACATGGGTGTTCAATCAATAGGCGACAGTGGCGATGAAAGGGTTAAGACATAACAATGAAATTGAATGTTTCTATCTGAATAAAAACAGCAATTAGACATGAGCACACATCAGGCGGCACATTACAGTATCACATTACAAAGGAAGTCATTGTAATCAGTCTAGTGGTATTTCCCCTGCAATAGGCTATTTGCTGCGGGCGGATGACCTTGAATTTCACCTAAGGCCTTGAATAAGAGAGTTCACTGGAAATATGAGCAAAACATGCGGGCAGTGGTGTAGTCTAGTGTACAGTAAAGTCGTTTGGTGACCACAGTTACAGTTTTAGTGCCCCTCCCGTTTGGAATTATATCCCAGTTGATCTCCATCATGAACCAACTCTCTGGTTTCAAGGTTGTAAGTTTTTCACTCTTAAACTGGTACCTGGTTGAATGAATGGGTGAGAAGTTTTTTGTGTGATCAGTGAATGGAAGCACCTTGAGTGTAAATTAATAATTATAATAATAATAATAATAATCTCTTTATCACATGAGCTCAGTGCGCTTTACATTGATAACAATTAAGAATATTATAGTCAAAACAAACAATAAATCATTAGAAAGTAAAATAAACATGATGCTTGCACGCAGCATTGTCTTTCTTCCTCTCTCTCACACACACATGCACGCAAGCATACCATTGCATGCATGCAGGCACACACGTGCACACATACACACACATGTATGCACGTACGCGCGCACACAAACACAAACACACACACGTAATTATGCGAAAGTAAAAGAGTTACAATAGAAACATTCTAAGAAAAGACAGACCACATTCACCTCCTCAATCAAGCTTGGATACAAATTACAATACTGGAAATAAAATCATACTGCCATTGACATACTAGCTACATGACTAATTATAATAGACAAGTTTGCAAAAACAAAGGTACCCTTCTTCCTATAATTCTTATTCTTATTATAATTCTTATCATTCTTCTTAATTATAGAAAGGCGCCATAGAAATGCTATCCATTATTATTAGTACTGTAGTAGTAACAATGCAAACACCCGTGGCAAATCCCTGTTGAGAGCTTATGTGGAAGTAGTTTACACTTTCTGCAAGAAAAGGAATTTGCTTACTCTTTAACATTATCTCCCTGTGACAGTAAAGGATTTATGTGAAACTGGTCAGTGTTCATTGTTTTGAATGGAATAATGGTTGTCTGCATGAATGCTTCCCCTGGCAGTAAAATAAAGATATTTAAAGAAAATAATGGTGCTTTTAAGATTAGCTTTCTTTATATTTATATCACATATTTGTATAATAAAAAAGAACACAAAACAACAAGCCTTTTCGTTATGAAAATAAAGAAATTTTCGGCTTTATTTTACCAGTTAAAAAACCTGAAAGCCTTCCTCAGCCATTGAGTCGACCAGGTTAATAAATCAAAAGAGAATGGTTACTAGGTGTATGAAAAGACGCAATCGATGATGTTAAAGAACAGCAATGACAAAACCTATGATGAAAAAATAAAAATGATGTATGCTATGTAAAAGGACGTTGATGTTGCTGTTTGCAGAGCTGACTTTTTTGAATGAGTGGCTAATGAATGACAGACAGATAATTTATGAATGAAAAGTCAATATCAAGATTTTATGTTATTAATAACCTATACCCCCTCCACACGCACATACACATACACACACACACACACACACACACACACCATACACACATACACACACACACACATACTAGCATGTGCGTACACACAAACATACATATTTGTATCATATATTTACATCACTTATAGTCTGATTAGATGGTGTGAACAAAACTATTGAAGATATGTTGTAGCATGTGCTTGTGTTTTTTTCTTTGTTTGATTTTATGTGGCATAAAAGACTGACACTAGTGACAGAAGTATATTTGTGTCTACTCGTGTGACTTATTCTTTCTTTTTTTTCCAGATAGTGACATCTTGAATGATGACCATGTCCTGTCTAAGCTGAAAGTTTTCGATTATAATACACATTTTCTTTTTTAATTTCTCCCCTTTTTTTCCATATTTTTTTCCAACCAATTTCTTTTCCAACGTCCGTTGTGATCCATCAGTCCAGATTGTGTCTCACGATCATTTGGGTTGTAATTATGTTCGTGTTTACAGTAAATCACACTTCTTTGAGCACCTTGCTGTTGTCTTTCAAGTTCTGGCATTGCATGTTATATTGTGGAATATAATTCCTTTAGCTTATTTCATCATAAGTTGGGGCCTATTCAATTTCAGTTGCTTCGATATATATTTTTTCAATTGATGTTGCTGTTTGCAGAAGTCTTGAAGTGTTTCTGTTAGTAAAATTCTTTCTGCTTAATTTAAATTTCCTTTTTTCATTCTTCCCTGCTGTTTACTCTTTCGTTGAATACATCCAAACATGAATCTATCCTCGTTTAGTCAGAAATGGGTTGCTGTCTCTGAGCTTAACTTTTTCTTTCACTTTTTTTTAAAATATTATTTTTAGAAAACGGAAGTTGCTTTTTTGTTTGAGGTAACAGGGTTGCTTTTTTGGCGTGAAGTACCTCTGTGGTTGTGTTGTTGTTTTTCTTTCCCTGCAGATGGCGTGGTTGTCACGTAGTCATCAGCAAGAAGTTCGGGAATACCCCTTGGCTCTGGGTCGCACCGATGACCTTGACCCCGCCCTTGACAGCAGTTCCTCCAAGTTTCACAATGTGGCTTATTCCAGACTTCATTAGCTGACAGCAATGATCTGGGATTGTCCAGGAGTTTTCTTTTGGTTGTGTTCTCGTTCTTGGAACTGAAGATGTTGAAAGCTGAAAAAAAATGTGCATAATTTTTTGTTTTTAATTGTTCGTATCAATTTGTTTTTTGTGTGCATTGGTTTCAGCTGTAGAAATTGTACTATGGAAATGTTTCCGTTCAAGCTTCATTGAGTGAAAGACTACCTAAAATTTTGATGAGGCCATCAACATATACACATGTAATACATTGTGATATCTGATTTTTGAAGCCCTTGTCTGTTAAAGATAAGTGAGCTTTTTTTAATGGTTGAACAAGGTTCTTGTTGGAAAGCCTTGTCAGATTAGGATGTGAGATTTTTGTTTTGGGTAAAGGTATGTCAATAGCACATATAGGACCTGATCGTTTAACTGGCAAGAATGGCTCAACGTTTCCAGCACTGTCTAGGTTTATGGGCTATAGGGTACAATGATGAAGGTGTCATGTAATAAATTGTTTCATATTTTGGTCATGTTTTCAGGTTGTTTCTAAAGTAAATGCCGTATTTTACGGACTATAAGCTGATACTTTTTTCCCAGACTGAGGCCCCTGCGCCTTATAATGTGACTGATAATATAGTAAGAAAATAGAGTAACAACATCTGAACTTTGTGTTCACTTTTAGGGGTGTGCCTTATAGTCAGGTGCACCTTATAGTCCATAAAATGCGGTACATGTAGGATGTTGTTGACGTGTTTGACGTTTACTGTGGTGACAGTCCTCAGAAGACCATTGCCGTGACGGGACCATCAGCAATGTAAAAATAAAATAAAGGGATTTGTTGTCATGTTAAATTCTTTAGCCCTTTCGCCGCCAGCCAGTTTTCAGCCAAAAAATACCATTTCTTTGGGTGGAGAAAGAAACATGTATCTGCAATATTGGGAATTCCTCTGTGACATGCATAACATTAGGCCTATCCTTACCTCCCAAAGTTAAGAAAATAGGGTCTCCAGATAACAGGCCCTGATTTGATGCTTTTTTAGTGACATGGGTGTTAACCCATTGTGGTGCTAAAATGCGACATTGGCGGTGAAAGGGTTAAAGTAACATGAGAATCTCAATTTCTATGTTGTCTCCCTGTTTAAGCTTCCTTTGGTATCAATGCATGGGAGTTAGCACTACACTTAAATCCACCTTTGAATTATGAAGTAAGATATTGGATCAAGTTTTTGTGCGTGTCTGGTCAGTTTTGCAAAGGGTTGTATACCATTTTCTTTAACATCCTTGTATTATATTGAAATATAGTGTCATTAACTTTGTCCTTGTTTTGTGCCCCATGCACAAGCAGAATTCTTCTTGTTGAAGCCATTAAAAGACTGATTGATTAACTGATTGATGTGTTACTTAGATATCAAAAAAGTTTTGTTGTGATCAAGGTTTCAAAATTATCCACACACAAAAATCATTCCTATTTAATGTGTCATTTTTGTAGTTTTTCGAAATGAAGAAAAGGGCAGCCGACATTTAAGATGAGTTATTAAATTGTTTTGTGTTTCTTTCATTTTAATGTTCACTGCTTGTTTTAACTTTCTACAAAATCATGTTTATGACACAGATCATGAATAATGCATAGACTAAGGCATCTCTCTCTGTGTTCCTGTCCGAGTCTTTGACTTACCATATTTTCCAGTCTACAAAGCGCACCGTTGTCTAAGCCTCACCCCCTGAATTTGATTAAAATTCTGGAAAAAACAACGATAAAGCTGCATTCAGTGTCTAAGCCACAAGAGACTGAAAAAGAAAAAACGAAGATGAGCAGACGAATGATCGAAAGCCACGGCAACTTTGACAGCCCGTAACACACTGGCAGTTCATTTTCAGTCAGTTTGCACACATGAATCTTTTACCGTGCATATAAGTCGGCTGACAAAATGGTGCAGCGCACACCGCAGATGCGAAATCATGGCAAACGCTAATGTGCCAGCTGCTTTCATTTATCGGATTTTGTGAGTTGTTTGCATTCAGCGAGTGTTTCAGTGCACACACTAACGCCGATTTATCAGTTTGATAACGGAAAGGAGCTGCTTTTCAACTTCTTTTTTGTAAAGTGAGACCATTCACTGAGTTCCAACTTACGGAGTGAGACCGATCACCTAGTTTCAACTTGGAAGATGACTTCACATTTATGTGTGCACAGAGTTCATAAAGATCAACACGATCGCGACTGTTTCAGTTCAAACTGTGATCATAAACTGTTCAGTGATGACACATGTGTATAAAGTGGTGCAATTTAGTTTTCAGATCGTGATATCGCTGATTAAATTCTTCAGTTTCGGCATGAGAATGGTTCGTTTTTACCGAGATTGACGATGTCAACACGCACAGGCTGGAGTTAACGACCAGCCTAAGATACGGAAGGGGAAATAGTCACAAATATTAACTGGTTTTAATCATTTGTCTTCTTCTTTTGTGTGTTCTCCCTTTCCGTACTGTTATGTCTTAACGTGCCTTTTAATGGAATTCATCAAAATGTGTGTGTCTACACAACACCTCTCAGCCTGAAATCCTCTTTGGATAGAGCACAATTTACACACTTTGTTCTGTACTCCACTCTGCCAAAATCTGTACTTACGTCTACACATCGTTTACCATACATATGTTACAATGATGGATAGATGTGCTTAACAGGGACTTTTTGCTTACAAAGACAGCATTGAGGCTTTTAAAGTCTGTTTTTGCACTGACTTGCCTAGGTTTTTGTGTGAGAAATGTTTTGGGGACTTTTGCTTCTGTGTTTTAAAAATAAAGTATAATATTAGTTGTTGGCAAGCTTATCTGCATATAGATATTGAGAGTTCTTTTTGTAGAAACGATTTTTGCTTACTTTTGTTGTTGTAAGCATCAGTATAGTGAATGGAGAATTTTTGGTTTAGTTGTAAAATCTCTTAATGAAAGATGAAACATTGACTGAAATGCAAGTGATCTGACTTAAGAAGCATTTATTATTTTGAAAGTATTCATTATGGGATATTAGTATAGCGTATCTGGCGCAATCAGGCATCAGAAATGTCAGAGGATTTGCAAAATTGCAGAGGATTAAGAATTTCTGACAGTGGATTGGCTTCTACTGTCAGAGGTTTTGAGTTTAAATTGCGTGTTACCTTTTCTGCTAAAAAGCATTTTAAAGTGATTTCTCACTGTTGTTAACCTTTTTTGTTGTTGTAATGTTGGGAACTGATTTCAGTGTTGTCCCTCTACAGTCTGAGGCCTATGGTAGCCCTGTTACAGCTGCTTTCAGAGGATTAGACTTCAGACTATTCTGATGCCTGACAATCAAATAATGCGGATACAGTATTCAGCTTTCAGGCAAAAATATGCACAGTTATTTCTTTGTGTCTTGATTTTTTAATTATCTGGGTGGGTTTTGTTCTTGTTTCAAATTTTGCAAAATGACTTTTACATTTTTGTTGTTTACTCAACAACAGTGACTCTGCAACATGTTGTGCAGCAGAAAGTAAAAGGAATCCTTAACTCTATGAGCTATGAGAAGCATACACAAGCAGATGCCCAGATACCCCTCACCCTTTTGTTACTCGCATAACTGAAGATTTAGCATATAGCCTGACACTTTTTCTTTATTGTGCTTGTGGTATCACTTGATGCTTAAACCCTGTTTTTACGTTTTTGTTTGCTGAACGAAATTTAGGGCTTTACGTCCTCTCGACCTGGGAAGGCACATGTTTTTGTTTGCTGCCTTACATGCTTTCAAATGAAAGGTTTTTCAAGTTGTATAATTTTATGGTTTTATAACTGAATTTTTAAAAAATCTGCATAATAATTGCTTTTCTAGTTTTACATAATTATTTGCAGGGTTGCTGTCAAGTAGTGACAGTTTCATTTAAATTTCAGTATTTGCTAATTTCATATACAGCGCAATCTCCCTTATAAAACCCTTGAGGCTGCTCTTTAACCCTCTCAAGGCTGCAGAACCGAAATCTGCCCGATTTTTTTCCTTCCCTGGTGGGCGATGACGCCGATTGCGCCCGCTGAATGCCAGGTCTAGTACGTTCACTTTCACTTTCTCCCTACCCACAATGCAATATACTAAGTTAGTTCTTCCTGTTTCTGACACTCCCGGGTCGGTTTGGTCTTTACAGCAAGGGAAAGCACCCAAGTCTTTTTGAACTGATTTTTCAAAGTGACGCCAAATGTTTGGTTTTTTGCCACGTGAAGTGAGCAGTATTGACCTGGTTGGATGTTTGGAGTACCATTACGGATTTTTTCTTTTAATTCATGGTTTGTTGTATGACATTGTGTTAGCTTTCAAATGAAAATATCATCATTGCTATTCAATATGCATCTTTCAGAAATGAAATGTGAGTTCGACTTTATTTTGGGTGATTTTTTTAAATAAAAGATTTGGTGTGACGTTCGGAGTTACTCCCCTTCTCTTATGCAATAGGATCGATTCTCGGTTCGATTGATCAGGAGGCATAGGGTTATAATGATGTTTTGTTTTCAATTTGGGGGCATTTGTATGGGAGTCAAACCTGGTCAAAACAGAGGGAAAACCTGTGATTTTGACACGTGATCTGGTGGGTCTTTAAAATGGAGGTTCCACTGCACCAGATGTTGATCAAACCAATGAGTTTAATTAGCTTCATGGTCTAGTATGTGATCATCCTGCTTGCATCCTTAGAGAAAGGTTTTACACTTTGTATCTTTTTTTTTTGTTTTTAGTGTGTGTGTTTTGGTCTTGGTTTCTTTATATATATAGATCTTTTAATGCCACAAAAAGTGTTGTTTGGTTTATTTCTGTTTTGTTTAACCTTTACAAGCTACCAGTAATTGTATTTTATAATATTGTTACGTACTCTATGTGTGCACATAAGCCTTTTAATATTGATTTTGTTGTTGCATATCTGATTTTGTTTTGGCCTTTCCTCAGATTCAATACAGTTTACATGGAACTGATGTCTGTAAAATGCTGTGTTTCTGTACATGTTAATTTATTTGTCTCTTGCAAGTAATAACTTGAAAGCTGACATACACACGCACACACAGACACACACACACACACACACACACACAGACACACACACACACACACACACACACAGAGACACACACACACACCACACACACACACACACACACACACACACACATGCGCTCACACACACGATACAGTCATGCACACATCCACCCACCCACTCACTCACACTCACACAAGCACACACTCAGAAGGAGAGGGGGGGGGGGGGGGGGGGTGTTCAAAGCATTGAAAATAATCTTTGGTATTTTGATTCTTTGTAATGTTTTGTGGATGCAGACTAACTTAAAGACCATGTAACAAAAGATGTATAATGTTTGTCGATTTAGAGTGTCGGTGAATGTGTGTGTGTGTGTGTGTGTGTGTGTGTATGTGTGTGTGTGTGTGTGTGTGTGTGTGTGTGTGTGTGTGTGTGTGTGTGTGTGTGTGTGTGTGTGTGTGTGCCTGTGGGTGCATGCTCATTTATTTTTATGTCCTAATTTCAATTAATTATTATTTTTACAGCCTGTCAAAATATTGTTGTGATATCAAAAAACTTTCAGTTTATTTGTAAAGCGAGTAGTTGTGTTAAGTAATTGTTTTCAATTAATGGTTATCTACTTTCAAGCAACAAGGGAAATATCTGGGTTTAAAATTCAAGCTTGCATTTTCTCTTTGCTAGTGTGTAAAAGCTGCTATTTATTGCAGAAAATTGTAAGTAAATATGTATGTTATTGAACATTGGTGTTGTGCTTATAATGCGCTGCCTTTTTCACAATAAAAGTGTATAATGTAAGCTTAGTTGATGATGTTTGTTGTCTGTTTTCTTTCTTGTTGGATCCATAGATGATAGTATAAATTATGTGTGTGTTTGTGCATATGTGTGTGTATGTGTTGTGTGTGTGTGTGCTTGTGTGTATGATTGCATGCGTGTGTGTGTGTGTGTGTGAATGTGCGTGCATACTTGTTGAAAGTGATAGTGAATGGTGAGTGTTATAACAAAAATAATAGCAAGGCATATTTTTATAGTGCTTATTCATCATGAAGTGACCATGCACGTTCACACACACGACACACCACACAAAAAACTGACCATAAGCGCTTGCGCAGACACATGAACACATGCACACGCACACATACACACATGCACACACACACTTACACACACACACACACACACACACACACACACACACACACACACACACACACATACACACACACACATAGACATATGTGCACGAGTGTATGCACATTGAGCTGCTTTGCAAAATATTGCGCTTTACACATGCTATTTACCATGTTTTATGAACTATAAAGTAATACTTTTTCCCTCCCAGACTGAGACCCCTGTGCTTCATAACATGACTGATAGATAATATAGTAATAGAAGTATCGCTTCTTGTTTTGTGTGTTCCCGGGCCATGTGTAAATCATCAGAGCAGTCCTGAGGGTGAAGTCCACTGTTGTACTCAGCGCCTTTGTGGTTTCCCAGAGCTAGAAAGTATAACAAAATCTGAATTTTGTGTAAAATTGGATGGGGGGGTAGCGCTTTATAATGAGCACCTTATAGTCATAAAATTATGGTATTATTTATTATTTATCGTGATATTGTGTGTGTTTATCATTGACAGTTGGCGATCATGGCCAAGCTGGCCCCCAGCACCCCACTGCAGGAGTACCCCCACACCACCACCGATGAGCAGACCCTGCACCACGGCACCTCTGACATCATGCAGGATGACGCTGAACAGGCTCCACCCCAACAAGCACAGTACTAGACATCCTCTTCATTCTATCCACCAGTTATCAGACCCTGCATCATGGCACTGCAGATAGCATACAGGATGATGCTGAACAGGCTCCACCCCAACAAGCACAGTACTAGACATCATCACCACCACCCATCAGCAGACCCTGCATCATGGCACTGCAGTTAGCATACAGGATGATGCTGAACAGGCTCCACCCCAACAAGCACAGTACTAGACAGCATCACCACCACCGATCAGCAGACCCTGCATCATAGCACTGCAGATAGCATGCAGGATGATGCTGAACAGACTCCACCCCAACTACCACAGTACTACTACTAGACAGCACTGGCCTGCAGATCCTCCACTATGGTTGATAGTATTCCGGTCGATCTGAACGTCCTTCACCGCAACAGCCACACGAATGACCATCACCCTTCTCACACACCCATCCACCCCCACCCTACCCCTACCATCACAGCCACAGATAAGCAGCGACCCCTCCCCTCTGCACTACCAATATCATCTAGGATGATAATGAAGACGAAGTGCCTTCACCCCAAAAAATCACACTACAAAGTACATGTATCACGGGGACATGGGGCTTCCCTTGCTTGTATTGGCCACTGCAACAACCATCTTTTGTAAGAGTGAATGCCGTTAGTAGATGCTTGAGTACTGACCAAATAAGGGAGTAACTCTCGCCAATAACCCTATTTGAGGCCACTGAATAGCTGCCTTTTGCAAGAGTGAATGCCCTTTTGGATACTGACCAACAAGGGCTTAACTCTCGCTGTCAAGGGCGTTAATAACCCTTGTTGCAGTGGCCAATAGGTACTTGCATAGTTTGTTAAACTGCACACAAAAATCAGACCCATCCCTTGTTTGTTTGTGTCAAAGTCGGTGGTTTTCCAAGCTAAACTGAACCTTGGCGCAGAATGTTTTTTCCAGTTTTCATGCATGCTCCTTCGAGTGAGGCTCTACTCTAACGCAAACAAAATCTTCAATGACTTGTTATGGTTTTGTAGCTCAACTAGGGGGCATAGAGCAACATTTTATACTGTTTTTTAAGCTAAAGTAAGCACAAAACGTCCAAGCTGTCTAAGTCTTAGTTTAAGGATATTATAGCAAGAGTTACAAATGATTTTCAAATGAAGCTGTAGCTTTGACTCTTAATTCCGTTGTACTCAGCAAAGTATTGTGTAATTCATTGAAATGTGCCTTGCACCAAGAGTGCTAGATTAGGATATTTCTTTTAGCTAAGTAGCTCTTGTAGGCTGTGGGAAGTGTGTTTGTGAAGTGTACTTTTAAGGGGGAAAAGAAGATCAAATTTAAAATCCTTGGCAATAATTTATTCACAACTCTGTTATACATGTATTGTGATGTTAATCTGAAATCACATTTCAGTTGAATCTCTGCTCAATTATGAAATTGGATTCAGATCTGCACACTGGTTTGCTTGTTTGTGTCAATGTGTTGGTGGTTGTGTTGAATATTTATGAGTAGTGTTTGTTTTTCTTTGTTGCGTTAAATTTTCTTTGAGTATCTATTTTCAAAAGGAAAAGGGGATGTCTGGATAAGCAGTACTAAGGATCTGTCTTATAATGGGAGGTCTTGTAAGGGAGGTTCCACTGGACATGCATTTTGAATATTTTGTGTGTGCGTGAGGTAAGCTTACTTTTTTTTTACTTTTTCGTGAAAAGCGCGGTGAGTCCAGGAGAATAGCGCTATAGAAAATTTATTTATTGTTATTATTATTACTGTAGATCTGTTGAAGAACGTCCAACAACAGAGCTACTTTGCTCTGTTAACTTAAAATTCTCCTTAAAAAATTTTTTTTTACATAACTCAAATAAACAAAATCACTTTGAGCATTGCTAATTTGTACATTCTTGTTGTTGTGTTGTCATTTTTTTATTTTGTTCCTTAGCTTTTGTTATGGTTTTTTCCCTGTCAAAAAAATCAAACGTTTGACAGGAGAGATGCTCTTTTCTTAACATTCTGGTTTTTTTATTCTCATCCCTTTGTTTTATGTATCATGCCCATACGTTGTGTTCAGGAATTGAATTAATGTCTGTCAACTTTCATTGTTGTAAACCTGTGTAAATCCTTGCCTTGCGATGTAATGCCTTTCTTTCTTTAGCGGTGAAATGTCTTAATTTGTCTGCATTTGTCCTTTTCTGTGCGCATACTCCATGATGCTTTATGTGTGCAACACTACCGATACGATGAATAAGGAGCTAACTCAATCTGTGTGTCACTGTTTGTTCCTTCCCTTCAAAATGCAGGCTATTCAGAACTTGAATCTGCATCGACTGCTTTTATATAGCGTGCTTTCATTTCATTCTTTAAACTTGAATTTTGCAGTATACACAAGAAATGCTCAATTTGTATTATACACAGGATAGATTAATTATACTGAAAGGTTTACATTTCTCCTCTTTTTTCTATGTGTTGTTTTTCACTGTACCTTGCTCAGTTTGTATGATACACAGGATAAATAAATCATACTGAAACGTTTACGTTTCTTCTCTTTTTCCTTTATGTAACTTTTCAATGTACTATGCTCATGGAATGAATAATCTGATTAACCCTTTCACCGCCAGCCATACTTCAGCCAAACATTTCCATTAAATGTACCTGGGTAGAGAACAAAATCCATCTGCAGTATTGGGGATTCTTCTGTGACATATATAACATAAGGTCTATCCTTACTTCCCAAAACTAAGACAATAGGGTCTCTTGGATTATAGACCCCAATTTGATGCCTTTTAGTGACATAGGTGTTAAATCACTGTGGTGCTAAAATGCGACTTTGGTGGTGAAAGGGTTAACGTCCTCCAGTCTGGATCAGACACATGTGGGACATTAATAGATATAAAGATGATGGGATGATCCTGGAGGTACTGCAATACCAGGAAAGTCCCGAGTTTTTAAGCAATAAAGATACAGCTACGAACTAGCTTTGTATAAGCTTGTATGCTATGCTCATGCTGTTATTTGAATTGCATTGTGGTTTATTAGCAGCTGTGCTGGTGTATTTATTAATGTAATATGAATTACTGTCTGTTATTTTTATTTTTTGTCCCCTTGTACCTTTCTTTGTGTAGATATTTCAGAACTTTTGATCTTAAAAAAAAGAATTGTATTCCAACTTTGTAAAAGTGTATGCTTTTGGTTTTGATGTTGACTTTGCTTACTTGAAAGATCATCTTTTACCGCAAAGAAGGAAAGCTGCTTTTTTATTATTTTTATAAGTGGACCATAGAAATTCAAACTTCTGCAAATAATGCTAATTGAAAGTGAACATTTCTTATGGAATAATATTTAATCACCAACATGTAACCACAGTTTTGCGTATATTGCAAAGCTATAGAACTAGTGAGAAGTGAGAAAATATACATGCTTTCTATTTTGATAAACAAATTGTAATTACAAGGGTTATTATTTAGTGCCATGCTACTTGGGAAATTGCTTGAAACTTGCATTTCTTAGATGAAATAAAAAGGTACTTATTTTACTTAGCATTATTATTTGATGTGGTCTTTATAGATACGGTACTTACTACAGAAACAAGCTAAAGAACCCAGAAAATGAATGCGGAAGACAATGAAAGCAGAATCAAAGTGTAGAATTTACTTATTTCAGATATTGCTTGTTCAATTTTGCATTCCATTTTGAATGTATTTTATTATATTTTGTTATACATTCGTCTTGCAGCCTGATATTATTTTTATTTTTTAAAGCAAGAAAAGGGTCTAAAGTAGGCTAATATTTGTGATTGAGTGTTGAACAAGATACGAAGCTATGAGGGTACCATTCTCAATATCTTATTTTGCTTGTTGACCGCAAGTCTATTGTCATCTTGTGATTGAGTGTTGAGCGAGATACAAAGCTATGAGGGTACCATTCTCAATGTCTTATTTTGCTTGTTGACCGCAAGTCTATTGTCTGTGTTGTTTTTGCTTTAAATGGTGTATTTAAACTGTATCTCTTCAATCTCAGTGTTAGACGAAGATGATTCGCAAACATGTCTGTTGTTCCAAACTTTGAACTCGCAGTTTACAATATTGAGCTTTCCTGTTTTACTCTACATGATTATTTTATACACTGTCATTTCAATTTTGTGTGCTTATATATTGAAAGAACTTTTGTGGCATAGCTGTTTGTATGGATTGGGGGTGGGGGTGGGGGTGTCTTTTTTGGTGCTTATGTGCTTTTTGTTTATCTGTTGTTATTTCTTTTTGCTTGTGAACATATTGTGAAAAAATAATTTTAAAAAACCTCATGAATGTTTTTCGACATGTTTACTTTTGTAATTTTGATGCTTTTTGCTTATTTTATCAGTGATATTGTGACTACTTAACTTTGAGTTTCATTGAGCATTTCATTTTTTTTATTATTGCAATGCATCAAAATTTCACTGAATGTTTTGTATTGATTAAGTCTTGTTTAGTATGCATAATATGTTTTTGCTTTTTTTCATACAAAGCTCTTTCTTCTTTTTAAATAGATAGGGTCTTTTATTATAATTTGTTTTTCTTTAAAACTTTATTAGCTTTCATTTATTATCATAAAATCCTTTCATAGTGTTCAAAATTAAGTGATTTTTTGAATACACATTATTATTATTATTGAGATTGATATTATTCATTTTATGTTGTATTGTCATCCTTATACCATATTGGTTTTTTTTTATATTCTTTTTGTATGATTTGATTTTTCTTGACCTTTTGTATGAGGAATTTGTGAAGTTAAGGCTTTTGGTAAGGGTATTCCTATTGGCCACTGCAAAGAACACCTTTGGCAAGAGTGAATGAGTACTGACCAAAAAAGGGAACAACTCACCAATAGCTCTATTTGAGGCCACTTAGTGGCTGCCTTTTGCAAGAGTGAATGTCCTTTTGGATACTGATCAACATGGGCTTAACTCTTGCCGTCAAGGGTGTCAATAACCCTAGTTGCAGTGGCCAGTAGACTGGCATATTGGCAAGTAGCGGATTTTTAATGGTGAACGGGACATTTGAGTGGAGTGTGTTTCAAGTGCGTTTGAATTATATATCTCTACTCTTTTTGTATTCACATTTTGCACTTTGACCTTTCCTTTGTTTCTTTATTGTTGTTGTTATGGAACGCACACACACACACATGCACACGCACACACACACACATGCACACGCACACACGCACGCACGCACACACACACATGCACACACACACGTGCATACACACACACATGCACACGCACACGCACACACACGTGCACACACACAAACATACATGCGCACACGCACAAACACACACGCACACGCACACACATGCACACACACACACACACACACACACACAAACACACACACACACACACACATGCACACACACACACACACGCGCACGCACACACGTGCACACACACACACACAAACATACGCACACACACACAAACACACACGCACACGCACACACGCACACACACACACACTTGTTTTCTTCCAGAGAAATCTCACATGGAATCAAAGTTAACATGGTATAATTACATTGCATGTGATAATTGTTCTTGCTAAATAATATCATTCTTTATATCTAATTTTGTATAGAAAATACTTTGGGAACAACTTTGTCAGGGAGAATATTCTCATTATTTCTGAATAAGTGTGTATGTTAACTTTATCTGTGTTCCAAAGTAGCATAGGGCTACATGAAATCTCATGATATAGGATCAAATTTAGCAAGTGCATAAATGGATTTAGCGAACAAAATAATCTCATACTTTGCGGACTGTGTTTTACATATTAAATAAAAGATAATTTTTGTATTACATTTCATCTGATGAATTACCTCTATTTAACAAGAAAATGCACTGTTTCGGGTATCAAGGTAAGCATAATAAACCATATCATTATTTGGAAGCAATCTTTAGTATATATTTTTTAATCTCATTGTTTGAAAAATAAAAAAATGCTTTGGTAGGATAATCTCAATAATCACATTATTTTTTTAATTATTATTTAGATTTTTTGTTTTTAGACTTTCAACATAAAACTTTGAACAGTTTTACTTAATCTGCACACAGAGTAAGTGTGAACTTCAAATTCCAATTTGATCTCCCCCTCCCCCCACTCCACTTTCTCTCCTTCTCTTCTAATATTTTGCCATTGTCTCAGTTTATTACAGGGTTACCAGCACATTTAGTGCAAGGCAAAGATTTCTTATTACTTCAGAGGATTGTTTGGTTGCTGGGTTGGTTGGTTTTTTAAACTAGTTTCTGTTTCAGAGCAAGTGTATCAACATGTACCTTGATTTTGTGTGTACCAGACTGTTTGTATTGAGACTTTTTGTGTACAGTTCATTTCTAGCATGTGTATAGCTGTTTTTGGAAAGGCTTGCAACTTTAAAAATAATATTTTTCAAATTATCTTGTTTATGTTTCTCTGTGTACGTTTTTGGGTTGGTATTTTGCACCTGAGTATGGTATATTGTTTATATTGTTGATATTCAGTACTGATTTGCATATCAATTTTTGTTTGTGTGTGTGTGTAGTTTTCATTGGTAAGAATAAACTCTTTTTCTTGTGTCTCATTCAAAAGTCTTTGAAGAGATTGGTGTATGTCTGTGTGTTTGGGGGGATGGTGGTGGTGGTGTCTGTGTGTGTCTCTGTCTATGTGTCAGTCTGTGTGGAAATGCTGAATTCCCATCTAGAAGTTACTGTATCAAAATCTTTGCTTTTATTCACTGTCTGTCTTACTGTGGCTAGGGAGGAAGGTGGCAGAGTGGTTAAGACGTTCGCCTGTCAAATGCAATGTGTGACTGCAACTTGAGTGATCCAGGTTCAAACCCCGGCCTCGCCCTTTCTTTCTAGTTCGACAGGTAAATCGAACTGAATGACGAGTCCTTCAGATGGAGACTTAAAGCTAGTCTGACCTGTGCACTTTGCGAACGTAAATATTCCATGGCAGTTAAAAGTCGGTACGAGCAGGGAGAAATCCTGCTGCCTGGTATGACCAAATTGATAGCTAGTTTTCCCAAGTCTGCGGGGTCCTCATCACCCTGCCTCCCCCCTCTAAAAAAAAAAGAAGGGTAGGCGCTGCGCTTGTGGTGACACGCTCTCCGGAGGAGAGCAGCCCAAATTTCACAGAGATAAATGTGTGACTAGAAATAAGAATATACCAAATACCGAAAAGATACCAAATACCAAAAAGATACCAAATGCTAGTGCCGCCTGCTAAGAAGCAAACAGAGAGAGACGGGGAGGGATTTGCCTCACCTACATTCAGATATGCATTATATGCACACAAATTCACATGCATGTGCACATACTTCTTCCGATTAGGGATGTTTATCCTGCCCCACGCCCAAAGTCTTCATTTAGGCACAGGATGCATACTATGTGAGTCCATGTCATCCATTCCACCGGCACACACGGCCTACTAGTACTGAATAGTGGAATGGGCTTTAACGTGCGCGCAAGATCTTGTGCGTGCGATCGCACACGGGACCTCGGTTTTATGTCTCATCCGAAGAACCAGGAAATAGTAAAGTATCTTTCCCAAGGATACACCGTGACCAGCTGGGTTCGAACCAGCGCATTCGCAAACCCGTTGGATTACGAGCAGAGACTCTAATCAACCGGCCACGGCATTCACATATGGATGAACTCTCTCTCTCTCTCTCTCTCTCTCTCTCTCTCTCTCTCTCTCTCTCTCTCTCTCTCTCTCTCTCTCTCTCTCTCTCACACACACACAAGTGAAGAGGACTTTATGGTTTGAAAGTTGCGAAAG
>CM065681.1:3134179-3191679 GCA_017654935.2 Phymorhynchus buccinoides | reverse complement strand
AAAATACACACAAAACTGACTGGCAACAATTTTTTGTTCGTCTGTGGCATTTGTGAGAAGTGGGCGTTACCATGCGGTCAGTTCTGGCACTGGCTGTTGGCTGTTGGCCATAGTTCCCTATCTCGATCAATACTAGGTTTCTTTCTTCTTGAAAGTGAGATCAAACTGTGTACCAATCAAAAAGCGACACTACTTTATCTGCTGAACAGAAAACATGACTGGCTTTGTTTCAAAGGGTAGGTAAATCTCTTTGTTTTGAATAATGGAGCTTTTATTTATTAAATAAGCTACCACTCTCTCACACAAATATTCTTCAGGCTGTTTTGCCCGAAATTAGAGCATCAGACAAAATAAGTACACTTTTCTTTCTCTCTGTCATTCCCTCGATTCTGTCCCTGATGTTATGATTTTTCAGGGATGTACAGTTCTAAGAACTTTCATATGATTGGTTCCCAATGTGGTCGTCATTGATTGGTTCCCAATGTGGTCGTCATTTTTGTGAAGCTATTGATCGCAAGATTAGGATGTGTTCTATGTTTGGGTGATGTAGCTTTACGTAGGCCTATGTGTAAAGGAGAGTGCATGTTCAACGGGTGGTGGTTAGTGTTGTGTGACTGAAGTGAAGATGTTAGCTAGGCCGTTCATGGGTGTGTGAAACTTTTTTTCTTAAGTATAATAATACCAAGGATATCGTAAGTGATGCAGAAATTGACATGCTGTCCAAGCTTACTGTATGCCTAAATGTTTTCCTTTGTGTGTTGTTATAATTGTTTTTAAAGCTTGCATGGTGTTGGGTTTATTTTTTATGTTTTTTATGTTTTATTAGTTCAATTTCTGCATGTTGTCTAAAGATTCATTTATTCATGGGTATGTTTCGATTTGTAATATTGTACGTCTGTGTGTGTGTGTGTGTGTGTGTGTGTGTGTGTGTGTGTGTGTGTGTGTGTGTGTGTGTGTGTGTGTGTGTGTGTGTGAGAGAGAGAGAGAGAGAGAGAGAGAGAGAGAGAGAGAGAGAGAGAGAGAGAGAGAGAGAGAGAGAGAGAGAGAGAGACTTGAAATCTAGACAGACCGACCTATGCAGACCTGTAGAGACAAAGAAAGATTCACATATATTTGCTCTCTTTAACGCTTAGAGGCAATGCTATCGGCAAATAAACAGCTCCTTTAGCTTAAATCAGGCCTGCCATGTTATCACCACTGCTGGACGCAGCTATTATGGACAGGACTGGACTTTTCAGATGAGATAGGCTGACGAAGTGTCCATCTGCACAAGGTCTACATCACCCTGGTCACAGTCATCGCTTGACCCCAACTGAATGGTCTGATAGAGTAACCACCCGAGTCGCCACAATGTCCAACGTGACATGTAAGAGCTTCCCTGACCACCCAGAGTATTGTGTAAGTGATGGTGATCACGTTATCATCTTGTGTGTGTGTGTGTGTGTGCGCGTGCGTGTGCGTGTGCGTGCGTGCGTGCGTGCGCGTGTGTTTGACTGTCAGTGCGTGCGTGCGTCAGTGTGTGTGTTTCTCTCTCTCAGTCTCTCTGTGTCTCTCTGTCTCTCTCTCTCAGTCTCTGTGTGTCTCTCTGTCTCTGTCTCTGTCTCTGTCTCTCTCTCTCTCTCTCTCTCTCTCTCTCTCTCTCTGTGCGTGCGCGCGCATGTGTGTGTGCGTGTGCGTACGTGTCTGTTTAATAATCTATCTAAGTTTTCATGTATTATGTTGCATTAGTGTGGTTATGTTAGCGTTCATAACGCTAGAAGCGAGAGCTTTTTTTTTGGGGGGGGGGGGGGGGGGGAGAGAGAGAGGGGGTTGGGGGGGGGGGGGAGGGGGGTTACGGAGCCGCTGAATAAAAGCAAAAGGAACACAATACGAAATAGTCTGTTGAAGACTGATGGTGACGTACAATATGAAACACACAGTAGGCCTATATATGGCCTGTAAACAGTGAACACGTTCAAAACAGGATACGTTTCTTGAAAGCAAAACAAAAAACAACCAGCCAACAAGCAATGTCTAAAGACTCTTATTTGCGAATATTTTCTTCTTTTTTTCTCTCCTCGCTTTCTCGCCATTAATGTTTTAGAATAAAATTATGATCATGTAGGTCTAAGTGGTATGACGTGATGTTCGTGTGAGCTGGCCTACACGTATGTGTGTGTGTGTGTGTGTGTGTGTGTGTGTGTGTGTGTGTGTACGCACACGTGTGTGTCTATGTGTCTGTGTATGTGCAGGACACGGTGAACATCATCAGACGAGTGTTCGGTGCTATCTCCTGTCTGAGCTGGTGAGTTTATCTCTCTGAGTCTCTCTCTCTCTCTGTCTGTCTGTCTGTTTCTCTCTGTCTCTCTCTCTGTCTCTGTCTCTCTCTCTCTCTCTCTCTCTCCCTCTCTCTCTCTCTCTCTCTCTGTGAAAATGCGTAAAAGTAATGAACAAGAAATTCAGTTGATCAAAGATCAACAGGAGGCTAAACAGTGTTGTATTGCACTTCAAAAGTGTAAAATAATAATGAACATGTCTTTTAAAAATATCTTCAACGTGATGTAGTTGGTTACCTTAGGAAAGAAGAAGAGAAAAAGTGACATAACATATGAACGTGTCATAAAAGACGTTTGTCATCGATCGCTCAGACAGGAACAAAAAGAAGTTCAACGCAATAAAGCGAGATCATATTATATTGCTGAAAATGTAGGTTTAGTTCTGTAAGCAGATGAGATTCATCTTCCAAAGTATTTGTGATCCTAAGTTGTTTAAAAAATATACTTATGGAGAGTTCACGTTTCCAAGATTTTGTTTCACAATGTCAGAAAAGGCTTTTAAATAACAAAATGCTGTTTTCGTTAAGACATAATGAGAGTGACATCAACAATAAGAAGCACCAATTGAAACAAATGTACACTTTACACATTTTCATGAAACCAGACAAAGATGATAGGGTTAGGATCAGCCTAGAGTTGTTGTCATGAAACTGAAAGAAACCAGACTTTGAGATCAAGAGTCATAAACATGAAGAGAATAGGATTAGAATCAGCCTAGGGTTGTTGTGAGTAAACTGAAAACAAACCCCAGACTTTTAGATCGAGACTCATCAACACGAAAAGGATAGGGCTAGGATCAGCTTAGGGTTGTTGTCATGAAACAGAAAGAAACCAGACTTTGAGATCGAAAGTTGTAAACACGAAGAGCATAGGGTTAGGATCAGGCCAATATTGTTGTCATGAAACTGATGAAAACCAGACTTTGAGATTGACAATCATAAACACGAAGAGAATAGGGTTAGGATCAGCCTAGGAGTGTTGTCATAAAACTGAAATAAACCAGACTTTGTAATTGAGAGTCGGAAACGCAAAGAATATAGGGTTAAGATGAGCCTAGGGTTGTCAGTAAACTGAAAAGAAGCAGACTTTGAGATCGAGAATCATAAACATGAAGAAGATAAGGTTAGGATCAGTCTAGGGTTGTGGTCATTAAACTGACAAAAAGCAGACTTTGAGATAGAGAATCATAAACACAAAGAGGAGAGGGGTAGGATCAGCCTAGCGTTGTCATGAAACTGAAAGAAACCAGACTCTGAGATTGAGAGTCATAAACATGAACAGAAAAGGGTTAGGATCAGCCTAGGTTTGTTGTCATGAAACTGAAAAGAACCAGACTTTTTAAAATGTTATTGCTGTCCCATATGCTGGGTCGTACAGTGGCGTTGCTCCTACGCTGCTCATTCTGAATCCCAAAGCGCAGCTACACCCTGGCTTGTTCAAATCGCAGAACCCGAGACCAGCCATCCAAGGGGAGCGAATCTTTGTAAGCCGTCAGAAAGCAAACAACCGAGGAAGAACTAGACTTTGAGATCGAGTCAAAATACAAAGACGATAGAGCTAGGATCAGCCTAGGGTTATTGTCATGAAACTGAAAGAAACCAAACTTTTATAGCGCCTAATCTTTAAGCTCTAAGCGCTTTACATAAATCACTAAAATGAATAGTAAACACAATGAACAAAACGTATACATCAAACATTGACCAACACCCCCTTCCCTGATCCCTCAGTCAATTTCTCAATCACGCCCAAATAATGAATGACATAATCTACAGTACACTTTCGCAACCAACTTGAAACACTCACACTGATGGACACTTAAAGACGCCCAGGCCGCACTATTAACAAATCACACTCACACCCACACTTATAACGATAGAGAGAGAAAGAGAACGAGAGAGAGAAAGAGACATACATACAGACAGACAGACAGAGAAAGACAGAGACGGAGACACCGAGAGTCAGACAGAGGGACAGACAGAGAAAGAGAGAAGAGAGAGACACACAAACAGAGACAGAGATATATAGGACTGAAATACAGTTGCATGCATCATAAAATAACAACTTACTATAATTTGTACATACAATAGTCACAAAAAAGGCACATTATATTCAATATTAATAAACATTCACCCCCCCCCCCCCCCCACACACACACACACACACACCGACACACACGCACGCACACACGCGCATACACACAAACACACAGAGACACACACGATTAGTGGAAAAACATTAAATGAATGACACTCACACACATACTAATAAAATAGCATTTTAAAACACTTATAACGTAAAATCATTTTAAAACAGTGAGACAAAATGGATAAAGAAATACAAATACACAAGTACATAAAATGTACTCCTGTAATGTAAACACGAAAATAATAGAGGATAGGGGTAGGATCAGCTTAGGGTTATTGACATGACACTGAAAATAACCAGACTTTGAGATCGAGAGCCATACAAATTAATAGAGTAGGGCTAGGATCAGCCTAGAGTTATTGTCATAAAACTGAAAGAAACCAGACTTTGACTTTTGAGACAGTCATAAACACGACGAGAGTAGGGTTAGGGTTAGCCTAGGGTTATTGTCATCAAACTGAAATAAACCAAACTTTGACATCAAGAGTCGTAAACATGAAAAGAATAGAGGGGTTAGGATCAACTTGGGTTGTTGTGAAACTGAAAAGAACCAGACTTTGAGACTGCATAATATTTTTTTGGACATGCAAGTTTAAGCAGACGACACAAACTCCAGTGAAAGCAAGACTGCTTACGCACAGAGAGAGAGAGAGAGAGAGAGAGAGAGAGAGAGAGAGAGAGAGAGAGAGAGAGAGAGAGAGAATAACGAGGTTTAGCAGACGACAGCAACTCCAGTGAAGAAAGTGTGGTGGAAGCACGCACGCACTAGGCCCTACTAGCCTAGCCTAGTTAGAGAGAGAGAGAGAGAGAGAGAGAGAGAGAGAGAGAGAGAGAGAGAGAGAGAGGAGGAGAGAGAGAGAGAGAATTGAATTGAATGAATTTTATTTATAGAGGGTAATAGAGTAAGCAATAACATGCTTTTGTTTTGCTTTGTGTGTGTGTGTGAGAGAGAGAGAGAGAGAGAGAGAGAGAGAGAGAGAGAGAGAGAGAGAGAGAGAGAGAGAGAGAGAGAGAGAGAGAGACAATCAGACAGACAGAGACAGACAGACAGACAGAGACAGAGAGCAGGGAGAGAGGCAGGAAAAGGCAGGGCAAAAGCCAGAGACAAAAAGAGATAGTATGTGGAAACAAAATTGGAAGCCGTGCAAGGCAGAGAAAAAGAAACAGAGAGAGAGAGAGAGAGAGAGAGAGAGAGAGAGAGAGAGAGAGAGAGAGAGAGAGAGATTGACGCAGTCATAGCCTAACTCTGTCGGTTAACATGTTCTGGTCACCAGTCTGTTAGGCTGATGCATATTCATGAGGTTCTCAATGATCCACCAGCGCATCGCACCCACGGACCTACATTACATGTAGAGTCGCACGCTCAATTAAAAAGGGCAGACAACTTCAATGACAAAGGGAAGACAACTCTGATGCGCCCAGCAGGTCACGTGCTGATCCATGGACCATGGAACTGGACCCAAATCACGTGATCTCCACAGTAAAAAGTCACGTGATGCCCTGCCCGAAACTAATATGGAGGCTTCCTCTTGGAAGCCTCCAATAATAAATAATGAATAATGGATATCTTATAGTAGCAACTCCAAACCGAAGCGCGTCATTGGAAATGTGGTAACATTTCAGTCAAATTAGGTCAACTTTCAACGTTCGTATTTCACTTGCAATCGTAAACATCTGAATAAAACCACATCCAAACTGTAAAACTGTCCGTCTCCTACTAATGTGTCTGTGTTTTCAGTTGGAAATTTGTAAAATGGAGCTGAAATCAGCGCTGGAACAACCCTACCGTTCGACTTTCGCGAAACGCCGTCGAAAGCGCGTCCCAAAATACTTTTTTCACCACCTTCACTTCACGGCTTTGTGCGTGGTGCGTATTACCGCTTCCACATCTAAACGCATACGAAACGAAAGTAGACACGCTGAGCCTGTTTTTAACAGCTATCCGCCGTGTCCCAACCAAAAACCAACGGTGAAAAATGACGGTTAAAACCGTTACAGTGATGACAAGACCCGTAAATATAAACTGTGCACGGCTGAAAAAACACAGAACCTGCACCAACATCTTATCTATAATTTTTTGTCAAAACCTTTTTTGTTCTTTCAATTCGCACCACGCACAGGATCACACAGTCGAGTTAACTGATCACATAATCCATGACGTAGCCGCCAGCCGTGGCTATGACGAGCAGATCTACGCCGATCGTCACAGACGAAGGAAAACACGACATTTCTGAAGAAAATCGTTTTTTAGGCTTTAAAATCAGATGAAGATTAGAAGAAATGTTGTTATTCATGCACTTCACCATTAAAACTGATTTTATTGGCATCAAATAGATCAATAATTTACAGATTTGCAAGTCGAGTGAAGATTTAGATCAGACGCTCAGAATGCTTTGATGGTAGCATTGGAAAATCACATATAATATTTTTGTACACGTGAAGTTATTGATATTGATATACACAATAGCCTTTGGAAGATGTTTTATTTTAGACCTCTTCAGAAAATTACTCCAAAAAGAAACAAATTTGAACGTAAATTAGAAAAGTTCAAGGTCACGTGACCTTGTTGTTGTCTCTCTTGTTGTTTAGTTAGCACACACGTTTCGAGTTTCATTTATAAAGTAGCTCGTTTTAATATGACGAGTCTTTAAATTTAATAAGGTTGTGAAAAGCCAAAACAACTTACAGTTTTAAAAAAAAAAAACCACACAAAATGCTGCCAATATTACAATTAGAGAGACTATGTAGGCCTATGTGTGTGTGCCCGCGCGCGTGCATTTGTGAGTGTATGTGCACGCGTATCTCTCTCTGTGTGTGTGTGTGTGTGTGCACGCATGCTATATTCTTTAATTCTCAAATAGATCTAGATTCTTGATCATTGGACTAAACTAGATCAATCATCTTCTCGGAAGCATATTAATCTTTGTTACCACTCACTGCTAGTCCCACACGCAGATGGTACAACATATCAGTTGACCCACATACTGCCGGTCCCACAATGGTAGGAAAATCGGTATGTGGGACAAGTGATATAACTAGTATTGAGTGTGTGTCTGTGGTTGTGTGAGCCTGCGAGCGTGCATGCGTATGTGCGTGCGTTCGCGCGCGCACGCACACATAGGCCTACACAGCATACACACACGTACTAGTACACACGCACGCATAAACACACGCCCGTATAGGCTACACACGCGCACGCATACACACACGCCAGTATACACACGCGCACGCACACATAGCGCGTACATGCGCACAAACACGCACACATACACGCGCGCGCATACACAAACATACAAGAGAGAGAGAGAGAGAGAGAGAGAGAGAGAGAGAGAGAGAGAGAGAGAGAGAGAGAGAGAGATTTTTCAGGGCCATTAATATAAAGGTTGAATTTTAATATAATGTCCAATCTGCAACTTTGAATAGTAGAACACCGAGCTCAAGGGTGGGCCTACTTAATGATTCTGAAAAATGTACCCCCCCCCCCCCTCCATCTCTCAATTTGTGTGGGTGGGTGCGTGTGTGTGGGTGGGTGGGTGTGATTGTGGGTGTAATGGCGTGCACGCGTGCACCTCTCAATCTGTATTTATTAGAAATGTGTTTATAGAGACAGAGACAAAGAATGGTTCATAAAAAAGGCAGAATTATTGCACTGTTTGTCAGTTCACTCAAATGCTTTATGTTAATGAAAAAGAAGAACAAAGAGGGAGGGGGCAGTATGTGTTGTGAACATCTTTGGCCAATAAAAATAATGGTATTTAGAACGGAAAATGTTCATTCTTTAAAATATATTTTAATAAGTCTGTAATTTATCGTGGGATATCGCGAGACAGCAATAGTGTTTATGTGGTGTTCAGTCAACAGACGCAGCGGACTTTGTCTTGCTCGCTGATAGGTCTTCCTGTCTCTTTGTTTTTGTCTTTGTCAGAAGACGGATGATGGGATAGTCTGTGAGAAAGATGTGGGGAAATTCTGTGAGAAAGATGGGGGAAGTCTGTGAGAAAGGTGGGGACAGTCTATGAGAAAGATGGGGGAAAGTTTGAGAAAGATAGGGAAAGTCTGTAAGAAAGATGGAAAAAGTGAGAATATGGAAAAGTCTCTGAGAGTCTGTTGGTGTACAGTGGCATAGTAGTAACGCGTTCGCCTCGTGAATAGTAGGCCTAAACCCGAGTTTGAAGCTGGGTACTGGGGATTTGTCCTCTTACTCTGCACTAGGGCTTATGGTCTGAACGTGGAGTATTTCGGATGAGATGATGAACCTTGTTGACGACTATGATGTATACATTTAGGGGTTTCCGGTATTATCTAGAAATACAAGTACTGTAGGAAGGAACAGCTGCCCAGATGATCAGCTCAAGGGGGGTAGGGTAGAGGGAGTAGAGAGAGATCCAGGGGATCAGCGGGGGTCGGCTGGAGCTCAAGGAACAGGGCATGGGGGGAGGGGGGACTGGGAGGGGGGAAGTGGAGGGGGGGGGGAGGGGAGGGGGGGGGGGTCAGATCTGGGTTTTGAAGACCTCCACCGAGGCTGATGAAATTGCCTCAGGTGGAAGACTGTTCCATTCGCACACGGCTCTTGGGAAGAAGGATAACTTCCTGTAGTTAGTCCTGGTAGCAGGAAGCAGGTACGCTGCCGTGTACGACTGTCTCATCTGTCTGGGTGGTGGGTGAGGGACTGGCCTATGCTGAGTATTGGTGGTATTTGAATAAGGTGGCCAGCCTTGCCGTTCTTCGTCTGTCCTTTAGCAGAGGCCAGTGCAGATCCGTCGACATGTTGTGCTTGACGGTGGCGGTTGATGACCCATCGGGCTGCACGGCGTTGGACCTTTTCCAACTTGCCGATGTTCTTGGCAGTGTACGGGTTAAAGTTAAAGTAATAACATACTGATGATGATGATGTTAATCATTACTGTGGTGTTGATACTATGCTGCATAGCTTAAAACAATGTATAATAGATATATAGTGATGTCACTGATGATGACGACGATGATGATGAAGTGACAGTAGTGACCAGTTAAAAAAAGTTAGAAAGAAACTGCAAATATTGTTGTTGCTATTATCAAAAAGAAGTTGAACTTGTGGTTTACTGATAAAGTTGAATTTTATGATGGTGATGATGATTTGATGGTGCTTATGTAAAAGGAAATAGTTAAAATGTTATAAAGTAAATTGCAATATAAGTAAATATGATGATTCCATGTTGTTAAGATAAATTAAACAAAAGTTACCAGAATAATTGTATATGGAAGATTGATTATATTTTAAAAGTTAAAGTAATAACATACTGATGATGTTGATGTTAATCATTATTGTGGTGTTGATACTATGCTGCATAGCTTAAAAAATGTATAATGGATAGTGATGTCATTGATGATGACGACGATGATGATGATGTGACAGTAGTGGCCAGTTAAAAAAAAGTTAGAAATAAACTGCAAATATTGTTGTCTGTGGTGATGATGTGATTCGAAGGATGTAGAGTTTAAAAAAATTAAGTATACTGTATTGATAATATATTACAACTTGTGTCGATAATGATGATGTGGTTGAGTGTAACCAAGTTATTTAAACTTTTAAAAAAATGTGTTTGTTTAACTTTTAGTTCAAGCAACTTCATAATGGGCACTTGTATACATACACAACTCCTCATGGGAGTGTGCATTTACAAGCCACAGCTACATGTTGGCCTCAACATTCTTCAGAGAATACCCTTTCTTGCCACAGTCTTTTGTCACACATACTGTATACATATAGTATATAGATGAAAGTAAAAGAAAGTGAAGTCAATTTTATTAATTCTGTGTTGATAAAGGCATGGTCTTCAAGTAATCGATCACGGGAAGCGAATGATTAAAAAATATAACGAGCTAAGAAGAGTTGTCTTTCCTGACTCTCGATCTCTCTCTCTCTCTCTCTCTCTCTCTCTCTCTCTCTCTCTCTCTCTCTCTCTCTCTCTCTCTCTCTCTCTCTCTCTCTCTCTCTCTCTCTCTCTGTTTTCCCCACTCTCTCTGATTGTCCAGTTAGTTTAAGACAGGGCTGGCACAAACAAACAGAAATAAATTAGAACATTGCCTCTTCGGTAGTGGTTTACAAACAAACAACAACATAACACCAAAGATAAACCGTCGCCACGGGGCTAACGATACTTAATCTCTAGAAGTCTCTCTCTTTCTTTGCCCCCCACCCCATCAATCTCTGCCCCCACCCCTTTCCCCCTCTTTTCTCTTCCTTTTGTCTGAGTAAACGTTTTTATTTTAATGCTGAGACAGCCACATTCTGGGCTTCATAAAGATATCAAGATTACTAAGTACTGCCAACTATCCCGAAATGTCTCAATTTAGCTCACTTGCGAGGGTAAGACAGAGCTAATCAGAATGACGTCATGAATATAATGACGTCATATTCCTAAACTTGTATGTTAGGATCCTGAGGCAGTTACAACTGTGTGTTAAATTTCGTTTGTGTGGCCTTCATAGGTAGGCCGATAACGTGTTGATCACTTGTACATCTCTGTCACTAGCCTAGAAGAAGGGCGCTTGACATTCGATGATTCGTGCATGCATGATTGTCAAAGGCAAACATAACCCCAAGGCTGCAGCATAAAACTATAGCGCCTTCTAAGCACTTTAAAAAGACCAAGAGTCTCAATATATCATTTTGATAAATCCATTTAAACAGCACAGCTTTGTGTTACTCAATAAGGAGGCGATTTATGGAAGGGCACAGATGGTCACCAAAGGCCAACTAGCCCCAAGGCTGCAGCACAGAGCTGTGCAGCTCCTCATACACAGTTTAAAAAAAAGTCAGTACAGTTCAAAATATCATTAAGAAAATTCCCTTTCTTCCATTTCTTCATTCATATAACCAATCACTTGATCAGAGGCAAAACAGTCGTTTTCGGGACATAGATAGATGAAAAAGGCCAACTAGCCCAAAGGCTGCAGCACAGAACATCACAATACATTCTGAGCAATTTAACAAGTCCACTAAGCTCAAGATCTTGTTTTGCCAATTCCATCGATACCAAATAGCTTACTGTCACTTGATTAGAAGCAAAGTTAGTGCAGTTAGAACATTTGCTGGGACTTCCAACAATTGCGTTATGCAAAAGTATAGTTGAAAATCGATATTTTCCGTATCTTTGGCATCCGATTTTACGGAAACATAAATAATGTTAATGACTGAAAAAATCTCATGCATTGTACAGGTTGGTAAGAAACTGTACCATACATTTAAAGTGTTTTTGTGAGGCATAAATATGTTTTATGGCTCGGCAAATATGGCACCCCACCCAATTTTCAAGGGTACGTAAAATGACCCCTAAAATTTAAATATTAAAAAATTCGTAACTCTAAAGCTAACAATAGCACAAAAATGTTTTTTGTATCTTTGTAATCAGGATAAAAAGTTCTATCACACGATGCTAAAAGCTAGTTGCGATGTCAGCTTTCAAAAATCCGTTTGGAATAGCTACTTATAGTTGTTCTTCCTCTGCGTTCCCAGGCCATATGGCCACAATGGGTACAATTGTGTCCATTTACCAGTCTTCGCTGTTGTCCTCGCTGCATTCAGCTGACACATTCCGATTTCGGAGGAGCTCAAATGTGAAATCTATATGGAAGATTTTTTTGGGGGAAAAGGCAGGAGAATGGGCCAAAAAGTCAGAAAGATAGTAGATGACACAAAGCAAGGACAAAGGCAGCGTCAAAGAGAGAGATATTAGAGGAAGTTACAAGCACAGAACTTCCAGAAGGTGTGGGAACTATTTGTACGGAGGACCCCCCAGTATCCCCACGGGGGAATAGTTGTTCAAAACATTCAACTTTTGAATGGCCAGAACATACATGTATGTGTGTGTGTGAGTAGGCCTATATCCGTTTTTCCAGTTTTCACTGGTGTCCTCGCTGCATTCAATTGACACATTCCGATTTCGGAGGAGCTGAAATGAGAAAACTATATCCTTTGTCTGCCTTTTCATCCTTCTCTCGTTTCATTTTCTAGATTTTACATTTGACTGTTGATTTATTCTGTTGTTTTTGGTTTATTGTCTACAGCCTGTTTGTCATCTTCATCATATGGGTGTTTGGACGTTATACATTATTTACTCAGGTATGTTGGCGTTCTATAAAGTTGTATAGTGGCTTTCAACCAATGGTTTGCTGGACCATGACGTAGACTATTACTTTAGGCCTAACAGATGTGTGCATGTGCGCACGCACAGTGTGTGTTTGCGTGTGTGTGTTTGTGTGTGTACGCGCGCATGTGCGTGCACATTGGGTGTGGGTGTGGGTGTGTGCGTACGTGCGTGCGTGCGTTCGAGAGGTGGGAGAGAGAGAGAGGGAGAGAGAGAGAGAGAGAGAGAGAGAGAGAGAGAGAGAGAGAGAGAGAGAGAGAGAGACAGAGAGAGAGAGAGAGAGAGAGACGCAAGACGCAAGACGCAAGATGGTTTATTCAGAGAGGCCATTGGCCCATTTGAATGGGAATGTACATGAAACATCAAACTAAACAGCTACTATAAGCAAATATATGCACAAACTTTCATTTACGAAGTCAGCACTTCTCTTAACCTAAATGCTTTACGTAAAAACACACACAGGTTTTTAATGTCACCATATTTGTTTGAACTCATGAGAACATTCAATCTAAACATGCAAGGTTGTCGGTGGTATTTCTGAGGAATTATTCTCTGGCGAATATCTTTGAATACAGGACAACACAAAACAAAATGTAATTCGTTTTCTTCACTCTCTAAACATAGAGGGCAAAGTAAATCATTACGTACATGCTGTCTATATCGTAACTGATGACTTTTTATATCCGATACCCCTAGTCTAAATTTAGCTAACAATTTCTTTGAATGCATATCAAGGTCAAATTTCAAATAACTCTGTACACATCGTATATCACAATTAACAATATTTCTATAAAAATCGTATCTACTACTAGTTTGAATGTGATCGTTCCACATTTGCCACCTACAGTCGAGAGAGAGAGAGAGAGAGAGAGAGAGAGAGAGAGAGAGAGAGAGAGAGAGAGAGAGAGAGAGAGAGAGAGAGAGAGAGAGAGAGAGAGAGAGAGAGAGAGAGAGAGAGAGAGAGAGAGAGAGAGAGAGAGAGAGAGAGAGAGAGAGAGAGAGAGAGAGAGAGAGAGAGAGAGAGAGAGAGAGAGAGAGAGAGAGAGAGAGAGAGAGAGAGAGAGAGAGAGAGAGAGAGAGAGAGAGAGAGAGAGAGAGAGAGAGAGACTGCTATTGTTATTCGTGAATGGAATCGATTCTGTAGATATATAATGTAAATAATGTGTGGTCATTATTCGTCTCTTGCAGAGGTTGATTTTATATCTGACCATCGCTGCTTTCTTAAATGGTCTTGGCCGTTTATTTCAGGTGAATACTGTATTTGTTTGTTTTTAATTTTGATGAGACTCATAAGAATGTGTGTTTATATGTTCTTGAAGTCGTCGTCGTCGTCGTCATCATCATCATCATCGCCATTTCACAGTTTCAATCATCATCTTTCTTCTTTTAATTTGATTTCTCTTCTTCTTCTTTTTGTCGTCAACATGCATCATCCTCTTCATTTTCATTAATGTTGTTATCTGTAGGTATTTTCTATTCAAGTACCGGGTAGTCACAATCATTATCAATTGTTGGACTTGTCTTGTTAATATGATCTGGTGAGAGAGAGAGAGAGAGAGAGAGAGAGAGAGAGAGAGAGAGAGAGAGAGAGAGAGAGAGAGAGAGAGAGAGAGAGAGAGAGAGAGAGAGAGAGAGAGAGAGAGAGAGAGAGAGAGAGAGAGAGAGAGAGAGAGAGAGAGAGAGAGAGAGAGAGAGAGAGAGAGAGAGAGAGAGAGAGAGAGAGAGAGAGAGAGAGAGAGAGAGCGTATAGTCACATAGAGAAAGAAACGCACATGTGCGCGTGTGTGTGCGTGTATATGGTTGTGTGTGTGTGTGTGTGTGTGTGCGCGCGCGCGCGTGTGTGTGTGTGTGTGTGTGTGTGTGTGTGTGTGTGTGTGTGTGTGTGTGTGTGTGAGTGAATGTGTGCATGTGTTGTTTTTGTGTGGGATTTGTTTTGGTGTGTGTGTGCACGTCCGCGCTCGCGTGTATAATTTATAGTTTCCTTCTGATATCTATATTTTTTTACATGTATTTCCCATGTTTTTTGTGTTTTTTACAGGATGCCACAAATGAGAAAAGCTCCTGGTGCACTTTTCAAGCTTTTTGGCTGAACTATTTCAGTGAGTGCTACAGTTCATAGTGTGTGTGTGTGTGTGTGTGTGTGTGTGTGTGTGTGTGTGTGTGTGTGTGTGTGTGTGTGTGTGTGTGTGTGTGTGTGTGTGTGTGTGTGTGTGTGTGTGTGTGTGTGTGTGTGTGTGTGTGTGTGTGTGTGTGTGTGTGTGTGTGTGTGTGTGTGTGTGTGTGTGTGTGTGTGTGTGTGTGTGTGTGTGTGTGTGTGTGTGTGTGTGTGTTTGTCTGTCTGTCTGTCTGTTTGTCTATCTGTGTGTGTGCTAATGTATGCATTTCTTAAGTGTATGTGTGTGCGTGCATGTGCTTGTACATGTATGTGTATGTGCGCGCGCGCGCGCGCGTGTGTGTGTGTGTGTGCAAGTGCGCGTAGATGCTAATATATGCATGCTTATGTGTGTGTGTGTGTGTGTGTGTGTGTGTGTGTGCGTGCGCGTGTGCGTGTGCGTGTGCGTGCGTGTGTGCACGCGTGCGTACGTGTATGTGTGAATGTGTGCGTGTGTGTGTGCGTGCGTGTGTGTGCGTGTGTGCGTGTGCGTGTGTGTGCGTGTGTGTATGCGTGTGCGTGCGCGCGCGCGTGTGTGTGTACGTACATACGCCATACATATATTGCTAATCCGTCATGTCCAACCATGACACACTAGACAGAAGAGTGTACACCCGCTATTCCAGACAGGTGGGTTAGAATTTGTTTATTGTAGCTATGCCTTGCCCAGGGTACATCTCCACTACCTTGCCCATGAGCAGTTCAAGGCAGCAGACATTGGGGAAGGTCCCCAAAGGCTAACGAATCTTCAAGGCTGCAGTTCTTAAAGCCAATGGAGATACCACCTAGTTTGAGAGCCACAGCCATTAACGACGATTTTCCATTCCTGTAGATCTCTGATCATACAGCCCTCACTCTCACTTTACTACTGGCGTTGGGGAAGGTCCCCAAAGGCTAACGAATCTTCATAGCCATAGCGACGATTTTCCATTCCTGTAGATCTCTGATCATACAGCCCTCACTCTCACTTTACTACTGGTGTTGGGGAAGGTCCCCAAAGGCTAACGAATCTTCATAGCCATAGCGACGATTTTCCATTCCTGTAGATCTCTGATCATACAGCCCTCACTCTCACTTTACTACTGGTGTTGGGGAAGGTCCCCAAAGGCTAACGAATCTTCATAGCCATAGCGACGATTTTCCATTCCTGTAGATCTCTGATCATACAGCCCTCACTCTCACTTTACTACTGGTGTTGGGGAAGGTCCCCAAAGGCTAACGAATCTTCATAGCCATAGCGACGATTTTCCATTCCTGTAGATCTCTGATCATACAGCCCTCACTCTCACTTTACTACTGGTGTTGGGGAAGGTCCCCAAAGGCTAACGAATCTTCATAGCCATTAACGACGATTTTCCATTCTTGTAGATCTCTGATCATACAGCCCTCACTCTCACTTTACTACTGGTGTTGGGGAAGGTCCCCAAAGGCTAACGAATCTTCATAGCCATAGCGACGATTTTCCATTCCTGTAGATCTCTGATCATACAGCCCTCACTCTCACTTTACTACTGGTGTTGGGAAAGGTCCCCAAAGGCTAACGAATCTTCATAGCCATAGCGACGATTTTCCATTCCTGTAGATCTCTGATCATACAGCCCTCACTCTCACTTTACTACTGGTGTTGGGGAAGGTCCCCAAAGGCTAACGAATCTTCATAGCCATAGCGACGATTTTCCATTCCTGTAGATCTCTGATCATACAGCCCTCACTCTCACTTTACTACTGGTGTTGGGGAAGGTCCCGAAAGGCTAACGAATATTAAAGGCTGCAGCTCTTAAAGCCAGTGAAAATACCCTCTAGGTTGTGAGAGTCAGTAATTCACGAGGAATTTCCATTACTTTTGAAGGTCATCTATCGTACAGCTCTCACTGTCACTTTGCTACTGGCCCTAACTTCGGGCTAATGTCATCCAATGATTAAAAGCCATTTGAGGAATATATATCAATGAATGGCAGGTTGCACGTAGGCTCATTATGTGTGCAGATTATGCAGTGATGTTATGGGTTGTGTGTATCACGTTCAACCTGTTCGTGAACGTCATCAAGGACAAAGCCACGTCTCAATTTGAAAGGTTAGTGGGGAGACAGACAGACGGATACACACACACACACACACACACACACACACACACACACACACACACACACACACACACACACACACACACACACACACACACACACACACACGCACGCACGCACGCACGCACGCACGCACGCACGCGCACACACACATACACACACAAACACACACACCAGGGACGGATCTAGAGGGGGGTCGTGGTTTCCGGAATCCCCCCCCCCCTCTGCCCCAAGCATGGTCCTTATAGGTTGCAAGAGTAAAAAGTAAGAAAATGGTTGGATTGTTGCCTTAATAATCACTAAATTACAAAATGTTCTGGGGGCTTCGCCCCGGCACTACCCCTTAACTAACACGGGGCCTGTGCATGCAGCTCTCTGGACCCCCGAAGGAAACCCCCACTTAAGAATCGCTTGGTCCGGCCCTGCACACACACACATCACACACACACACACACACACACACACACACACACACACACACACACACACACACACACACACATACACACGCACACACGCACACACACACACACACACACACACACACACACACATACACACACACACACACACACACATACACTCACACTCACACACACACACACACACACACACACACACACACACACACACACACACACACACACAGTGACACATATTAACCGGAAGCATACTTTTGTTACCACATACCGCTAGTCCCACACACTGTTGTTTGCGCGTGTGTGCAACGTATATGTAGTTATATTCTGGAGGGGCTTGTGTGTGAGAGTGTGTGTGTGTGTGTGTGTGTGCGTGTGCGTGCGCGCGTATGCATTTATGTGGATTTGACAGACACAAGCAGAGAGAGATATATTTTGTGGGAATAGCGGTATGTGGGATTCGTTGTATCATGGATATAAGATCCACAGGAAGCAGAAAAAAGTAATGTATAGAGAAGAAAGTAGAAAGTACGTTAGAAGATGTAAGTAAGGGTGTTACAGCATTGCAGCATTATTCAGAAGAAAAGAGAAGAGAGAGAGAGAGAGAGAGAGAGAGAGAGAGAGAGAGAGAGAGAGAGAGAGAGAGAGAGAGAGAGAGAGAGAGAGAGAGAGAGAGAGAAATACGAAATACGAATGTTTTATTGAGGGTAAAAAGGATAAGAGAGAGAGAGAGAGAGAGAGAGAGAGAGAGAGAGAGAGAGAGAGAGAGAGAGAGAGGAGAGAGAGAGAGAGAGAGAAGAGAGAGAGAGAGAGAGAGAGAGAGAGAGAGAGAGAGAGAGAGAGAGAGAGAGAGAGAGAGAGAGAGAGAGAGAGAGAGAGAGAGAGAGAGAGAGAGAGAGAGAGAGAGAGAGAGAGAGAGAGAGAGAGAGAGAGAGAGAGAGAGAGAGAGAGAGAGAGAGAGAGAGAGAGAGAGAGAGAGAGAGAGAGAGAGAGAGAGAGAGAGAGAGAATGGGCCGTAGGACTTTATTTCGCAGTATCCATGTAAGACTAATTCGGCTAGCGAAGCGCTCCTCGGGGGCGAACCCCGACCGGCACAGCTTCTGCCCTTTATTTACCACTACTTTGATATAATGGCCCCTAGTTTCCTATTTTAATGTGTGGTTGGGGCAGGGGGAGGGGTAGGTGACAGTGGGGTGAGGTTTGGTGGAGAATGTTTTGTAATGCCTCCAAAAGTGTACATCGCGTTTAAACTCAAGCAAACTTGCGGTGTATCAGGCAATGAGATGAAAGCCTATAGTATATCAATTTATACTACAGTGGAATCCGCTTAATCGGCCACTTTTGGGACCATGAAAAATATGGCCGATAAAGCGAATCAGCCGATAAAACGAACATGGAGATACTGTATGACGCAATTATGCAAGTCAAAAGCAATGACGTCAAAATTAAATGTTGCAGTTCAAATTCAAATTCTTTCCCTTTTTGTGATGTGTGTGTGTGTGTGTGTTTATCAATCCTACAACTTGACAGAAGCACGAGTAAAAGACAATGATTTTGTTTTCTTGAGTGATTTTAACGCCATGCAGGGTCTTTCAATTGACAACAGCTCACCTTCCAACTTCGTACTCAACCATGTAAGCGTCAAAAGCGTGTTGTCAGTTTGTCTGCCTCTGTTGTTCTCCCTCTCAAAAAGGGGTAAAGAGGAAAAATTAGAGAGAAAAAGAAGCCAATAAAGCGAAATTGAAGATTTCAGCTTTGGCCGTAAAAACGAACAAAATAACACATGCTTAAGAAGAACAAATTCCGTTCCAGAAGAAATTGGCCGATTAAGCGGCTTTGGCCGATTATCCGATGGCCAATTAAACGGATTCCACTGTACATATGAAAAAAATATCTAGAGGGCGAACGGCTTCAATAAGCCTACAGAGCTTAACTTGATATGATGGTGATGATGATGATGATGATGGTGATGATGGTGATGATGACGAAACGCCTCTGTTGTTGCACGTGCTTCAGGTGGTACCATGCAGTGGGCTGGGGTCTGTCGCTGGCCGCCTCTCTGCTGCCCTTCATCGGGAATCACTACGGCCCTTCAGGGTCCTGGTGGTGAGTTGGTCTCAAGGCACCCCACTGTCATGTCATGTTATAGTAAACACATGTTGTGCTCAGCTCACCTGCAGAATGGCAGCTTCCCTCTCTGCTGTCTGACAGTAGGAGTGGGACTATAGATAGGTAGCCTATACATACTGCAGCCTTCATCATTTTGTACGCCTTCCAGGGCGTGTGTGTGTGTGTGTGTGTGTGTGCGCGCGCGCGTGTGTGTGTTTGTCTGTCTGTCTCCCCACTGACCTTTCAAAGTGAAACGTGGCTTTGTCCTTCACGGACGTCATCAAGGACAAAGCCACGTCTCGCTTTGAAAGGTTAATGGGGAGACAGACAGACGGACAGACTGACAAACAGACAGACAAACACACACACGCGCGCGCACACACACACGCGCGCACACGCACGCACACGCACGCACACACACACACACACACACACACACACACACACACACACACACACACACACACACACAAACACCAGGGCCGGATCTAAGGGGAGTTTCCCGGTTTCAAACGCACGCACACGCACACATTCACACACACACGCGCGTGCGCACGCACACGAATTAACGCACGAGCCTACATTGACAGAAGTGCCAAACAGAGAGAAACACAAATGCAGAGAATAAAATAGTAACAGAGGAGTAGGGTGGGGGTGATGAGACAATACAGTAAGCTAGAAATAAATTAAACAGAATGGACTGCAATGCAATGCAGAACTTATATACAGTGGAACCTCCCTTATAAGACCCCCCGTTATAAGACTCCCTCCCTTTTAAGACCTGCTTCTCTGAGACATTACCCTTCTTTGTAAGTATTAAAATTACCTCTCTTATGCACGTACAACTCCCTCCCATTTAAGACCTCATGTTGGATGATTTTTTGTCTTCTTCTTCTTCTTCGATTGCTCAGTTTCCTGTCAATTATGAGCGCTGATGCGTCATGCTGCCGTAATACGCCCAGCAAGTCCGACTTCGGCTGGAGGAAATCTTTGTGAAAGTGTTTCTTGAAAAAAGGCAGGATAATGGACCGGTAAGGCAGAAAGATAGTAGATGACAGTAAGCAAAGGGAAAAGGCAGAGTCAGAGAGAGTGACAGATTAGAGAAAGTTACAAGCACATAACTTCCAGAAGGTGGGGGGAACTATTTATGCAAAAGGCACCCCCCCCCCCCCCCCCCCCAGTATCCCCACCAGGAGGTTCCAGTGTAGAAAGAATAGTTCTACTATATAATTTACCATTAGATATTGAAGGCATGGGCCCAACATCTTGTTGGATCGTCAACGACATTGGTTACATTAGATATTGAAGGCATGGGCCCAACATCTTGTTGGATCGTCAACGACATTGGTTACATTAGATACTGAAGGCATGGGCCCAACATCTTGTTGGATCGTCAACGACATTGGTTACATTAGATACTGAAGGCATGGGCCCAACATCTTGTTGGATCGTCAACGACATTGGTTACATTAGATATTGAAGGCATGGGCCCAACATCTTGTTGGATCGTCAACGACATTGGTTACATTAGATATTGAAGGCATGGGCCCAACATCTTGTTGGATCGTCAACGACATTGGTTACATTAGATATTGAAGGCATGGGCCCAACATCTTGTTGGATCGTCAACGACATTGGTTACATTAGATATTGAAGGCATGGGCCCAACATCTTGTTGGATCGTCAACGACATTGGTTACATTAGATATTGAAGGCATGGGCCCAACATCTTGTTGGATCGTCAACGACATTGGTTACATTAGATATTGAAGGCATGGGCCCAACATCTTGTTGGATCGTCAACGACATTGGTTACATTAGATATTGAAGGCATGGGCCCAACATCTTGTTGGATCGTCAACGACATTGGTTACATTAGATATTGAAGGCATGGGCCCAACATCTTGTTGGATCGTCAACGACATTGGTTACATTAGATATTGAAGGCATGGGCCCAACATCTTGTTGGATCGTCAACGACATTGGTTACATTAGATACTGAAGGCATGGGCCCAACATCTTGTACTATAAATAGAAAGAAATATGATGTGTCCTTGTTTCAGTTGGATCGTCAATGACATTGGCTGGCAAATGGGCTCGTAAGAAACTTCTGTTGTGTGTCCTCTATCTGTCTCTGTCTCTATCTCTTTTTGAATCTGTCTCTGTCTGTCTCTGTCTCTATCTCTTTCTGAATCTGTCTGTCTTTCTCTGTCGGTGTGTGTGTGTGTGTGTGTGTGTGTGTGTGTGTGTGTGTGTGTGTGTGTGTGTGTGTGTGTGTGTGTGTGTGTGTCTATCTAAGTGGTCTGTCCTCTCTCTCCCCCCTCTCTCTCTCTCTCTCTCTCTCTCACTCAGCTCTGTGGTGTGTGTGTGAGAGAGAGAGAGAGAGAGAGAGAGAGAGAGAGAGAGAGAGAGAGAGAGAGAGAGAGAGAGAGAATACGAATACGAATACGAACTTTTTTTATGAGGGAAATTGGATAAGCTGAGACAGCTTTTTTACACCATGCCCTCAGGCAAAACATGACAAGGAAAAGCAAAAAAAAGCATAAACATGCAAAAAAGTGGCAACAAATACAGAGAGAGAGAGAGAGAGAGGGAGAGAGAGAGAGAGAGAGAGAGAGAGAGGGGGGGGGGAGAGAGAGAGAGGGGGGAGAGAGAGAGAGAGAGAGAGACGCAATTGTATCATTGTTTATTTTAAAATACTACTTGTGCTAAATGTATCTGAGCATTAACATGCCTCTGTAAGCCTTGTTATATTTTGTCATTTTGGGTGATTCTTTAGACATTGTTTTTGTCTTTCTCTTTTTTTTATGTAAGATTGTTAATAATTTACACTTTTTTTCTAAAAAAATAAAACTATTGTTTTTTCTCTAACAGATGGTATGTGCCGCTTTTCCTGGTCATCTTTGCTCTGGTGATCGTTTATGGATACATCATCTACACGTTGTACAGAAAGGTCAGTTCGCATTATTTTCTGACCCAATAAAAGCAACGATAGATTGTACACCAGCAGGTAACTCAGATGCATGCGTGCATAAACATGTACGCGTAAAACAGGCATAGTCTACAAAAATGATGAAAATCTGTTTAACGTCCTCCGGTCTGGAACAGACACATATTGGACATTAGTAGATATAAAGATGGTGGGAACGATCCTGGAGGCAATACCCGGAGGCAGTGCTACACCAGGAAAGTCCCGAATTAATCTACAAAAATGTCATGCAGCCATTTATTACGCTCATTACACACCCACACGTGTACGCCTGCCTGTCATTGCTGCCTACGAAAGCCAGATAGCAGAGAGGGCAGCTGCTATTCCGGCGGGGTGGGCTAAGCTTTGTTTATAGTGGAGGAGCCTTGCCCAGGGTACATCCCCACCATCTCGGCCAAAGGGATTTGAGGACAGATGGCGGAGGGGAAGGTCCCCAAAGGACAACCAATTATTTTTGGCTGCAGCAGTACTAGAGTCAGTGCAAATGCCCCCTAGTTTGAGAGTCAGTCTCCCACAAGACTCAGCTGTGCCATGATACGAGTTCTTCTTCTTCTTCTTCCAGTAATGTCCACCTGCCGTTTATCGGCAATTATTGATATATACAGGGGTTCAAAGACGAAGATGCGCAGCACGGGGTGAGATAGGATTTGAGAAAGATATTAGATAATAGGAAAGAGTTTGTTGTTTACAATGGTATTTAAAAAGATACAGGAAGAGAGTAATTTGATTTTGTATTTTATAAGTTCGGATCATAGATATTAAATATTAGATTAATCGTTTGTATACAATAATCAATTCCAATACTGTTGAAAATTATTCATTTATTATACAGCTCTGGTTTGTTGTTGTTGTTGTCTTACCCTGGCTTAAAGACTCCAGGGTTCATCCCAACAGCCAACGCACTTGAACACTATGATACAAATGCACCAGCTAGGGATGAGAACATTACGCGCGTGACCGTTTTTTATTACCCTGCCACGTGAGCAGCCACACTCCGACTTCGGAGGACTGCTCTGATTTATTATTGTCCACTACTACTGGCTATTGTCAACCAGTGATAGAAGCCATGGGAGCAAAGAGCAGACTTCCACACAGAGTGCCTTCACAATGTGCACTGATTGACTTTCTTTGTCGCCATTGGAGAGCCCAATAGGGGAAGACGGGGTAAAAAGCCCATGGGCGGGTAAGAAACTATACGTTATTTAATGTTTATGGTCTTAGGGGGAAATGATGTGATTTCTTAATATGGGAGTAAGTTATTCTTCCGTCAGCCTTTCATTTGCCTCTGCTTATCTTTGTTTATGTAATTATCTAATCAAGCAGAATTAACGGTTTACACGTTGTTTGTTGGTCATTTTTCCCTGAACAGGCCAGTGACTGGACACACACATACACACCTGAAAGCCGACAAAATCAGGTAGGCCTATGTGTAAGTACAATGTGTCAGCGACAAACATTTGCTTGGTTTATTAACTGCTAATCTTATATACTTTTTTTGAATACTAAAATTGATAAAAGCATCATTGTAAATAGGGGCTTATGTAAGCCCATCTTCAGTTATACATACTTTTAAAAAAAGATAGTTGATTTGAGGACAAACGTCCTTGTTTTTGATAATAATAATAAGCTAAACTAATTAATTCTGTGAATGGTTGATTGATGTTATGAACACAGGCCTTGTTTTTTGAGAACGCAGTTTCTCCTGGTTACTAACGAGCATCAGTCTGACATGGACTTTAATTGTGATAACTCTTAGTACATCCCTCTTATTGTCATTATCGTTATTAACGAGCATCAGTCTGACATGGACTTTAATTGTGATAACTCTTAGTACATCCCTCTTATTGCCATTATCGTTATTAACGAGCATCAGTCTGACATGGACTTTAATTGTGATAACTTTTATTACATCCCTCTTATTGTCATTATCGTTATGAACGAACATCAGTCTGACATGGACTTCAAGTTAATTGTGATAACTCTTAGTACATCCCTCTTATTGTCATTATCGTTTTCCCATCTTTCTCATGTTGTTGTTGTGTGCATTGCTCGCAGGAATCACTGAAGGCGGAGATCAAACCTCTACGCCTGTACCCCTTTGTGTTTCTGCTCTTGTCCATCTTCCCTCTGGCCAACAGGTGACCAGTCTTTATTGTCCATTTCTTCGTCTGTCCCTAAACGATCTTTCCTTATGTGTAGGCTTATCTATGTGTCTGTTTGGCTGTTTTTTGCCTGCTCATACTATTGATTATGTTGTTGGGCTTCTTTGTTTGTTTGCTTATCTCTCCGTTTCTCTGTCTATCCTTGCATCTCCATCAATATCGGTCCATATCAGACTATCTCTTTCTGCTTCTCTGTCGCCATTTCTAATTCTAATTTGTCTGTCTCTGTCTGTCTGTCTGTCTGTTTGTCTATCTCTCTCACTCCTCTCTCTGTCTCTCCACTCCTCTCTCTCTTCATCAAGAAACGATACATAATTCTGTACATCCTTCAATCTTCACACAGGTGTCGATTTGTTTGTTTGTTTTCGTTTGATAGGTACCGAGTAATGGTCGAAATGCACGGTAACATTTTTCACTCTTTCCCCGTGGCAACACAGTGACATGCAAGCAATGTTATGAGTGGCATATGAGAGTTGCCATGAGGAAAGAGTGAAAAATGTTGACGTGTATTGAGACTTTAATCGTTTCCATTCTGCAAGCTAACAGAGTAGCCATTATTGTGTGGGTGCTTTTTTCTACACAAGTAGGCTAAGTCTCATTTGTTTATAGCCAATTCTAGATGTCTAACTTCTTGTTCTTCTTCGATCGCTCAAACAGTTTCCTATCAATTATGAGCGGAGATGCGTCATGCTGCCGTTATGCGCCTAACTGAGAAATAGTTAGGCCCAGCAAGTCCGACTTCGGCTGGAGGAAATCTTTTTGAAAGTGTTTCGTGAAAAAAAGGGCAGGAGAATGAACCGGGTAAGGCAGAAAGATAGTAGATGATAGTAAGCAAAGGGAAAAGACATAGTCAAAAAGAGTGACAGATTAGAGGAAGTTACAAGCACAGAACCTCTAGATGGTGGGGGCCACGGGGGGGTCTAACCTTTTTAATTCTTCCTGAACATTCCTTTAGGATCCACAACGCCACCAGTGAGGGGTCTCACTCTCTGGGCCTGGTCCTGCTGCACGCCATCTCTGCTTCGGTGCAGGGCGCGGCCTACGCCCTGGTCTTCGCCATCGACAGGGACACCCTCAGGTCCCTCAGCTACACGCAGATCAAGGTGGGTTATAATAATAGAGCATTTGCTGCGCGTGCCGGTGACCTTGGATTTCACTGAGTTGAAATTGGAGAGTTGAAGTAGAGAGGTCACTAACTCGGGCAATTTAGTAGTCTAGTATACAGCGCGAACACTCGTGGCGATGGGCCAACCCACATGTCCATATCCGTCCAACTGCAGTCAGGTCAGGTAAGGCTTTTGGGATAACTAGGCCTCGCGGCTCTTGACGTGTCCTTTCTCATTATCGTTTATTTTGTTTCGGCTTTTGAAATGATCGTACCACTACTATCCAACTGTGACATTTGTGAGGCGTGGTTCTCGTGAAATACTGTCTAAATGAATATGATGAAATCCTGCTGGTTTCGTTCCCTGATTAATTTGTAGTCCCCAGTACACGAATCTGAATCTGATGAAATATGTGTTTTTGTATCAGACATTTGATGAGCTTCGTGTGCTGGGGTCTATGCATGAATATAGGTGGATGAGAATAGTCGGATAAGTTTGGACAGTGATATTTAACAAGAATCATGCCTCACATACAGTTGGAAAGTTGTGCTACTGAAACCACACGTGTGGGTCGGTCCCCAAAGACTCGCCAACACTTTTAAATACACACACATTTTTCATCTAAACAATCTTCATCTGGTGCTGTTTACAAAAAAAAAAACTACACAAAAACCCACTAGAGAGGATGATCCTTCTCCAAACAATACAAGATATGATATTAATTCAAGGAGGGTTTTTAATTATTATTGAGAAATCTGGAATCAGTTTACTTTCTCAGATGGTGAGGTGTTGTATGTGTGTGTGTGTGTGTGTGTGTGTGTGTGTGTGTGTGTGTGTGTGTGTGTGTGTGTATGTGTGTGTGTGTGTGTGTGTGTGTGTGTGTTTTGTCCTTGGAATGTTTTTTAAAGCAAAACAAGTGAATGGGTTGTTATGCAATTATCTTAATGGTTAAGGCACCATCTAATGAATATTAATTCCTTTCTAACGCTTGCTAATTTTGTTTAAAGCAAAACAAAGAGCGAATATTATCGTAAGTATTTATGCAGACTATGTGAATTAGAAAAAAACAACATCAAAATAAAAATGTATCCGTGTATCCTGTTTCCAGGCAGCTATTCTGAAGAAGTGGGCCCCATCAATTGTGGTACAGGAGTACCCTACCGGTGGAGGGGGGAGTGTGGAAGACATCAGCAGAGAGGACAGTGACCAGACATCTCCAGACATCACCAGATACTGAGGGCACCAATGAGACCATCCCTGCTCCACAATACCAGATTATAGCATGTCACTTCTCCACAAATCAACAGACATTAATGACACCACAAACTACCAGATTATGACATGTCACTTCTCCACAAATCAACAGACATTAATGACACCACAAACTACCAGATTATAGCATGTCACTTCTCCACAAATCAACAGACATTAATGACACCACAAACTACCAGATTATGACATGTCACTTCTCCATAAATCAACAGACATTAATGACACCACAAACTACCAGATTATGACATGTCACTTCTCCACAAATCAACAGACATTAATGACACCACAAACTACCAGATTATAGCATGTCACTTCTCCACAAATCAACAGACATTAATGAGAATGACCCTTCTTCAAAAATCACCATATATTCAGATGAAAGAGATTGATCTCTCTGCAGAAAATATAGGCCTACTAGATACATAATAATTTATTATGTCCTACATGCTGAAAACACATATGCCTGCGTGTGCGCACGCGCGCGCACGCACACACACGCGCGCACGCACACACACGCGCGCACGCACACACACGCGCGCGCGCGCACACAAGCACACACTCACGTATGCATGCGTGCACACTCGCTTGCACGAACGCATGTGTACAACTCACACACAAATTATTTGATGTCATGTTGTGTTGCAGCCCACCACAAAACGTGTGCTGCTGTAATACCATTTGATTCCGTATTAATAGCGCTAAATTGTGTCACGCATCAAGCTCTAAGTGCTGTGCAATTACTGAATGTTCAACAGGCTGTTGTACTCACACAGAGCTGAAATTACTGCTGCTAGGCGCGCGCACATTATTTTTATTTCCTGCAACAATCGTTAAGCCGGAGCCACACAGCTTATAAAACCGTATGGGGATGCGATGCGATTGTGTCACTTGAGTCATGATTCGCGTGAAATACTTCCGTCTAAAATAATTCTGCCATTTTCGCACACTATACTCAAGTAGACACTGAATACATGAATTTCACGTGAATCATGACTCGCATCGTCAAAATCGCATCGCATTCAGATACGATTCGTATGTCGTGTCGCTGGCCCTTTAGTGGGTTTGTCACTGTTTGATCTACATTTGTATTATCATCTTCATCACTTCTTAAAATTTTAATTTAATAGATTCATTAAAACGATATCTAGTTAAGTAAGTTTATGCTGTGATAGTAGTAGTACATGTATAATCAGGTGTCATTTGTAAATACTATCTGTCTTTTTTTGCACAGACATTCAATGAAAGTGGAATAAGATTTGTCTATCTGCATGAAAGGCGAAGGATCGTTGGCACATGGTATAATTTGTATACTTATAAATAGGAAAGAATGCATTCCTTTTGGCATATTACACAGTACACACGCACGCACGCACACGCACGCACACGCACACGCACACGCGCACGCACACACGCACACACACACACACACACACACACACACACACACACACTTGCATAGGTCAGCCCATGGTTGTTGTTCGTCAAAGGATGCTTTTATTCCCGAAATATTACAGCAGGCAAAAATACAATGGGCGTTGGGGTGTGTATCGTTCAACTTGCAAATGTACTTACAGTCTACATACTAGCCATTCTTCACCACATGTAGCCTTTAGGGGAAAAAGGGGGGAAAGGAATGGAACAATGGAGGGGGGGGGGGGGGGGGGGGTAGGGAGAGGAGTCTCACCGTTATGATGATATGATTCGTATGAAAGGCAATACGGTTGCTGCAAGACAAGTATAAATGAACCTTGAAAAGAGTACTATGTGTAGTAGTACCTTGCCGGGTCGAGAGGACGTAAAACACTATCTTTCATTCATACTATGTGTAGTGTTTTCTGTTTAAAATGTAGGCCTGTTTTGTTCACACTTGAGCTCATTATACTCCACGTATCATCGTGATGTTTTAAAAGTTGCTGCCATGTGCATTAACATTCATATTTTTATCTTTTAGGTATACTTTATCACGTGTGTGACACGATGGATATTATTTGTATATACTGGTGGGGGTTTTTCTCCGTTGTGCTTAAAATTGTCCCGTTCGCATTGTTACGTATTGGTAATGACATTGGCCTGTGTACTTATTTGTACAACTTTCAAGGGCTGGAGTGTAGGCCTAGTCAGTTAAGGTAGAAATACACGTTGTTAGTGTTCACTCTTTCTCCATGGCAACACAGTGATAGGCAAGAAATGTTATTAAGTAAATAGAGTATCACTGTGTTGCCATGGGGACAGAGTGAAAAATAACAACCTGTATTTCCACCTTTACTCTAAGAAAGCTTCCACTTATGTGTGTGGGGTGGGGTGGGGGTGGGGTTGGGGTTGGGGGGGGGTGGGGTCAGTGTGTGTGTGTGTGTGTGTGTGTGTGTGGGGGGGGGGGGGGGGCGTGTGTGTGTATGCCTAGTTGCATGTGTGTGAGCGATTATATTCTATGCCTTTGTTGAACTTCTTGTTTTTATTATTTTTATAAATGCTTCAGTATTTTTGTATTTTTTTAATTATGTGACCCCTTCCCTTCCCCTCCCCATACCACCGAGTCTCCACTCAAAGCCAACCCCACCTCACATCACCCCATACTTTACCACACACTCATGGACGCACTGTGACGAACACACACACACTCATGCACGCAAACACAGACACACGCACACGCACACCGTCACACACACACACACACACACACACACACACACACACACACACACACACACACACAGGCATGCACGCACGCACATACTGACACACACACACACACACAAACGTACACCCGCATGCATTCACGCGCACACATACGCACAGACCAGGGCCGGATCTACTGAGGGGGTGGGGGTGGGGGTTCCTGGTTTCCCGGTCACCCCCCCTCTGACCCAAGCATGGACCTTTACAGGGATGAAAAAAAGAAAATGGCTAATCTTTGCTTTAATAATCACTGAATGGCAACATTGTCCACGGGCGTCGCTCCCTGGGCCCCCAAAAGAGCATTACCCGGAACCCGTGCCAACGACCCACCCCCCTTACGAATCACTTGGTCCGGTCCTGAACACACACACGCACGCACGCACGCACACGCACACACACACACACACACACACACACACACACACACACACACAACAAACAAACAAACAAACACACACACACACACACAAACACACACTCATTTAAGCCTGAACCAGTTTGTGCGGTGTTTTTTATATTTTTATTTTATTTTTAATTTTCTTCAAAACTGTGATATGGAAAATTGTTATGTCTACATATGATAGGCCTATTTGGTTATTTGGATGTGGGCACGTGCGGGGTCTTGTAAACTGTTTGTTTATAACTGGGCAGTTCTGGGGAGAAGCCAAAAGGATTACGGTCCCCTTTGTGATAGTGCTGTGTGGGTAAACAGTAACTTACTGAGTAAGGTGGCTAAGATTTCATGGGCTGAATTTTTCAGCTTTGTTTCGATCTTAAGTCTTTTTCATGTAAATGATGACATTTCGAAAAGCGTTTAGGGCCTATATATAAAGGCCTAATAATGCTGAATAAATAATTGGAACAATAAAGTAGAATACTTTTTTTCTGTTTTACATCCACATGCATACATGTGCTTCCTCCATGTGTGTGTGTGTCAGTGTGTGTGTGTGTGTGTGTGTGTGCGTGCGTGTGCGTGTGTGCGTGCGCATGGTGCTTGCGTACGTGCATGTTTGTGTGTACATGTGTGCGGCCGCTTACATGTGTGTGTGTCAGTGTCACTGATGTGTGAATGTGCGCGTGCATAGTGTGTGTGCGCGCGCGCGCGTGTGTGTCGGTGTGTGCTTTGCGTGCGCGTGACGTGCGCACATGTGTGTGCATAGTTATTTTTATTTAACATATTTTTTAATGCCAAACCGCAAAAAAATCATTACATAATCTATGGACGTCTCTCCATATTAGTCTGTCCATAATCAAAGCCTGCCAATGGTTGGGGCTTACATTTCAGCCGAGATCGAACACACACTCACACTGGCACACGCTGGCACACACACACACACACACACACACACACACACACACACACACGGGCTCACGCACGCACGCACGCACACGCACACGCACACACACACACACACATATACACACACGCACACACAACGCACGCACACACACATACACACACACACATACACCGCGCACACACACACAACGCACGCACGCACGCACACACACACACACACACACACACACGCGCGCGCGCACGCACGCACGCACACGCACACACACACACACACACACACACACACACACACACACACACACACACTTTAGTACTTGCACGCATTGATTATTATGAAATGAAACGAAGCAAATTTCAGTCTCATTTTGCCCATGAGACGAGTGTTAATGTCTAGCATTCGTCTCATGGGCAAATTTGACTGAAATTTTCTGTATTTCATGAGATAATTGGGGTGGGCTTCTTACCCGCCCATGCGCTTTTTACCCCGTCTTCCCTATGCTTTACGTCCTCCAGGCCGAAGCCATATGGGACATTAGTTTTTACTTTTAGATGTCACAAGTTGTTGCACGCATGGATGGAAGTTCAGTTTAACGTCGCGTATCGGCTTTCGCCATGTACGACGGGCTGAACAAACCAACCAGGATATAAACAAAAATTTATGTTCCTGAATCACTGTCTTAGCCAAAAGGCCAAGAAGCGATCAGAATTGAATTAAATGGTCAACATACAGATTACTGACCGAGTGGCGGGGCCCTGAAGAGAAATATTTTTTAAGAGAGAGAGAGAGAGAGAGAGAGAGAGAGAGAGAGAGAGAGAGAGAGAGAGAGAGAGAGAGAGAGAGAGAGAGATGCACGCATATAAACACTGCTGTAAAATTACTCTCTCTCTCTCTCTCTCTCTCTCTCTCTCTCTCTCTCTCTCTCTCTCTTAAAATATTTCTCTTCAGGGCCCCGCCACTCGGTCAGTAATCTGTATGTTGACCATTCTGGCTCCTTTGGGAGAAAAAAAAAAGACTGAATGGATGGTACCCTATTTTTTGTTGTTGCTAGCATTAATCAATGTAATATCTGTTGGATTTTTTTCCTTTTAGATATCAGTTGCCTCGAAAATGTTGGCCTCTTTTCTGTCCCCTCCCCACCTTCCCCTTTTTTCCTTTGATCTAACTTGAAAGGGAAACGACTCTGTTTACGAAGGAAGTTCAGTCCCATGTCACATGATTTATGTCTGAGAAGATGGCGAACGTATCGTCGGTGTTGGCAGTTGTGGGCTTGTATTGTAAGATATTTTCTCATTTTTGTAATGTAGAATCTCACACACATAACGCCAAAAGCTTTAAGCAATTGTATGTGAGTAGTTGTAGCTGAGTTTACATAGAATCAGCTCTATTATTTTGTGAAGAACTGACCTAGTGTATTATTATGTAGTCTGCTGCTGGTTTTTGTCACTCGTGATTCAGTCAGCAGAAATGAGTGTCAATGTGAATAACGAGGAATTTGTCAAGACTCCAGTTGGTCAAACCATCGGCTTTGAGGCATTGTCACTAATATCAGGAGCATCATATTTTGTAAATTACGAGTAACTATGATCACTCAAATCAATGTTTTGTGTCAAAGTATAATTGATTTGAACACCACTTACTTCAGTCTAGTCTAGTAGTACTAGTAGTACTCTAGTCTTCAATGATTTTTGTTTGATTAAATGATTATGATTTTTTTTATACATTATTATGAACAAAAATGTGTGAGGTTTAAAATTGAGAAATGAAAAGTATAAGAAACTTGTTTACTCACTAATTTAACTCAGTCCTGTTACAGTGTTAGAACCATCAACTTGATGATGGTGGTTGGGATGAGAAAGAAAGAAGAATTAATCAATTAATGACCTGTCAAAGTCACAGTTAAGACAGGAATGATGAAAGAACACTGCACTGCACAAATGCATGCGCGCGCACACACTGACACACACACATTTAACGCGCATGTACATGAAAGTATGATTACAGAGCTTCAGATTGTCAGCGGCCCCGGGTCATTGACCCCTACTGATGGTGATTTGACCCCTCATTTTGTGCATCAAGGGGTCATCTGACCCACGAAGTTTGCAATTAAATTTAAGTGTAATAGAATACTACACTGACACATAATTGGCCCATTATTTTGGAAAATGACCCATCATTTTCTGTAATCAGGGGTCATATGACCCATGAACTTTGAAAACAATCTGAAGCTCTGTGATTACCATATTTTTCAGACTATGACTAGTAATAGTATAAGGTGATATTTTCCCCCATAATCTGAGAATTAGAGACCCTTGCGCCTTATAGTATGATCAATAATATACTTATATAGTAAGAAAATATAACAACAAAACACGCTCCGTCCTACGTCTTTGTGCAGCAGCAGGCCAAACCTCTGTCACACACATGACACACTGAACGTTTTGCATGTTTCAGGTGTGGTGGTGCTGTGCGGTGCCCAGAAGCTGATCCTGACCCACGCCCCGTCCTACGTCTCTGTGCAGCAGCAGGCTAAACCTCTGTCACACACTGAACGTTTTGCATGTTTCAGGTGTGGTGGTGCTGTGCGGTGCCCAGAAGCTGATCCTGACCCATGCCACGTCCTACGTCTCTGTGCAGCAGCAGGCTAAACCTCTGTCACACACTGAACGTTTTGCATGTTTCAGGCCTGGTGGTGCTGTGTGGTGCCCAGAAGTTGATCCTGACCCACGCCCCATCCTACGTCTCTGTGCAGCAGCAGGCTAAACCTCTGTCACACACATTACTCACTGAACGTTTTGCATGTTTCAGGCCTGGTGGTGCTGTGTGGTGCCCAGAAGATGATCCTGACCCACGCCCCGTCCTACGTCTCTGTGCAGCAGCAGGCCAAACCTCTGTCACACACATTACTCACTGAACGTTTTGCATGTTTCAGGCCTGGTGGTGCTGTGCGGTGCCCAGAAGCTGATCCTGACCCACGCCCCGTCCTACGTCTCTGTGCAGCAGCAGGCCAAACCTCTGTCACACACATGACACACTGAACGTTTTGCATGTTTCAGGCCTGGTGGTGCTGTGCGGTGCCCAGAAGCTGATCCTGACCCACGCCCCGTCCTACGTCTCTGTGCAGCAGCAGGCTAAACCTCTGTCACACTCTCACATTACACACTGAACGTTTTGCATGTTTCAGGCCTGGTGGTTCTGTGCGGTGCCCAGAAGTTGATCCTGACCCACGCCCCGTCCTACGTCTCTGTGCAGCAGCAGGCCAAACCTCTGTCGGCCAGTGATGTGCCCAACGTCATCACTGACACCCTGGGCCTCTCCCACTATCCTGTAGGTTGTCAACTTTATGAATACAGTGCAATGGAATGTCCCTATTAAGACCTTGATCAATCAGCCTTTTAATAGGGAGGTGGACACACCCACAGAACTCTGGATATGAAGAGCAAAAGAAATCAATGAAAATGTTTTTGGTCACATCTTAGAGGGAGTCTTAATTAAATAGGGAAGGTCTTAATAGGGAGGTTCCATTGTATTTTGAAATCCATTTGTAGTTTGCAAAACTGATGAAAGAATTGCTTTGAAATATGTGTGTGTTTTTCTTGTTTGTTGTTACTACATTTAATTTTAAGTCGTGTTTCTCTTCCGAAAAGATAATTAGTTTCCGCTTCTTCTGTTCTCGGTACATTAATAATAACTTTAACCCATCAGTTTGGAAGAGATGTTAATAATAACTTTAACCAATCATTTTGGATGAGATAAAATAAATGCAAGTTCAAATTCAATTTTTAAAAAATTAGATTTTGAAAAAAATGTTCTAACAAGACAGTACATGTTTTATCAATCTATGTTTTTTTTCTTAGACTGAATCTATGGAATCTTTCCTGCCTATTTGGAAACCATTCTCTTGGATTGGTGTGGAATGATTGAATTTTAATCGTTGGTAATAGTATTAGTAACCACAGTGCCAAAACATTAGTATCTTAAAATGTGTTGAAATAATGTGCAATATTTTTTCTTTGTCAAGAAAACATAGATGTGTTGAAATGATAGCCATGTGATATTGTGTCTTCTCGTAGAAATCTGACTGGAACGGGCTGAAGTCTGACTCGTTGTTCAAACGTCCCAAGGCCAATGTTCTACTGACGGTGGTCACTGCACAGTCGGCCAAACTGGACATCGACCCTCAGAACTTGGCCTCTTTCCCTGTGGATGCTGTGAGTACAGAAATCCAGAAATTGTCAGTGGATTTGCAAGTGTTAGAGAGATGGCTACCATCATGGAGTGTTAGATGCACAGAGATGGCTAACATGGAGTGTCCATATTTGTCCCTGAAAATTGGAAAATTGGTCGCCATGTTCGAAGATACCATTTTTCAGCCGCCTGTTCTGGTTATTGGTAACCACTGATTAGTGAAACTGCCAAAATTGTGGATTGCAGCCATTTTGAATGGTGGACGTCACTTCCTGCTGTATAGTGTGTTGGAAAATGGAGGCTGATAGTAAAGCGAGAGGCAATTGTGACTATTTGAGAATTGGCATAGCAGAGGAAGCAGATCAAGGAGTAACTAGAGTAGGAAGATACATTTTCTTGCCATGTTTCAGGATATGATGGTAAATTCCGGATGGAAGATTTAAAGGTTTTGTTTTTGAAAATAAAAAATTGGAGTAGACATCTCTGACTTGTTATTCCGAGTTCCACTTTACACAGCTGCATCCTGGGTTTTTTAAGGTTGTCGAATCGCAAAGAGTTACTCAGTGATTTTCTTTCCCAATCCCATCTGTCCAGTGGTGGTGCTCTCACACCGTTATTCAGAGGTCCAACTTACAGTTACACTTACAGTCACATCCTGGCTTGTCAGTTTGTGTTCAAAAGTGAAATGTGAGCTGCTCCCATAGAGAGCATCATCGCTGGTGCTGCGCCACGCTTTTTTGTTGTTTGAAAAAATTGTTTGTGGGTGCAGAGGTTTTATTTCATTTCTGAATTCACAAGCTTTTATTTTTTTATTATCTAAGGATTGTCCAATGATTCTTTTTTTGAATGAAGTTACAGTGAGGCAAAATATCCATTATTTGATGTCACTATAGTCTTAGGCCATTTCACAATTCATTGTGAAATGGCCTAAGACCTGAATTTGGGACTTACAAGTTTTTCTTCTATTTTCACAACCTCATTTACCCCAGATAGAAAGTCGTTAGAGATACAAGCTTTTGGTGGAAGGAGGCTGGAAACATTAGAGAACTGACTAGGTATCTAACTAAAAATAGTAAATTGAGATACGAGGTTTTTGAATTTCACCGACGATGTACTCTCCTTGATTTTAAATGTGGTCTTGTCTTTTGACTGAGTAATTTGTCATGGGTATGGGACAACTGTGGGATTGAACTGGCTACTGCTATAGCGATAAATCATAGCTTGCAATACTGTTCAGCATTCCATCTTAAAAACTAGCATCATGAACTTGGAAGATAGAAATAAAAAAGAAGCGAGTCCACATCTGTCTTTCACATGTGAAAGAACATTTTTGATTTTAGGGAGAGTTTGAAAGATGAAGGTTTAGATTTTAGGAAAGATTTGCATGCTTTATGTTGTACATTTTTTTAATTGCAGGATCTGCCTTTGCTGGATCTGAGTCCGGTGATGAACCGGATCCAGTCCAGCTTCCTGGATCATGACCCCCTGATGCTGGATCTTATGGTTGACGCTAATGTAAGATTAATAAAAAGAATATGAAAGAAAGTACAAGTTTAATCTTTAACTAAAGAAAGGAAGAAAATCAATTTATGAAAATAAAAATAAAACAAGTTTAAAAGGTGAAAGAAAAATGATTCAAGATTGTTTGCTTTGAACATATTATTTTATCCAAGAAAGTGTGTCTGTAAAAGTGATTGTTTTCTATTTGTCTATGCCTTTGCCCAGTCGTTTGACATGAACACACTGAACGACATGTTCCACAAACTGAATATTATTATTTCTGTGTGCTTGTGTGTAGTCACTTGACAGGAAGACAACAAACAATATGCTTCACCAGAACATGTTGAATTTATTTTGGCTACTTGTTTGACATGAACATAACAAACTGTTGGTGTGCCAGCTGATTGTAGGCTTTTCTTTCTGTTCCTCCCCAGTCGTTTGACATGAACATAACAAACTGTTGGTGTGCCAGCTGGTTGTAGGCTTTTCTTTCTGTTCCTCCCCAGTCGTTTGACATGAACATAACAAACTGTTGGTGTGCCAGCTGGTTGTAGGCTTTTCTGTTTGTTCCTCCCCAGTCGTTTGACATGAACATAACAAACTGTTGGTGTGCCAGCTGGTTGTAGGCTTTTCTTTCTGTTCCTCCCCAGTCGTTTGACATGAACATAGCAAACTGTTGGTGTGCCAGCTGGTTGTAGGCTTTTCTTTCTGTTCCTCCCCAGTCGTTTGACATGAACATAACAAACTGTTGGTGTGCCAGCTGGTTGTAGGCTTTTCTTTCTGTTCCTCCCCAGTCGTTTGACATGAACATAACAAACTGTTGGTGTGCCAGCTGATTGTAGGCTTTTCTGTTTGTTCCTCCCCAGTCGTTTGACATGAACATAACAAACTGTTGGTGTGCCAGCTGGTTGTAGGCTTTTCTGTTTGTTCCTCCCCAGTCGTTTGACATGAACATAACAAACTGTTGGTGTGCCAGCTGATTGTAGGCTTTTCTTTTTGTTCCTCCCCAGTCGTTTGACGTGAACACTCCCAACGAACTATTCCGCAAGCTGCCCAACTCCTTGAGGTCTGTGGTGGATCGTCTGCTAGACTCAGACTCTGTGCTGTCCCGCCTCAATGCGGGGTCCCTCAACAAAAGCTTCACGCCTGATGTCAACTTGATGGCGGAGCTGCAAATGGTCGACCATGTTATTAATACTGTGAGTAAAAGAGAGAGAGAGTATGAGAGGAAAAGAGAGAGAGAGTATGAGAGAGTAAAGAGGGAGAGAGAGTATGAGAGGGAGAGAGAGAGGGAGAGAGAGAGAATGTGGAAATGAACTGTGGGTTTTCACCTGATCTGAACTTGATGGCTGATCTGCAAATGGTCGACCATGTTATTAATACTGTGAGTGAAAGAGAGAGAGAGAGAATGTGGGAGTGAACTGTGGTTTTTCACCTGACCTGAACTTGATGGCTAAGCTGCGGGATGATGAATTATGCCATTAACCTTGTGATTGTGTGTATGGGGGAGAGGAGAGATGAAGGAAGGGAAGGAAAGAGAAAATGTGTGTGCGTGCGTGCATGTATTGGGAAAAGGAGGATGAAAAAGGTACGTGAGTGTGTCTTTAGAGTTTGCCTCCTTAGTGAGTCACTCTATGAACTGTCCATATCTTGTGCACCATTGTATCATGATGTGCTTTATGCTAGGTAATACTCTTAGGGTACCCATTTGCAGTTATTGTGCGCCTGAGCTAAAGTCTTTGTCTATATCATAATCTTTGCAGCAACCTAAACTTTCCCAATGAAACAGAAAACCCATTTTGATTTATCAGGAAAAGCAATGTACAGTTATGCCAAGTGGCTGATGGAATTTTAACCAGCAGAGATGTTTCTGTTTGATTGCGCTTTTATCATGAATCATTGAACACAAGTGCAGTGAGTTAACACAGTGAACTGATATCCATAATGTGTGTTATCATTTATGGTTTGCTGTGCAGCTGAAGAAGGAGAGTGGTTTGAAGTCAGGCAAGGCTCCAGACCTGTTCTCCTTCGTGGTGTCAGGACTACCGGCTGTATCTGAGGCCCATGGGGCTGACTCCCAGCAAGCTAAAGACGCCCACAGCATGGTGTCTCAGTTCATTGACCAGGTCAGACAACGGAGAAGGGGCAGAGGGTGGGAGGGAGATGGAAATTCGGGTTTGGAGGATGGGTGCGCATTGTGTTGTGGCATTATAAGTATGGGTATGCTTCTGTGAGTGAAAGTTGTTCAAGAATAACCTTGAAATCAGGAATTTAAAAAAACACCCCACGATAGTTAATGTTTTGACAAATAAAAGATTGATGTATTGAGGCAAGGGGAGAAGATGGTGAAAATATACAATGGTAGAGAACTCTGCTTAAATTAAAAGCTGGGTTTGCTTCCCTTTGATTCTCGCTCATGTAGAGCTAGGCGGAGGGCGTCTTGGAAAATAGCTATCTTGTCTGTCATTCAGAAAAAAATCATATGCGTTGTCTCTTCTAGTATTGTTGGCAGACAGCAGTTCTTGAATTATATAATTATATGTGCATCAACAAATAGATGCAAGGACAATTTAAAAAAAATTATTTTTATTTTTTTAAACTAAGGATTGATTTTTGGATACAGTTTGTGCACTCGCAGGCCTCAGAATTTTCAGAGGATTTGCAAATTTTAGAGGATTAAAACTTGCTGGCAGAGGATTTGGTTGTGGTGGCATTGGTTTGGCCATTGTTTCTGAGGGTAATCTTCACTCTTGGATAGCATTGTAAAGTGATTTTGTATTGAATTTGGGTTAAGTTTGGAACTAACTTTGGTGCTCCCACTATATACTCTGTGTACCTCAATAGTCTTTTGCTGCAGTCTTCAGAGGATTAGGCCTCTGCCAGCTCTAATACCTGACACATCTATAAAGGATGCGTTGACTACTGTGCAGGTGACGAAGTCCTTCCAGCACCTGTACAAGGACAACGTGGTGGTGGAAGTGCTGTCTGTCCCTGCGCCTCACAAGACACTGGTGCGCAAGGTGCGCAGCCTGCTGCAGGTCCAGGCCACCACAGCCCCACCCGTACGTTACTTTTCTGTTTTCAGTTCAAGGTTCTATATTTTTCTTGAGTAAAATGCAAAAGGTGATGTTAGTCTTTGTTCTTTTTGTGATGGTGGTACCTTTTGCCTTCCATCAGAGAGGAATGCTAGTGTCTTCTGACATTTAGCAGTTGTTTTCTACTGATTTGTGTGTACATGTTCATAACCTCCATCTCAGGGAGAAAGGTGGCAGAGTGGTTAAGACGTTCACCTGCCAAATGTAATGCAGCGTTAGTGACCCGGGTTCGAATCCCGGCCTCGCCCTTTCTTTCTAGTTTGACAGGAAAATCGAACTGAACGTAGGTATTCCAAAGCCCTGCCTTGCAGCTGTGACAAACTGCCCAGAATGCCGATTTTTGCTTGTTTTCAACTTTCATTTTTTCCTTCCTGAATGAAAATTATGAATAAAAACTCATACCAAATTGTACTTCTGTCTTTTGTGGTTCTATTGGTGTGCTTTTTATTCTTGTGTATGATGTGTTATTATTTTAAAACATTTGTTGAAAATACCAACCGTATTGGAGTTTTGGGCCGCCGACAAGCCTTCTGACTAAGGCCGTCGGCACCCCCCGGCACTTCATGGCTTTGGATGAGCCTGCCCATTTACTCAATATTAACTAAAGTGGTTCTATCTAAAAGGAAATTGAATGCTCTTTAAAACCATGCACTTTTTGAAAGGGTGGGGTCATGTTAAGCTGGTTAAAATTTAGTTCAAACTTTTCAAAGTAAAATTTCTGATCGAAAATGACAACATTTTTGCGTGAAAGTTACACCGATCGAAAGCTTGAGGTTTTCTCTTCCCGTGACGACATGTTCTATTTGTATCCGACCAATGGGCACGCTCAACCACGAACCCAAACTCCGCGAAGCGCGTGACCTCATTCAGCCATTTACAACTGGCCGACAAAAATGGCGCACGCACGACAACGCTAACAGAGGTTCAGTTTCATCGCGAAAATATTGCCCATCTTGAAATTATCTACGATATTGATTCCATGCTAGGTGAGTATTGCTGTTTAAGATTATATTCGTGCATTTTTTATGCATATATGATGTTGTAAAGTTTTGTATTTCCGTAAAACATGACATCGTTCTTGAGCTAGAAATCAAATCTTTGACACGGCGAGCAGTCGAGTACTATCGAAGCCGAGCTAATTTTTTCTCATCATGTAAACCGATCATAACCATTATAGATGTTTTGGAAAAAGCCTATTATTAACGCTTAAAGATGTAATTAGGAATAAAATTGAAAGATTTTAAAGAAATCGATCAAAATGTGAGATCACGTGATGTTGAAAAAATGGTCTGTCTGACTAGTTAGACTGAGTGACTTCCCTTGGCAATATTCAATTCTGTTTTTCGATCAGCCTAGGCCTAGGATCAGAATTATATTTCCTCGTTTTTTGCCCAATACTTATTCAAATCAGTAATTGTTTTGGTTAAAATTATTGCGCTTCTAGACTTCTGCATGTATTTTGCAAAAGATTCAACTGTTTGTTTCTGAATTGAAAACCTTTAGTCAGTAAAGTGAAGCATCTTCAACTTCAAGTTCAACCCAGATTCTGAGATAGAGAGGAATATCATGCTAGGCCTAAGTAAACGTTGTCTTGGCCTAGACCTACGGCTACCAACAAAATCGAAACTAGTTAATGCTAAGCAAAACTACAAAAAACAGTCAATTGTTCTCAATATTGTGTTTCATTAACAATGAACAGATACTGGAGAATGCACACAACTAACAGTAACAATACATTGAATGATTGATAAAGGTCTGCTGTTTCTCATTCACAAACATGAGATTTTGATTTCTGCACGCTTTATTTTACACACACACACACTACAAGGAACTTAACTCAAGCACCTAGCAACCCAATAATAAACATACAATTAAAGACCCAACTGGGTTATATGCACACACACAATGCATGTGGATGTACCTGAATTAAGACAATTTGATGCAGTTTCAAGTTTCAGGCAACTGACTTCCTAAAATCTCTCTCTCTCTCTCCTAAACTCTCTCTCTCTGCAGACATGGGAATTGTCCGCAATTTTTTTTTTTTTTAAGGCAAACTTTTACTAAAAGTTTTAGTTACTAAATACTTCAATTTTTAGAATATTATATTTTAATGCTGTAAAAAGGGGGGGGGGGGGGGGCTTTTCAGATTTTTTTTGTCATGACAATTCCCATGCCTGCTCTCTCTCTCTCGCGCACACACACGCACACACACACACACACACTAAGGGGAGAGAGAGACTAAATATGCGCTTAAAATTTTAAAAACGAAGTTCAACAAAGACATAATATAATTATAATAATTTTATTAATAGCTCACACACATGCAAATATGCATGCACATACGCACATAACCTTTCTCTCGTTCTGTGTGTGCGACTAAATTAATACAATGTTCTATTGCATTGCCTGACCTAGGGCCCAACATACGTGGTCGTCAACGACTGACAGGAAGTCAACTACCACCTGATGTGATTCATAATCACCGTACTGGGAGTGAGCCAATTAGGAGTTTTCAAATAAATTTGGGAGATTCGCTTCAGATTATTTAAATATTAGCTTCATTTTACTTTGTCTTTGAAAAAAAAGATGGGAAAATTATATTTCAGGTGGGGGAAAAAATTGGACTGTGGATTGAAGTTTTTTTTTTCCCTCAAGTTTAAATTCATGTAAGGATTTCACAACAGAATCTTAACGCAAAGCACTTGTGTCTTGCTTAGTTGCTAAAGATGAAAATATATGGAAGTATTCATTTAGGAAAATAAAAGTTAAATCAAAGAACTGACGCATATATTCTGTTTTATTATGCTGCAGGTGGCGAAATGGTTCCAAGATCTGATTCCTGGTTCCGGGTTTCCACCTGAACGTGCCAGGAACCTCTCAGGACTGAGGGAAACTCACCTGTCAAAGCATTGCTTGTCAAAGAATTTGACATTGTCACTTTGAATAATGCATTACGGCATAACTCAATCAAGTGCATCATGCAAAAATATTTGTTTTTTGTTCCTTGTTGTATTGTTGTCCGCCAGCTAGTGAATGATCACTTGACGTCACGCGCTGCATGCCTTTTGGGCAATTGTTTGAGCGTGCCCATTGGTCGGATAAAAATAGAACATGTCACGGGAAGAGGAAACCCCAAGCTTTCAATCGGTGTAACTTTTATGCAAAAATCTTATTTTCGATAAGACATTTTATTTTGAACAGTTTGAACTAAATTTTAACCAGCCTAACATTGCCCCACCCTTTCAAAAAGTACATGGTTTTAAAGAGCATTCAATTTTCTTTTAGATAGAACCATTTTAGTTAAAATTGAGTAAAGGGGCACGCTCATCCAAAGCCATGAAGTGCCGGGGGGTGCCGACGGCCTTAGTCTGAAGGCTCTGGCGGCGGCCAAAATCTCCAATACGGTTGGTATTTTCAACAAATATTTTAAAATAATAACACATCATACACAAGAATAAAAAGCACACCAATAAAACCACAAAAGACAGAAGTACAATTTGGTATGAGCTTTTATTCATAATTTTCATTCAGGAAGAAAAAAAAAGAAAGTTGAAAATGTGAAAAAATTAAAAATTTGAATATTTTTGTAAAAAAAAAGCCTTAAAATTTTAAATGTTTTGTAAATTTAGCACTTTTACTTGTTTTCAGAGTAGAGGACATTAAAAACTTGACAATTTGGTATAAAGGGCAACTCAGTAGCATTAAAAATGACAAAGTTATAGCAATTTGAAAAACCTTCAAAATTGATCCTTTTTGGCCAGGCGCTCAAATTCGATGATGTACCATTTTCATTGGACCAGTATGATGTAACTATCACAAACAGAGTTCTGAAAAAAATTGAGCATAATCTCTATGTTACTATTAAGTTGTAATCCAGATTTTGTAGTTATGGTACTGAAAACAACTGTGTACCAGACCTTTGAAATACCCCCATTGTGCGATTTTGTTCCAAGAATCTGTGGAAATAACTTAATTTTTGACCGAGTTTGGAGATTTACAACTTTTTTTGTAAAGCATTTGATGTCAACAAATTTTGTGTGTTTGATTACCAGTATATAAAGATTAAAAATCAGAACTTTTAGATCTCTGTGACTTTATGTTTTTTTGCTGTGTGCGAGTGAAAATGGCACAAAAATGTTGCCGAAAAATCTTCTAAGTCCAAAAATCACATAAAACGTCATAACTTTTTTATTTTTTACCACACAGACTTGTTTCTGGTATCACATTAATCAGGATCAAAAGATCTATCAAACTGTAGCAACAGACAATGTGTAGCATGTATTATTGAAAACCCCTTTGGAATACCTACACAGTGAACGTCAAGTGCTTCGGACAGGGACTTAAAGCTAGTCTGACCCGTGCGCTTTACGCACGTAAAAATCCCACGGCAGTTGAAAGTTGGTAAGAGCAGGGAGAAATCCCGCTGCCTGGTATGGCCAAATTGATAGCTAGGTTTTCCAAGTGTTTCCCCCCCTCCTCACCCTGTGCCCCCCCCCCCCCCCCCCAAGAAAAAATTGGGTAGACGCTGCACTTGCGGCGACGCGCTCTCCAGGGGAGAGCAGCCCGAATTTCACAGAAATAAGTCTCTGTGACTAGAATATACCAAATACCAATACCAAAGAGGATTGAGAGATTGTTCATGTCTGAGTGTTCGTCTGTCTGTTTGAAATGTTAATTTCTGAGTGTTCGTCTTCTTGTCTGTCTCACTATCTCAGTATCTGTTTGAAATGTAATGTCTGTCTGTCTGAGCAACATCTTGTGAACTGTTGCACAGAATCCCTTCAAAGTTCCTACAAAGGTCCAATACCTGGGGCTGGTGTGTCTTGTTGAGTTACATGATGATATTTCTGAAAGGTTGGGACATCATCCAAACATTTGTCTGTACAGGCAATATCTTGCGAACCATCGCACAGAGTCACTTCCAATTTGATACAGGGATTTATTACCTGAACCAGTTACGGATGGAAGAGTATTACGGCAACATTTACGGAGGGTTAGGATATCACACAAAGCACAGGAACCATAGCACAGAATCACAATTTCTTTTTTTACGGTGCTCTAACAGCTGAGGCTCAAATGTCCTGCTGAACAACATGGATATGTCAGACCTGTTTACCATTCCGGTTTAGCCGGAATTATTCCGGACATTTTCTAAAATTCCGGGTAAAATAGTAAATTCCGGGTGAACGCTGAAAATTCCGGGATTTCGAAAAAAACGTTTATTATTTGTTTCCGTTCGTAGGAAAAGACGCAAGGGTTGACCGAAACGTGTACCTAACACGCTACGTCATCAGAAAAGGGGTTGTGCTTGACGTCACATGCATTAAATGCTGCATTTTCATTGGTTAAAGGGGTGAAATAATGTTTTTATTTTGGTCAATCTATTTCGGAACTGAGCAAATGGCGGCCAGACTTTTACTGTCGATTCGAAGAGCTTTCCAGGCAGTTTTTTAATGGTAGAGATTGTAATTAGGGCTTGAAATGAGTCAATTTAGATTATATTATCACTGGAAAATACGATGATGTGAGAATTTTGAAGTTTTCAACGGAAAATGAAGTCAAAATTGATCGCGATGGCGCCGAGTTGCAATTTGGCATCCACCGATCCGCGGCCGAGTGATTTTTCTCTGTCCCATCGTGGACATTTCCAGGTATTTTGCTTTTTCCAGCTTGTTTTATACTAAAATTGACTAAGAATTAGTGACTGAATTTACTAATAAAACTTTTCTGGCAAAATTGAGCCAAGAAATCATCACAATATTGAAAATCAACGCCGATGTTCGCGGAAAGGAGAAGAACAAGAAACCGCTTTATCGCGAGTTGTGTACAGATCATGTGAATTCCGGTTTTTGTTCTCAAATTCCGGGGTTTTTGGTGGCAAATTCCGGGTTTTTCATTATAAGGGTAAACAGGTCTGGATATGTGGATACTGCTCAAGATTAAATAGTGCTTGTTGCCGTTCTCAGTGACATCCTTGTTTGACATTTGTCCTTCTTCTTTTTGTATTTGATTTATTATTTTTATTTTGCATTGTTTTTGGCACCTGATTATTGGAAGTGGGTAGGGTGGCATGAAATTATGCCAGTTAATCTTGATTTTTTTCCCTCCTGTTCTAGACTCCAGAGAAGGGCCTGAACTTGATGTGGGACTGTCCAGGACTCGGTCGATTGAATTATTTTTCAATGAATGTTAATTATTCATTTATTGTCCTATATCCTAAAAATATCCCAATTAATCTGGAATTCGCTTTTCTTTTCTAGACCCCTGAGAAGGACCTGAACTTGGCGTAGGCCTTACAGGACTCGTTCCCTGCCATAAATCTGGAATTAGTTCCAGGAATGTTGATTTTTTTCCCCTTCTAATATCCTAAAATTACCTGGAACTTTATTATCTTTCTCATTGTGTAGATCCCAGAGACTAATCTGAACTTGGCGTGGGACTACCAGGACTCGTTCCCGGCCATGTTCAACATCATCCTGTGGCTGGTGGTGGTGCTGGCCGTGGCCGTCTTCGTCATCGCCTACGGCATGTGGAACATCGATCCCGGCAGAGACTCCATCATCTACCGCATGACCAGCCAGCGACTCAAGAAGGATTAGAGGATTAGGAGGGCAGGTGGGGGTTTAGTCATAGTTATGTAAGAGAGGGTAGTTTTATTATTGTTGGTGGGGGATTTTCTTATCACGGCAAAAATTGTTTTGATATCACACAGTGATCGCGTTTACTGATAAATATCAGTAAAATACTGATTACAAAACCAAAATGCTGAGAAAGAAAATTGACCTATCATTCCCAAGGACTGATACTATTTTGCTAGCACTGATAAATAGTTTAACAGAGGCTTCGATATTGTGGTTTTCACTGTGTTTTTTTTGTTTCCCCGAGTCTGGTTTTGATACTGGGTTTTTTTTTTGGGGGGTTTGGGACTTGGTTTTCAAAATTCCTAGCATGATCACTGTCACACTACTTTACAGTGAAGCAATAGTTAAGATAGTAGTTAGTCATCGGCGTGTGGTTTTCAAAATTCCTAGCATGATCACTGTCACACTACTTTACAGTGAAGCAATAGTTAAGATAGTAGTTAGTCATCGGCCTGTGGTTTTCTCACCACCAGAACATTATTTTGTGAATACACAACTTTAAAAATCTAACAAAAAAGTTAAGACGTTCAGAAGTTTGGGTTACTTTGATGTGCATTTGCTTATTTTACAGAGAAGTAACAACATTGTTCAAAGGTTCTAATCATTGGAATCATTTTGAAGCTTTCGTAATTCCTGTGCATTATGTTATATGTTACTAAGAATGAAGACTACAGAATGGATTAGCATACAGACTTAAAAAAATTGTTTCCAGATAAAAACTCTTCGAATATTGATAAAAACTTGACAGAAACTTGGGCGAAAACTGTTTTCTTAGATGAATATTGTGAAATAGTGGCTGTAGAACTGCATGGTTTTGATAGTGATTTTTACACTTGAAGAAAAGAAAAGGAGAAAAAAAAAATCTGATTTAAATATCAATTTCAAAGTGAATTTGTGGTGGTAGGATATACTGTTAATTTCTGAATTTTGCTTTGAAATACTTTATGTGAGAGAGTGAATGGAAGACTGTCAGGATTTAGTTTTAGGCTTTTGATTGGTGAGTAGTGTTGATTTGTGAGGGGAAAATCGTATAGTTTGTGCGATTTTGTTCTTTTATTTAAAAAAACAAATTGTGTGAGGGGGCGTTAAGTTTTAGAATTTTGTAAATTTTGAAAGAGCGATGTTTCGTGTTTGTTTATGATATACATTGTTTGAACAATTATTCATTGGGAGTGTTTTGGCACGCAACGTAGAAATGCCAAGGAATTTGGTTGACTTGTAATATGTTCTAAAATGGGATGCAGGCTTGTGCGCGCAAACACATGCACACACGCATGTATGCATGCACACATGCACTAACACAGGCATTGTACACACACACACAGAACATGAGTTTGATCGTGTAGCAACTACCTGAGCAGTGCTTTGTTGTGAAGGGTCTCATCATGATTGTATATCTCAGGTAAAGGTGGTATATGTTGCATTTCCGATCAAATGTGATAGCAGTAAAAAAAAAAACAGAATATGATTTTGATGAAGCAGGGAAGCTGTTGAATTGCTTTTCTTCGTTTTCTTTTAAATCAAAGGTCAAAGTTTTTGTAACCAGCAATATATTATGCATGAATGTGTGTGTACAAATGTTCATGCAAATTGTGTTGACTGTTTTAATTGAAAGGCAGTGATAATTAGGCCCTGAAATAAATTTGTTTGGAACATGAGCATTTCTGTTTGTCATACCTTTTTACAAGTAGAAACATTAGTTTGCTAAATTATTGTCATTTCATCATATATAATTGTTTTTGTTTTGTTTGTTTCAAATCTGTTGTGATCATGAAGATTGGTAGGTTAAGCTTCATCGAAGGATTTACTTTGAATCTGGGGAAAAAAGACAAAAGAAATGCCCCCCACCAATTGTAAAGACGTTCCGTTGTGAACTGTGATAGATGCCTCTGTTTTGAGTGTGTGGACTTGACTCGTGTTTATATGAGTTTGTGGATGTTTGCAGATTTTGTATTTGGGTCGCTTGAGTTTATATTGCCTATGAATGCGTAACTCTGCCATTTGTTGATTGTGAGTGTCTCGGTGTATCGTGAATATCATTAATCCTTCATTAGTAGTGCCCTCTGTTGCGTTCATTCCGGCATTTTTAGACGTCGTAGGAGAGTCTTTTTCAATAGAATGATGTAGATAACATTCAAGTAAATCTGTTCTGGTGTAGCAGTGTTCATCTTTTTAATGACTATTTCAAAAGAATACCCATCTTTTCCTTAGTTTTGTCTGTTTGCACATGTATTCTTTGATCAAAAGATTATCTCTTTAAAATTATAAATGTAAGTCTTCTGATAATGTTCTACACACAAAAGAATTAGCGTATTCTTTTTTCCACTAGTTTTCGTTTTATTTATAAACAGAAATGTAGTATGCAGTACTAGTAGATTACGTCATTTTTCCTGTGATTCGATCATTCCATACTAGAATTTCTAGTGCTACTAGTCTGCACGGGGAAGCGTGTGTATGTGTGCAAATGGATGTGTGTGCAAGAAATTGCACTGTAGACTGAACAATAAAATCATTTCTGAATGTGAAGCCGTGTTGAAAAATCTGTTTAAAAGTGTATGAAATGAATGCATGTTTGTTTTAGAGTTCTATAGCCCACTTAATTTGTGTATGAAAAGGCTATAGTTTTGAATATTAACAGAAGGGTGTGTTTGTTTTGCAAAAGTTTGTGAATTATACCAAATAGCAAAATACTGAGGTATAGAGTCGTCAAATTGAACAGACAGACACAACACACACACTCACACAACTCGCTAAACAAACTGAAGTAACTTGAACCTAACTGAAGTTTGCTGAAACCAGAATCTAATATTGGAAGCGAGTTATTTCCCTTTCATTCAATTTGTAGTTTTGTTCATCAATAGGCTACTCCTAGATCTCAGAACTGTATAAGAAACTCATCTAATATTTGCCTCTCTCTCATTCTCATGAATATTAAAATATCAATATGGGGCAGCGCTGTAGTTTAGACACCCCCTGCATGTTTGCGACTCTTCGTCTCAAAATCTGGTTCTTTCAATTTCATGGCAAATGACCCTAGGCTGATAGTAACTTATAATCTCTTTAAAAAAAACCAAAAAACTTATCTCTTTTCCAAGAACGGCAGAATGTTGCTTCTCACAGTAAATTTTCAATGCGAAAAATTTGATGGGGTGTGTGTAAACTACAACAATATTGATTTTATTTTGTTTGAAAATGGAAAGTCATTTAAAAATACAGAAAAGATGTACTTATGTATTCTGTGGACATGGCTGGTGATTATGATAAAGGCAAGGGTATTCAGTCTGATGTTTAGATGACGGCGAAAGGTCATGGTATTGCAGTACCTCCAGAATCGGCGCACATATGAAGATTAGCCAGGGTTTGCATGGTATTTGAAGGTCTTTAAGAAACGGAGTGCACAGCACACCAATTCCCCACATTCTGACTGCTTTTAGTTCTACCCACAGAGCTGTGTGTGTCAGTTATTGCCTTTCACACAGGCAGTGTTTCTTTCCAATGATTGTTGTTAGGGACAGGGAAAGACCTTACAAGTGGTAACGACAAACAAAAGAAGGGATTAAAAAAATTTGGATTGGTATATACTGGTGATGAGTTCTAAAAATAGGCATGAACTAAGAGCAGCTGGACTGGGCTGTTGTGAGTGCCATTTTTGAGTCTTTGAAAATTGGCTTTGATCTGTGAAAACCATGAAAAGGTTTGTGAAAAAGTCATTGAAGCCTGCCAAAAAAGTCATTCACAGCATAAATTATTTTTGGTTTGGTTCCAGAATTGATGAAGCAATTTTAATTTGGCTTATTTTCCTATATCCGCGGTTCGATGGTCTAGTTCTGTCTAGCAGATATCCTTGATTTGTCGAGTTACTTCCCTTCGCTGTATATTCAGGTCTTTTGATTGATTGTGATCAAAGCAATCGTCGTCATTGCATGTCGTGAGAGGTCTTTGAAAATAGAATGAAGGGTCTTTGAAAGTTTGTGAATTTTGGTAGAAGTCCCCCGGGGGTCTTCCGTACAAATAGTTCCCCCACCTTCTGGAAGTTCTGTGCTTGTAGCTTCCTCTAATCTGTCTCTCTCTTTGATTCTGCCTTTTTCCTTGCTTTGTGTCATCTACTATCTTTCTGACTTTTTGGCCCGTTCTGCCTTTTTTCCAAAAAAATCTTCCATATAGTTCTCTCCTTTGAGCTCCTCCGAAATCGGAATGTATCGCCTGAATGCAGTGAGGAGACCAGTGAAAACTGGAAAACGGACACATACATACCCATTGTGGCCTTATGGCCCGGGAACGCAGAAGAAGAAGAAGGTAGAAGAACTTGTGACTAAGGGCAAAAGTCATAAGGATGCAAACCTTTCTCTCTACATATGTAATTTAGCATCTGTGTCCTGGTCTTGCTGTCCTCAGCCAAAACAAGAGCTTGATAGAGAGAGAAACAAAGGTCATGGTACAAATCATTTTTAGAAGAAAAATAGCAGAAAAGAGTGCCAATGAAATAAAAATATGGATAATGCTAAAAGAACAGTCCCACAACAATGTTAAAGTTACCAGACACAGACACCCGGAAAACTGAAGAAGCATGGGAACTTAGACTCACACACGAGTGAGCCAAAAATGACCACTTTAGAATTCATCATTTGGACCGTTGTTTATTTTGGCAACATGACAAATACAAAATAAAAATAAATGACCAACCAGTACATGAAACACGTTAAATAATAATATAAGAAGTGGGTATCACAAACATGACTGTTTATACATCCATGCATAAGTACTTTGAGTGCATTTAAACATTCAGTGATGAGAATGGTTGAGTATTATTCCTTTTTAATGTTTTTCGTATGCACATCAAATAAAGCAAGCGTGCTGTATACAGGCGTTTTTCGCCGCGTGTGCGCGCTCGTGTGCACACATACGGCACACACAACACACACACACACATTATATAACAAAAGCCACCCGTTAGTGTAACTTTAAAAAAAGGTTTCTGTGTTCTCACTAAGAGCAAGGACAACACAGTATAAATTAAAAACACATCATTAATGCGTTAATTCTGAAAAACATGAATTACATTTCCCACTACCACCATTACGACACCATATGTGTGTGCTGCTTTGGAAATTTAAAATCCACTACATTATTCCTATTTTTTAAATGCATTAAACACACACACACACACACACACACACACACCCCCTGCGTAGTCTAAATGTTCATAACAGAATCCTTGAAGTAATATTTACACTAAACACGCATTTGAACAAAATAAACGACCACATTATACCTGTCTTCAGGCAACGATGTTTGTCAAGCCCAAGCGCGCGCACACAGACACATGCACACAGTCAAAAATGTTCATGTCAGAGAAGATTCAACAATCTTTGCAGTAAACTTTCCATAATACACACATTTCTCGGGTGAACCCTGACGGATGCGTTTTTGCAAGAAACACGTCGAGATCACCAGAAAGACAACCTTTTCAAGGATCAGAACACCCACTTTGCTTTGGTTACCTAGAAATTAAACCGCCAAAACGGCGATTCCTCCTTGGCGGAGATGCTGGAGAGAGTAGCCATTTTGGATGGGGTGGGTGGAGGACACTCATTGTGGTTGAAGCGTTTTCTTTTTTTGTAGTGCAGTAACAAACAAAAAAGGAGCTATTTCCTTTGTTGTGAGCAAAACTCCTTTGGATAAACTGTATTAAGAAAAAAAGGCTTGTATTGCGATTTGGCGGCCATTAGAAAAGGGACGGCACACGCCTTCTCTTTGGGTGAAAAAGTTTTGACTTCCAGCACCTCCGCCAAGGAGGAATCGCCGATTTGATGGTTTGATTTTTAGGAAACCAGAACAAATTGAGTGTTGCAATCTCTGTAAAGGGTGTTTTCCTGGTGATCTGGACGTGTTTCTTACAAAAACGCATCCGCCAGGGTGCCCCTTTAAAATAAACAAGTTTAGACCTAAACCTGTCATCAAGCAATACTATTCGTTAAATCCAAGTGCGTGCACACATATGTACACAGTCCAAATGTCCACCTAAAGGGCCAGCCACACTGCATACGATTCAACCGCCAATACGATACGATTGTGACGATGTCTGTGAGTCATGATTCATAAATGCCTCCGTCTAAAAATAACTCTACTATTTTTGGCTCACTAAACTCATGTAGACCGCAATACACGATTAAAATAAAATGTCCGATACAAAAATAAGATGTTTTATCAGATTTGTGTACGGGAGACTGCAAATATAGTGAACATAACTAGTAGGGTTTCATCAGATTTATTTAGACAGTAGAATTTCACGTCAATCATGCCTCACAAATGTCAAAATCGGATCGTAGTGAATCGAATTGTGTGCAGTGTAGCCAGCCCTTAAAGGATTCAGCATTCTTTGCAGTAAACTTTACAAAACAGACACATCTAATAAATTAACAACAATATTAGACCTAAACCTGCCATCAAGCCATGATATTCGTTAGGCCCAGGTAACAATTTCCGCTAGCCTTCCAGAGGAAAGGAACCTGTGAGAACAATGGGATATGTTGACATGACGTCATACGCTTATACTTACATCCCTTTCTGGTGGCTTCAGTGAAGCCTGTACTACTTTAAAGAACAATAACTCTGAGGAAACTCTAGAGGAAACGCAAAGAACAATGACTCTGGAGATCCCATCCCATACTATAGGCCTACTATATTCCCTTAATGCTAAGGGTGTGTAATCATGAGTGAGTGTTAAACGGTCAACACGGGGAATAGTAGGCTATGTCAATCAGACCTCAATCCCAAAACGATTGGATGGTTAGCCTAATTTACATGCTAATCACCGCTTTGACTGTCTAAGACGTACTCATGATTACACGCCCAGGTCCTGTAGTCATGAGTGCGTCTTAGACAGTCAACACGGGTAGCAGTATGTAAATTAGGCTAAACAGCCAATCGTTTGGGAGCTTAATTTACAATACTGCTACCCGTGTTGACTGTCTAAGACGCACTCGCTATTACACGCCCAGGACGCAGGAGCTCTAATAATATATGAAACGAAAGAGGAGGAGAATAATAACACTGCACAAGACACAGTGAGTGACAAAAAGGTCAGGTTCAAAATTCATGCAAACATTCCTGTTGTGTATTGCACTTTCCCGCATACAGAAGGGTTAAAATTTGTTTTTACACGACCGTTTCAAGAAAATTAAAATACGGAAGACATGATACTGTGGATCTGAAAATTCGTAGCAAAACGCAAAAGCTTGGCCTTATAAATTAATTATGCATAATTATAACTCTTCTAAGATCATGGTTAATTCTTTCTTTCTGCAGTTATAAAGAAAGTGCATATCCCACTCCTACCCTTAACGTCCCCCCCCCCCCCCCACACACACACACACACACACACACACACACACACACACACACACACACACACACACACACACACACACACACACACACACACACACACACACACACACACACACACACACACACACACACACACACACACACACACACACACACACACACACACACACACACACACACACACACACACACACACACACACACACACACACACACACACACACACACACACACACACACACACACACACACACACACACACACACACACACACACACACACACACTGCATACACACACACACACACACACACACACACACACACACACACACACTGCATACACACACACACACACACTGCACACACACACACACACACACACACACACACACACACACACACACACACACACACACACACACACACACTGCACACACACACACACACACACACACACATACACACACACACACACACACACACACACACACACACACACACACACACACACACACACTGCATACACACACACACACACACACACACACACACACACACACACTGCATACACACACACACACACACACACACTGCATACACACACACACACACACTGCATACACACACACACACACACACACACACACACACACACACACACACACACACACACACACACACTGCACACACACACACACACACACACACACACACACACACACACACACACACACACACACACACACACACTGCACACACACACACACACACACACACACACACACACACACACACACACACACACTGCATACACACTGCACACACACACACACACACACACACACACACACACACACACACACACACACTGCACACACACACACACACACACACACACACACACACACACACACACACACACACACACACACACACACACACACTGCACACACACACACACACACACACACACACACACACACACACACACACACACACACACACACACACACACACACACACACACACACACACACACACACACACACACACACACACACACACACACACACACACACACACACACACACACACATACACACACACACACACACACACACACACACACACACACACACACACACACACACACACACACACACACACACACACACACACTGCATACACACACACACACACACACACACACACACACACACACACACACACACACACACACACACACACACACACACACACACACACACATACACACACACACACACACACACACACACACACACACACACACACACACACACACACACACACACACACACACACACACACACACACACACACACACACACACACACACACACACACACACACACACACACACACACACACACACACACACACACACACACACACACACACTGCATACACACACACACACACACTGCATACACACACACACACACTGCATACACACACACACACACACTGCATACACACACACACACACACACACACACACACACACACACACACACACACACACACACACACACACACACACACACACACACACTGCATACACACACACACACACACACACACACACACACACACACACACACACACACACACACACACACACACACACACACACACACACACACACACACACACACACACACACACACACACTGCACACACACACACACACACACTGCATACACACACACACACACTGCATACACACACACACACACTGCATACACACACACACACACACACACACACACACACACACACACACACACACACACACACACACACACACACACACACACACACACAGTGACACATGCAAATAAACTCAATGGGGAGCCGGACAACAGAGGCTCTTCAGGGAAGAAACCCCCCTTAATCAAGTGTTTCAGACCTGAACTCCTTAGGGTGCTAATACTTACAATACCAAGACATGCTTGATAATGACAGCAAATAAGTGTGCTATGCCCAGAGAAACGAAAGTCCCTGGGGAGTAAAGAAAGGTAGTCATTGTGCAAAACGTGTAGTGATTCATTTCAATTTCACCTCAGACAAAAACCATATAAACGCACATCCAGTCAATGTTAGGGTTATCCCCCTTCCTGACTTCGTCCCCACTTCTCAGAGTTATGTCAAGAGAAGATCATTCCAAAATTTCTTAACAGACAACGCGTTACAATAGGACTCTAAGCAAAGACACGTTACTGCAATATATTAGTTGCACGAATTATGCCGTTGTTGGCTGTACAGGTAAACTAGAATCACGGACACAGCGAAGTGTGCCACTCTTTGTCACAATCAGTTCAGTAATGTGGCGACTGGACTACATAGGCTGCATATTCACACACAGACACACTAAAAAGCATAATGTAATGCTTATTCGATGTCCATCTGGAAATAAAATTTTGACTTTGACTAACAGATAGACGCATAGACATATATAGTAGACAACATAAATGGAGAAGCCCTCATTTTGATTGTCGGCCTAACGCTTCTAAGTTTTAGAGGTGGAGGCAGCCTAATAAAAATAAGAAACAACACAAAACAGTAGGCTAATGTGCACAATTTTTGTTCCTGTCCATTGTGAGTCAAAGTCAAAAATACTTTGTCTGAATGTCTCGTGTGTGTGTGTGCGGGCGCGCGTGTGTGTGTGTATGCGCGCGCGCATGAGTCCTCATGTCTTACTGAGTTTAGGCCTATATAGTACACATATTAGGCCCTACCAATTCTGGTCAGTCAAGTCTTTGTAAAATTCAGGCTGCTCCAACATGAACAGAGCGTCGCCATCAGCGCAGCGCCAGCCAAAATAACCATGTACATTATACATAGTTTGGTGGGGTAAGGTAAACTATTATCATGTTTGTGTTTCTCCCCATCCACCGAAGCACAGCTAAATCCCCAAACTGGCCAGGTGCTGCCTCGCCTTCAACCTCAAATCAGCGATACTTCCGTTTTTGGCGGACCGGAAGCTGCTCTCCGGAAGTGACGCGGCAGCCGCCGTCGCCGTGTAGTTGCTGAGCGCCGCCATGTGGTGATGGAAAAGGATCATGGGATGCACTGAGGGATGCTGGGTAGCCACTGCAGCTGCTGCTGCCGCTGCTGCCGCTGGGTGGAAGGGGTAATACGGGTAGAGGGGAGGGAAGGGGAGGCGGTCCATGTTGTCCCGGTTAACTGCTGCCGCTGCTGTGGCCGATGACCCCACGGTGGGGAGGGTGACGAAAGGGTTAACGCGGCAAGGGTCCAGGGGCGTGCCTTGGGACTGCAGTAATATGCCTGCTGGAAAAAAAGAAATGTTTCATTGATTAATTAAGATGGGTTCTAATCATTTTTTATTCCCACCCCCAACAAGGCACCAAAGGAGCTAGAATGGTCAACATACTGACCGTAGGCCCTGAAGAGGAGAAGAAGAACCTTTCAAATCAGATATACTACATATAATTTATTACAAAATGTTTGTACAGTTTGTAGACCTATCTTTAATACGATCCCATCCCAATCTATCCCCAAACCCCACATAAAGTTTGTCTAATGGTTCTAGACATTCTCTAGGTTTTACTGTTGTAGTGCTGTCTGTTTTGTTATTGCTGTTGTTGTTGTGGTTTAAACAGTACGTTGTATACTTGTGGTTCTGGACACTTTAACCAACCTCACAAAAAGGCACAAACCCACAAATACAGCCTACTCCCAGTATTCTAAAATATCGAATGTATTATGCCCCTATGGCCTGCTTATTTTATCATTTTCTACGCATCTAGGCCTACTCAGAGACAAGAGATATCTTCTCTAAGTTCTCTTGTTTCTGGCCTACTGCA
>CM065681.1:3124179-3129179 GCA_017654935.2 Phymorhynchus buccinoides | reverse complement strand
ACATAAATTCACATCTTATTATTCAAGGAGAAGCCTTCAATGCGTCTTTTACATTCACTCCCCAACTGATCCATTGCGGAACCCCCTCTACCTCCTCTGCTTGCCCTTGACTACTTGACCCGCCCCTGCAAACTGGTACTAACGGGTTATGACACGTTCTGGTTTGTGTATCTTTGCATTTTCCTAAAAATACGCAAAAGAAGAATCGTTTCAAAGTGTTTATCCAATGTCTATTTATCTATTTTTATATATCTATTTTTTTTATTATTGATGTATAAAAAATTACTGAGCAAAAATAATTATTTCCACTCTTGGCCTGCAATCATTCTTTTGGTTTTCTTTCCAAAGTAACAAAATTGAATCTGGCCCATCAATGTGAAAAGTTATCACTATCCTTTCGCAATAAGATAACCCTTTTCTTTTTCCTTCTTTCTTTCTTTCTTTCTTTCTTTCTTTCTTTCCCTTCCCTCTTTCTTGTCTTCATCCTGACTTCGCATAGCGCTATCAATTTTCCACCAGCAATGGCTGAGGCCCTCCCAGGGATGTAATCTGCGCGCATGACACTCTCTGTGTTTAGCTAATTCGACCAATTGACACTCATTAGTGCTCGCGCGAGGGGAGAGGTAATTGGTCGGAATAAAAAATCCGCGGCACCTCATTGGCTGAGGGTCACGTGGGCCGCGACGCCAATGAATAGCAAAGGTTGAGCCGGTCTTGCCAGTCCCTTTCCCGCCCTCTTCTCTCCCTAGACGATTAAATATTTATCTGGGATCATTTATCATTTGGGGGGACAGTGCGCAACAGCGATGTGTTTGTCGAACGGGGAGAGAGAATTCAACGGATCGGTTAAGCAAACGATGTTATTAGCAGGCGAGGAATCATAATCACTCACAAGCAAGAGAAGGGAATCTATTGCTTTCTCTTTCCACCCACCCTTTCCCCTTCTTGTGTTTGGAAAAGCTTACTTGGGAAAAGTAATACGGAGTTTTTAAATATTAGTATTAGCAAAAAATGAATCCAATTTCGTTTCATTCTTGCCCTGATTTCATTACTTTGTAAGTTTGCTCTACCACATTTCCCCTCTTGTCTTCGATCTTTCTGATATTCAAGAGTTATTTGGGTAAGAAATATCATGATGTGCTTTAGATAGGTCTACATGGCCTCCATTTTAATCACCATGGTTGAGTTTCTGTTTTGAATGTGAGCTGTCTGAATCGTTCTTTGGTTAACTGACAGCCAACTTGGATTGTTATTCGGAAATCTGATAACGATTCAAATAATAATCTGATTTGTCATTCATATATTCCTATCCCTGGTTCAGGCCCAACATTCTGACAAATGTCGCAAAATCTCTTGGCACACGGGATCAATATCCCTTAACCAACACTTTCCATCAGTTACTTTCCTCTATCTCTCATTCGTCATATCTTCCTTGCTCTCCTTTCTTAACCCCCCCCCCCCCCTTCCTCCTTCCCTTAAGTTTACCTCTTCTGCAGTGATTTAAAGGGAAGTTCACACAGTCAGATCTAGTTCCGTTTAATTCCCCTGTTGTGATATATTTCCGCAAGCCCGTGAAAGAGCGCACTAAATTAAGGTGGTGAAATGCGTATATCTTGGTTCAAAGACATGGTTCAAGGCGCAGGGCCTCTGTACAGGTATCACACTGCATGAATATTTAACCAAGAAATATCTCTCCTCGTCTCTCTCTCTCTCTCTCTCTCTCTCTCTCTCTCTCTCTCTCTCTCTCTCTCTCTCTCTCTCTCTCTCTCTCTCTCTCTCTCTCACTCTCTCTCTCTCTCTCTCTCTCTCTCTCTCTCTGTGCCTCTCTCTTCTTCCCCCCCCCCCTCTCTCTCTCTCTCTCTCTCTCTCTCTCTCTCTCTGTCTCTCTCTCTGTGTCTCTCTCTCTCTCTGTCTCTCTCTCTCTGTGTGTCTCTCTCTCTGTCTGTCTCTCTCTCTGTCTCTGTCTCTCTCTCTCTCTCTCTCTCTCTCTCTCTCTCTCTCTCTCTCTCTCTCTCTCTCTCTCTCTCTCTCTCTCTTTGAATATTAACTAAATATATGTCTCTCTCTCTGTCTCAGTATATCTCTGTCTCTGTCTCTCTGTCGCTCTCTATCTCTGTCTCTCCCTGAATATCAACTAAAATCTCTCTCACTTTGTCTCTCTCTGTGTCTGTCTCAGTCTTCTGTTTCTGTGTCTCTGTGTGTGACTGCCTGTCTGTCTTTTTGTGTGTCTGTCTTCCTCTCGCTCTCTATCTCTGTCTCTTCCTGAATATCAAATAAAATCTCTCACTTTGTCTCTCTCTCTGTCTCTCTCTGTCTGTCTCAGTCTTCTGTTTCTCTCTCTCTCTCTCTGTGACTGCCTGTCTGTCTGTCTTTTTGTCTCTCTGTCTCTCTCTCTCTCTGTCTGTCTCAGTCTTCTGTTTCTGTCTCTCTCTGTGCGACTGCCTGTCTGTCTTTTTGTGTGTCTGTCTCTCTCTCTCTCTCTCTGTCTCGCTGTCTGTCTCAGTCTTCTGTTTCTGTCTCTCTCAGTGTGACTGCCTGTCTGTCTTTGTGTGTGTCAGTCTCCCTCTCTCTCTGTCTCTGTCCCCTGGCGCCTCCAATCTCCGCGGCATTGTTGGCAGCACCGAAAGAAGTAAAGAGGCATCCTCTGTAACCGAACAGTGAACCGAAGTCACCGCCCCTTGGTGCACGTGAGGTCTATACTTCATTCTCCGCTATGATTGGCTCCTCAACTGTTTACCACACTTGGCGCTGGCTCGGGCACCCCCCCCCCCTCCTCCAGAAGAGAGGAGACTTATTGAACACAGCTATTTTGCTGGGTAGTAGATGGCCCGGAGGGGCTGAGACACCCTGTAATTGCTTTATTAGATGGATAACTCGACACTAACTACAAGAATCAGTGGCCAGAGTTATCCGCCCTCTGTGACTTGCTTGGATTCTTTCCCCTTGATTAAACCGGCAAGCGAAACGAGAGATGGGTTAAGGGAGGCAGGCGCACAATTAGAGTCGGCAAATTGGAAAAATTCGCGGGGATTAAAGCCATTTGAGGCCGAGTAGGGGGAACCGTTATTTATTACCCCTCCAGCCCTTTCGTTTGCCTTTCTCGCCGGAAATGGCCCGCTGCTGCGCCTGCGCAGTAGTTTGGTGTCGACTGCTGGTCAAATGAAAAGTTTGTCGGGCAATAATCGCGCAACGAACTTAGAATGAAAAGGGCCGTGTTTGTCAAGCGATCGAGCGGCACAACATGATTTAACTGCCTTGCCTGAAGTGTAAAACAGAAATATGGATCTCAAGAAAATTGCCCGGATGCAGAGTCATCATAATTTTCTTTAGAAATCGACACAACGACCAATTTCCCTTGCCTGCGCCGCCATAGCATCCCTGATCAAATATTATCAGTGGAGAGGGGAGGGGGGAAATGCTTTGACAAACGGTCAAATTGGAGCCAAAAGGGCAAGAAATGAATTTCTGAATTGTAGGCTAATAGTTGGGGATCGCCGTTGGTCATTATTCTTGATATGTAAACTGAGTCATCCCCCCTGACTGATAAAGTGTGGGGTCAGAGCCAACAGCCAAGTGGCATGAGCGGGAGAGATGAGTTTATATTAACGCTATTTACAGGTCTGAGGATGACGTTCAACGCTCAATCGTCCAATCTCCTTTTTTGAGAACAGCCCAAGCTAGTCTCCAAAATCAAATTGGTCTTTCTCAGAGGAAGAAGATGTATGCAAACTGCCAAGCCGATATCTTTTCAGAAAACTCTGACCTAGTTTTGGAAACTAAGTTAACAAAATAGGGGGTAGCATAAAGTATCGAACTTTACATGATATCTTGACACAATCCCCAGAAATTATTCACGCCCTTCGTCCTATTTTTTGTTGTTAGGATTTTTTGGGAGTTTGATTATTGATTACACAGCTCTGTGGAAAAAGAAGTATTTTACAGCTGCAGCCAGCCAAACATTGATTCCACGACTAAGCGCACGAAAAAACCCCTTACAAAAACGTACACGTCTGTGTGGTACCAATCGAATATGTTCTATAGTTTTAAGACAGTACGACAACATTATAATCCTTTAGATTGATTCCATTAAAGTATTAATGCTATTATGACTGTATATCCAGATGTAGCCCTGTTTTGTCCACTTAAAAATGGACTTCTTACCTCAATAGTCTATATTCGAATATTCTCAAGAATTTATTAGATTTATAATTCTGTTTTTTAGAGTTATATATCGTTGTTAAAATGTGATAATATATACCTTTGTAATATTGAAAATGATGCAAGTAAAATATTTATATAAAAAAGCATTAATCAACGAAGAAACTAGCATACAAAAAGTGAAGAAAAACACAAGGAAAGGTCAAGCAGAAAGGAATTAGGTTTAAAGAAAAATTGAACACATAATAAAGCATCGAAATGATGGAACAAGAAGTTGGAAAACACACAGAGAGAGAGAGAGAGAGAGAGAGAGAGAGAGAGAGAGAGAGAGAGAGAGAGAGAGAGAGAGAGAGAGAGAGAGAGAGAATCCGAGCCCCCGCCCCCCCCCCGCCCCCTTCATCTCCCATGTCTGTGTCTTATTCTTTACCCCATCACCCTTCCCATCCACCCCTCTCCACCCACCCTAACACACACACACACACACACGCACACGCACACGCACACACACACACACACACACACACACACTCACACACACACACACACACACACACACGCACACACACACACACACACACACACACACACACACACACACACACTCACACACACACACACACACACGCACACGCACACGCACGCGCACGCACACGCACACGCACACGCACACACACACACAAGTCCCAGTACAATCCAGTTCCCGAAAGGGTACGCACAGCATCAGCAGCAGCAGCAGCATCAGATCCCAATTGAATGAACTTTATTGTGAAGAGTTTTTAGCTCTTTGAGACCCTAACTGCAAATTATCGCCAGCATTCAGCACCATTTGCAGCCTAATCCAA
>CM065681.1:3089179-3114179 GCA_017654935.2 Phymorhynchus buccinoides | reverse complement strand
GTTAAACCATTGTGGTGCAAAAATGCGACATTAGCGGTCAAAGGGTTAATAGCCCTAGTTGCAGTGGCCAATGGACAGAGCGTCGTCAGCAGTCAACATTGTCAAGTGTCAAGTGTGTTCCCGGTGGTTCGCTATATTCAAGTAGACCCCCCACCCCCCACCCCCACCCCCCCACACACGAATATGACGAAATCTCTGTATTTCACACGAACCTGACCATCAGATTTGTGCATTGGGGTCTACTACATAAATGCAGTCAACGAAACTAATCAAATTTCATCAGAGATATGTCGACAGTAGCATTTCATCAGAATCATGCCACACACAGGCGTCTGCACGGGATCTTAGTGCTGTAGCCTTAGGGGTTATGTGGCTTGTTCCCCCGTGGGGATACCGGGGGAGTCTTTCGTACAAATAGTCCCCCACCTTCTGGAAGTTGGTACTGTAGCCTTAGGGGTTATGTGACTTGTTCCCCCGTGGGGATACCGGGGGAGTCTTTCGTACAAATAGTCCCCCACCTTCTGGAAGTTGGTACTGTAGCCTTAGGGGTTATGTGACTTGTTCTCCCCGTGGGGATACCGGGGGAGTCTTTCGTACAAATAGTCCCCCACCTTCTGGAAGTTGGTACTGTAGCCTTAGGGGTTATGTGACTTGTTCCCCCGTGGGGATACCGGGGGAGTCTTTCGTACAAATAGTCCCCCACCTTCTGGAAGTTGGTACTGTAGCCTTAGGGGTTATGTGACTTGTTCCCCCGTGGGGATACCGGGGGAGTCTTTCGTACAAATAGTCCCCCACCTTCTGGAAGTTGGTACTGTAGCCTTAGGGGTTATGTGACTTGTTTTCCCCCGTGGGGATACCGGGGGAGTCTTTCGTACAAATAGTCCCCCACCTTCTGGAAGTTGGTACTGTAGCCTTAGGGGTTATGTGACTTGTTCCCCCGTGGGGATACCGGGGGAGTCTTTCGTACAAATAGTCCCCCACCTTCTGGAAGTTGGTACTGTAGCCTTAGGGGTTATGTGGCTTGTTCCCCCGTGGGGATACCGGGGGAGTGTTTCGTACAAATAGTCCCCCACCTTCTGGAAGTTGGTACTGTAGCCTTAGGGGTTATGTGGCTTGTTCCCCCGTGGGGATACCGGGGGAGTCTTTCGTACAAATAGTCCCCCACCTTCTGGAAGTTGGTACTGTAGCCTTAGGGGTTATGTGGCTTGTTCCCCCGTGGGGATACCGGGGGAGTGTTTCGTACAAATAGTCCCCCACCTTCTGGAAGTTCTGTGCTTTTAACTTCCTCCTATCTGTCACACACAGATAACATTCTTTAATTGTTGCCAGTCTGTCGTGTCCGACCACGACTGCCAGATAGCAGAGCGGGAAGCTGCTATTCCGGCAGGCTGGGCTATAATCTGTTTACAGTGGAGATGCCTTACCCAGGGTACATCCCCACTCTCGCAGCCAAAGGGATTTGTGAGGACAGCTGGCGTTGGGGAAGGTCCCCAAAGGCCAACCAATACCTTTGGCTGCAGCACCAAAACCCTGTGCAAATGCCCCCCCCCCCCTCCATACCCCTCTATTTTGAGAGTCATAGTCTTTCGCAAAGGACTAAACTGTATCATGTTTCTTGGCTTTTATTATTGGTTGATATTAGCCTGTAGCAGGGGCCAACAGTAACATGAGAGCTGAACAATAGATGATTTTCTACAGTAATGGAAAATCATGGTACAGTTTAGTCTTCTGTGGAAGATTATGACTCTCAAACGAGGGGGGATGCCTTGGCAACGGCTCTGGTGCTGCAGCCAAAGGGATGGGTTGGCCTTTGGGGACCTTCCCCAGCACCAGCAGTCCTCAAATCCCTGTGGCCGAGAGAGTGGGAATGTACCCTGCGCAAGGCATCTCCATTTGATGAAACACAGTCTAGCCCAGCCCACCGGGGGTAGCATCTGTCCCCTCTGCTATCTGGCAGTCATGGTCGGAAACGACTGACTGGCAAACAAGATACTGTTGAGCTCTCATGTTACTGTTCTCCCCTGCTGCAGGCTAACGTCAACCAATGATAGAAGCGTAAAACCGTGACGTAATATTCCATAGAGATTCTTACCTTTCTGCATCTGGCTTTCCTGCTTGCGACATTTCGCTCGTCGGTTTTGAAACCACACCTGCAACAGCCAAGTCACGTGCATTTGAAAAATGAATATGTATGCATAGTTTAAAATGTGCACACACAACTGACAGACAGACAGACGGATGGCCACACAGAAACATGCAAAGAAATGCATGCACAGTTGGCCACACGCATGCGCTCATTTATTCTCTCAATTTAAAAAAAGGAAGAATTGTCTTCATTTAAAAAAAAATAACAGCTTGTATAAAAACCCAAAAGAAAGCCATAATAGGCAAATACTCTCAGCTTCAGTTAAAGATAAAAGGAAACTCCATCAAGTCGTCAAGACATCCTAAAAAATCATAGGTCACAAACTGCCATCCCTAGATAACATCCTATAGACGCAAAGCTAAATCCATCATATCTGATTGCACACACCCAGCCAACCATCTGTTTCAACCACTCCCTTCTGGTAAAAGGTTCTGCTCTTTTAAGTGCAAATCTAACCGCCTGAAGAACAGCTTTTACCCCTCTGCTGTCAGAGCCATCAATACTCAGTAGGCTCACCTCCCTAGGGGTATTTTTGTATCCTCTTTTGCTCAGACTTGTGTTAATCGGTGTGCCTGCATGCTCGCGGTCTTGTGTGTGAGTGTGTGTGAGTGCGTGTGTAAGGAGGTGGGACATGTGTTGGCATAAATGTGTATGCACGTGTATGTGTGTGTGTTGGTGTATGTGTAGGTGTGCGTCTGAGAGAAAGAAAGAATTTGAGAGAGAGAGAGAGAGAGAGAGAGAGAGAGAGAGAGAGAGAGAGAGAGAGAGGAGAGAGAGAGAGAGAGAGAGAGAGAGAGAGAGAGAGAGAGCGAGGGGAGAGAAGAGAGAGAGAGAGGAGAGAGAGGACGAGAGAGAGAGAGAGAGAGAGAGAGGACTGATACACGATAATGTAATCTGGTGGTGTGTTTTTTGTGTGTGGTTTTTTTCTTTTTCTTTTTTTCTCTCTCTCTCTCTTATATTGGCTGTCCATCCGATGTGCATGCTTTCGTTGTTGTTGGATTGTGTCTTGTGCAAAACCAAAATGATTTCCTTTTGGCTGATTAAAGAATCTTGAATCTTGGAAACTTAGGGTCTATTATTGATCCCTCCCCTCTCCTCTCTCTCAGTAATTGATAGTCATTTTATGGTGTTTGTATGTTACATACTATTGTACTGCAGACATAAGAGTTTGTTTCCTTGTAATCTGAGACTGATCTCCATTTCTCACCACATTTCACCGCCAATGTTGCATGTTAGCACCACATTGATTCAATGCCTATATCACAAAAAGGCTTCAAGCCAGGGTCTGTTATCCAAAGAGCCGATTTTCATAATTTGGGGAGGTAAGGATAGGCCTTACTTTATGCATGTCACAGAGGAATCGGAACTATTGCAGAAGATTTTTTCTCTCTCTCTCTCCAGTTAAGTTTAATGGGATTTATTTTGCTGAAAAATGGCTGGCAGCGAAAGGGTTAATATTCATTAATATAATTCAATATATTTTTTTTATTTAATATTGTTACCTTTTTATGTTCTTCTTACTGTTTGTGTGTTTTCCCCCCGACTGTCTATGTATTACATTAATATATAAAAAATATTTGAAAATGAAGATAGCGCTTCATTACTCTGCTTGGCCGTCCGTCACTATTATTGTCTGTGACTTTGAGAAATACAATGCTATTTAAACCAAGTTAGTATGGTGAACTTAAAGTGATATTTTTCTGTTCGATTTTGATATTTTGATTTCTTGTGGGAAATTGTTGTTGATATCTTAATTTCTTGTGGATGATTGTTTTTGATATCTTATTTTCTTGTTAAAATTTGTTTTTCATAATCTTAATTCCTTTTGGAATATTGTTTTCTTCTTCTTCGTCTTCCGGTAATGTCCACCCGCCGTAACCGGCAATTATTGACATGTACTGGGGTTCAAAGAATTTATGCTGCGCGGGAAAAACAAACAAAAGCTAGATAGATAAGAGGGCATGCGAGGCTGGGCACCCCTGGCTAGTCCGAGAACCACCCCCGCCCCCCCCCCCCCCACACACACACACAAAGTTTTACTTTCCTTTGCAAAATTGTTTATGATATATTAATTTATTGTGGGAAATTTTAAACAAGTTTATCTTACCAAAAGCCGCAGAACACAAATACTTTCTTGTTGTCTATCTCTCTGTCTGTCTGTGACGTCTGTCTGTTTGTCTCTCTTCACTCTTATCCGTTCCAACGTCCCCCTCCCTCCCCTCCGAATTTTTCATTCATCGCCCATGCACACAGCCCCCACCCCCCACCTCACCCTAACCCCAACCCCTTTCTAAAGAAAAAAATGGTCCCAACAAACTTGCACAATACCAGAAGCCAAAACATGCGATAAAATGAAATCGCGCTATTAAGTATCCCAACTTTACACCATTGCCCCCCCACACACACACACACACACTCCACTCCCCCCCCCATTCCCCTCCCCCCTCCTCCCCACCTCCCGCACCCCCTAACAAAACCTGATTCGATTTAGGCGAGTTTTTCTTTCGCGTTTACTCGTGTACTCAATCTTTAAAAGGTGCCAACGTTTCATTCCGGTGATGTAATTATCCGGGGGGTGGGAGGCACAAAATTCCCGACACCTTAGGTCGGTCAGGGACGCAGGGACAATCGACAGCAACTCTCACATAGCGACCACACTCACTGCTAGTCGAAAACACCGGTGACACGGAGAGGAAAGGCTACGCCCCTGAAGAAAATGAGCCCCCCCAAAAAAAAAGAAAAAAGAAAGATATCTCTCTCTCTCTCTCTCTCTCTTTCTCTCTCTCTCTCTCTCTCTCTCTCTCTCTCTCTCTCTCTCTCTCTCTCTCTCTCCCCCCCCCTCTCTCTCTCTCTCTCTCTGCATCTGTCTGTCTGTCTGTCTGTATCTCTCTCTCTTTGCATGACGAGAGATAGAGTGACAGACAGACACAGAGACAAACAGACACAGAGAGAAAGAAACAGACAGACATACAGATAAACATAGGGATAGGCAGACACAAAAAGACAGACAGAGAGAGTGGTTAGGTTTTCATAATAAAGATATTTTGCTGTCAATGTTGTTGTTTTTCAATCATTGTTATTAGTTTTGATGAACTTACTTTATCAAAATAAGCTTATTTCATGGGAATGCGCTAATATTTTAATAAATAAAATAAAATAAACAAAACTATTAAACGTTGTGGAAAATTAAGCCCCCCCAAAAAAAAAAAGAAGAAGAAGAAAAAAGTGCAATAAGGATAAACAAACTTGGGCATGTGAGAAATAAATAATTATGTAAAATAACATTATATTTCTAATGCTAAAAAAAATAAATATTAAAAGCAATATTTTCCAAACCTCAGTAAGGCAGGTATCAAAAACCAATTCAAAACACTGGAAAAGTGTGCGAAAACTGGACGAATTAACACGCCAAAAATATGTTTTACAAAAAGTAATAAATACAAAGTTCGACATGTCTGATAAAAACTGCGCAAGATAGAAACAATTAAAAAAACAAAACATATCTGGAGATGATTTAACATACACAAAATAAACATTTAATTTGTCTGAAAAAACGCGTACAAAAGGTAAACAATCTAAAAAATGTATACGTAAGAAAATAATGTAGATAAAACAAACAACAAACAAAACCAGTTTGAAGCATTTGCGATTTAGAAAGTGTACACCATCTTAAGCTTATTTTCAACACTCACAAATTGTTATATAGGTCTATGCCATGATGTCGTTTCCGACCATGGCTGCCAGAAAGCAGAAGGGGCAGCTGCTATTCTGAATTGCTGTGCTAGAATGTGTTTATAATGGAGATGCCTTGCCCATGGTACATTCACACCCTGTTGGCCAATACATTTGAGGGCAGCTGCGTTGGAGAAGGTCCCCAAAGGCAAATCAATCCCTTTGATGAAAAAACAAAAAGCTACTAAGAAACAAACATAAAGCCTCCAAAGTAAATTATGCAACAAAATCAGTTCAGTGCTTTGGGTAAGCATAGAGACAAATAAAGAAGAGATCACCGACACAGTGCAACTCAGTTTTAACTTCTTTTGTTTTTAGATCACGAAAGAAGTAAGCACAAGACTTGATTATGAAGAGGGAAGAAACTTAGCACCGGCTATCACACACACACGCAAGCACACACACACACGCACGCACGCACGCACACACGCACGCACACGCACACGCACACGCACACGCACGCACACACACGCACACACACACACACACACACACACACACACACACACACATGGTCTGAATCACTTTTAGTGAATGAAAAATGGTGTTTTACGTCCTCTCGGTCATAGACACATATGGGACATTTGTAAATACAAAGATGGTGGGAACATTACTGGGGACAATGCCCAGAGGCAGTGCCACACCAGTAAAGTTCCGATTTTTGTTTTAATACAGATATGTGTAGCGGTAACCACGCCTCGGTGAAACCTCATAGGCTATGGTACCACTACAGTATGCTTTTATTTCAGTATCACTTTTAGTGGAAGGACGTTAAACTGAAGAACAACAACCAGGGCTGGATCAGGGTATTCCTGGTTTCCGGAACACTCCTCCCCCCCCCCTTCTACCCCAAGCATGTATCTTATACAATGGTGTAAAGTAAGAAAATGACACGATTTTCACCTTAACCCTTTCGCCACCAATGCCGCATTTATCACTGAGTTGTACAATGTTCCGGGGGCTTCACACTGCCCCATAATCCAGAACCTAGGCAGCTCCCTGTTAAACTGACACTTCAAAGTTCAACCCAATAAATTGTTTCAACAAATCTTTCGTAGTTTCCAACACGGCATGCTCTGTTTTGTATTGTGAGCTAAGCCCAAACTCACACCCTACCAACTCATCTGGTGCAAAATGATTCATCCAAAAAATTAAATTAAGATATTGTTTTCCAAGGACGGTTCATATTATTTCAATAATTCATCAAATGATTGCATTCGCTCGGATGTGCACATAATATGTGCTTGTGCAAATGAGCGTCGAGCGCGTATTTTCCTCTGTGCGTGTGCGTGTGCGTGCGCGTGCGCGTGCGTGTGTGTGTGTGTGTGTCTGTGTGTCTGTGTGTGTCTGTGTGTGTGCGTGCGCGCGCGCACGTTTAAGCCTCAACGACCACACGCGCGCTCGCACATGTTTGTGTTCTGAAAGCACATGCACGCATATCAATTATGTTAATACTTTACAGAATATGCGCACATGCACGAGCGAATTTACGGTTCTCGTGGGAAAACAATTTTCCACTTTGGCCCGCAATGAATCTTTTTCTAGGCTCCACCACTAAAACATTCATCGCATATTTTACGGCCTGGATTCTCGCGGCCATTGACTATCAAACTATTGTAGTACCTTTTTTTGACTCTCCCCCAAAACACCAGTCCAAGCAAACTAATGTTTATAGGAAACACACTGGCGAATTACCACCTTCCGATCTCCCCTTAACTTACCAACTACAAATTGTACCACTCTGTACCACCACATAAAGAATAACAGGATTGTAAGCCATATAAACTGTCCTGCCATTTCAACGCAAAGAACAAATCAAAAGCAGGAATCGAGAGTAAAGAGAAAATAATCATAATTAGTATGATACTGCGAGCAGAAATGAAATAAACTGCAACGTTTCAGCTTACTTAACGAAAACAAGGGGAGTAATTGGTGACTAAGATTCATGTAAATTAAAACTGCTCTGCATGTTATGGCGAAACCGATCGCCCTTATTATGTGGAACAAAAATCAAGCAATTAATAGACATTGTTTCACTACGCCAACTTTGGTTTAACCCCATCCATCGTTTATCATGAGAATAGTCAGTAGCTTTAGAATAGTAATTTTTTTAAATATCAGAATTACCAGAAGTGCATTTTTGTGGTGTGCCATTTTGGTGAATCGGATATAACGGGCTTGAACGTCATGACTTGGGGACCATTCCGCCAAGTTTGGGTTAGATCGGTCCGGTGGTTTAGGCACTGTGAAGTGGAACGTATTTCTGTTCACACAAAGGACACACGCCTTGGCAGACCAATTGGGCTAGAACACCAAGGCTACATCAAAATATTGTTACGCTATGCATAGCTATGCGGCGGTTGTCTTTAGCCGTGACAAGTTCCTAGCATAACATCATCAGTCTCCAAAATCCTCCGAAGACGGAGTGTGGCTGCTCACGTGGCGGGGTAATCAAAAACAGCCACACACGTAATGTTCTCATCCCTAGCTGGTGCATTTGCACTATATTGTTCAAGTGCTTCGGCTGTTGGGGTGATCCCTGGAGTCTTGTAGCCAGGGTACGTCAACAGCATCATCAACAACACAAAGACACACACGTACACATACAGACAGACAGACATAGAAAAGCACAGACCCTCGTTTCAATTCCAACGTACTCTCGTTCTGTACAACTGGGAGTACACAATGGAAAGTAGGAAATGGGGGGTGGGAGGTTTCCATCACAAAATGCCAGCACCCCCCAAAAAAATGCAAAAAAGAAAGGGAAGGTAGGGGAAGGGGGGTTATGATCGGAAAACCGAGACTTGGTTACTGTCTGGGGACTCCCAGTCGGTTGAATATTTACAGACAGCACACCTCTCCCTGCCTGCACCCCTAGCAATCTATGACACTGTCTCACTTTCCCCCACCATCCCCTACCACCCTTCTCCCTCACCCCCAGCTTTCTGCGTCCCCCCCCCCCCCCCCCCAGCGGCAAAGTTTTGCAATCGTTTTAGCACAATCAAATTAGGGAATTACAGAATTTCCCCGCCCCGTGGTGATAGTCCCGGGCTTAAAGTAATAGAGATATTATGTTGGCAAAGAGCAAGGCGAGGATGGGAAGGGAAATAGAAAGGGAAAGAGCGGTTATGAATTGCTATCACCAATTTCCAGCCTCCACAATTAACGGCAAGCCAATGAAATTCATTTTGGACCCGAAGAGCACTTGGCCGGACCTTTTCGGTCCGAGTCGGGAAAGTTGGCTACACGTTGGGCCCTTCAGGAGTTGTTGTTAATGTCGCGCGGGACATGGGATGACACGACTGTTGGTTTAACAATTACGCCAAGGCAGCTGAATACCCAAAAGCATGAAAAGGGAGAGAATGCGGGCCGTGCGGCGAATGGGAACAGCGAAATCAGATCAACGGTTAAAGAGATTACTTCGCCCATGTCCCGCCACAAGTAAAATCAAACACTCACCCGCCAAAGATGGCCGACGGGGTGTTGAAGTTTATAACTTGGGGAACTCTGGATGCTGAAATAAAATGGACGGCCGCCCCAACAGTCACACTCGCAGAGTTCTTGTTCAATGCTTCGCACCCCCCACTTCCCACCTCTGCCAACATCCACCCCCCAACCTAAACACTAATTCCTTCAACTCACCGTTTCTATTTTAACGGAAGTTTGTACGCACTTAAAAGGGCTTTACTAGGGGAAATTATTGTTGAATAGATGGTGTGGTTATTAAAGACATAAACAAGCTATCGAGCAAACATTTTAATGAAAGAAGTTTGAACCCAGTTGATTGACAACAAACTAGTTTGTTTCCGTTCGCATAGTGTTGTGTTATGTTGACAGAAAGGCGAATTAGGCTAGGCGCGCACGCGCTAGGCGCGCATGCGCATCACACACACACACACACTCTCTCTCTCTCTCTCTCTCTCTCTCTCTCTCTCTCTCTCTGTGAAACCTGGAAGGCGTGTGTTCATGTATGCCTTTTCAAGAGAATGTGCGTATTGTAAGACTTAGCGTGTGTACACAAATTCATTCAGAGATTTAATATCTGAATGGATGCAAAATTATGCAAATCTATGCCACTTCATCTACCTGTCTACCTGTCTGTTTATCTGCCTAGTTGTCTCTCTGTTTCACTTTTTCTTATAGTAGATAGGCATAATAGTATGCAGTAGCTCATAGGCACAGATACACACCCACACACGGATGCAGACACACTGGCATGCGATCGTGAGTACATGCATATATGGACGTGAGCATTTCAAGACACATAGACAGTGCTAAACTTAGAGAAAAAGAGGAGAGAGGGGGGGGGGGGTTATAATGACTGGGAGGGAATGGTGGTATGGTTAAGGGACCCAGTAAACAAACAAGCAAATTAACACAAAGACGTTACAGTTACAGCATAAGGCTTAAGCTATTACAATATGCAGGAAGAGGGGGTCAAACAGAACGAGAAAGAAAGAAAAGATTCATTGAAGAAGGGAATGTATGTTATGAAAATGTAAACTCATGGAAACTGTACAATATTATGAATATTTGAAAATATCAATGCTATAAAGCAGATATCATCAGCCATATTATGTATGTTAATAACACGCATAAAGCATCCACAATGTAAGTACGAATACATAAACACATAATGAAACAAATAAAACAGATAGTAAAAAGGATTCAAGATTTCCACTTTGGCAGCCCATTCTTTAAGTACCTGCAATTTGCTGTACAATTGCTATTCATTCCCCTAATCTCGTTTCAACATTTGAAACTCAATTATGCATAAATAAAAACGGCAAGGATTCCCGCTTTTGTATTATATTTGCACACGACGTTAACTTATGAAAGTAAATGCGGAAAACGTTATTGTGTAGCGCGTGCATGTTCTCGAATTCTTCTCCTGTATTTGTATAATCACCATGAATTTGTAAGCAAATAGAAGAAGAGGACTCGACATAAAAATGATAAACACGATTTCGCGCATTTACATTGAGTTTATTGTACGCACTCACACGCATAAAACGGTCATGCATACATGGAACGGGTGAAAAGGAAGAAGCTGATGAATGGATTGATATTAGTGTTTATGTGCATTATTGAGAAAACGCTTCTCTTTGATTCACACACACGCACGCACACGCACGCACAAGCACACGCACGCACACACGCACACGCACGCGCACGCGCGCGCGCACGCACACACACACACACACACACCGATCTCTCTGTATAAGCTCAATAAAGACTTCATCCAACCTTTTTGCCAGAAACCACATGATATCAGGCAGATCCCACGAGCATTCCCAGGACAGACAGATTCAGAGTCTCAGCCCTCCATCTTTCTCGGCTGACCCCGGAAATGTTCCGGTGACCTCACGCACGCGCATTGAGGTCCTAATACGGACAAGTAAGACGATCAGACCGGGCAGCCAAAGGGTTCCAATTTGACTAACAGCCTCTGTGGTTGTCGACACTTCACTCCCCGACCTTGCATCGAATGTCAAGACGGAGAAGAAGCTTGTCACCGATACCCCTCCTGGCATACCGCACGTACAATCCCCAACATCCATCCTACAATCCCTAACGGACGGCCGCTATTGTCAGGTCACGTGCAGGGACTAGGACGCGCGCGTGCAGGAACTTGAACGTTCAGGGAGCGCGCTGCCGGAAGCTCAGTTGCGGCCATTACCGATGCATGCTGGGAGAGAATGGCGGCGTAATGCAGTTAAGTTGGTGAGGCAAGATGTGAACTAAATCTGCCTAATTGAGCGAGGTTTGGCTCTGTGTGTTTCCTCGAAGGCACGGGTTTAAATCTGGGTGATTCCCCGTGTCACCAATTTGCTTTCACTTTGTCAGGAACAGCGCAGAGAATGTCAGACACAGGCCTACTCTGAAACAGACAGCTTTGCAGTCACATCGAAGTTTGGATGTCCATGTCTTCCCTTCGTCTTCTAATGACTGCACTTCTTTCCCAAACCAGAGGAGTTTTGAGTTTCCAGCTAACATGTGATAAGAGTTAAATAGCGAGGCTGGGAGAGAACAGTTCTTTGACTCCCACCCCTGTTCTAGTCCACAACGTGCGGTTTTCTAAAATACCAATATAATTGTTAAATAATTTGTTCAGTTTGAGGTCGTGCAGCTCAACTATCGCTGCCACTAGGGCTAACCCCATTCTTGAATCAATGTCTGTATCTAGAAACCTACATTTTGGTTGCTGTGTGATGCTGTAAAGTACGAAGTAGTACGAATCTGGAGCTTCCATTGTTCAAGGACAGTCTTTTGGGATGTTCCGGCGCAAAGAAACTCTATGGAGAAATGTCTCCGTCTAAGTTGCTGTGTGACAATGAAAAGTAAGAGGTACAACAAATCTGGAGCTTCCATATTCAAGGACAGTCTTTGGGTTTGTCCCTGTATGGATAAGGGCTGGAACCGTAGTCATGAGTTCGTCTTAAGCAGTTAACACGGGTAGTAACATGTAAATTAGAAGAAACTTCCAAAAACGATTGGCTGCTTCTTCTAATTCACATGTTACTACCCGTATTAATTGTTCAAGACGAACTCGTGATGACGGTATCTGATTACTAGCGCAAGCCAATCCTTAATCGTATTCACACACCGAAAGTAACATTTTTTTCAACTTAATAAAACCATCAATATATGTAACTGACCACTCAACGAAACTGACCTTAAAATATATCAAGCAGGCCAGGCCAGAGATAATTACCTACAGCCGATGTGATTAAGTGGGCCTGATCCCATCAACGCTGGTGGTCAAGACCGACAACTCTGGCAAAGATCACGGTCAAGGGACATAACTGAAGAGGACACTAGTCTCGCGGGAATCGTAATGGCGGTACTGTGAAGGTAATGTTGCGAGTCTGACGATGGTCTTACAAGAACTCCCCACAGTACTTGTTTCTTTAGTACCACCATCTCTTTGCCCTTTAATGACTTTTATCATTGCTTGACAATGGTCAACCTAGCTCGCCAATTTGACCGCCAGGTGGCAACCAACTCAATAGGGGCTTATCTCGTGATATCTTTATTTGGGGGTAGAGAAAGAGAGAGAGAGGGAGGGACTCTGCTCCCCCCCTCTCTCTCTTTATCCCCAACTAAGAATATAGAGAGGATTAGCCTCACTCGAACGTTATGCAACCTGGCGGTCAAAACAGCCAGCTAAGCCGCTCATTAGCCTGTAGTTGGGGCCAACAGTACAGTGAGGACGTACAGTGAATGTCTACAGTAATGGAACATCATGGTACAGTTTAGTCTTCAGTGGAAGACCATGACTCTCAAACCAGCGGGCATTTTCACTGGATTTTACTGCGGCAGTCACAGATATTGGTTGGCCTTTGGGGACCTTCCCCACCGCCAGGTGTCCTCACATCCTTTGACCAAACAGTGGAGATATACCCTAGCCAAGGCATTTCAATCATAGCAAATTCTAGCCCAGCAGTTGTTTCTCTCTGCTATCTGGCAGTCACAGTCAGAAACGCCAGGCGGGCACATAGGGTTACATACCATCGTCTCCTGTCTCCTGTGTGTGCGTGTGTGAGTGCGCGCGTGTGTGTATGTGTGGGTGGATTAGGTTTTCAAATAAATGTTTTGATACAGACAATGACAATGACGATAACAACTGGTGCACTTAGCTGGGCTGCCCCCCCCCCCCCCTACTCTCTCTCTCTCTCTCTCTCTCTCTCTCTCTCTCTCTCTCTCTCTCTCTCTCTCTCTCTCTCTCTCTCTCTCTTTCTCTCTCTCTCTCTCTCGATCCACGGCAGCTGTATTATATATGATTCAGAAATAAACTCAAAATGTCCAAACACAAGCAAAAACGTTCGCCGATGAAGATGTTAATGTGATATTTCGTTCATACCTCCTTCCCACATCAATCTTTACATCTAGAAACCTCCTTACTCTCTTTACGTGCACCCCCCCTTCCGCCCTCCCACCGTACCCCCCCCCCCCCTCCCATTATTCCATCTACGCAATGGGTAATTTGAGTCTCTGAGGATTTGAACCCTTAGCCTGGACCCTCGGACCCGTTAGGCTCTCAGTGGACACAGATTAACTTTCCGCTGACCGGGAGCCGCCATCAGTGGACATTAGCTGTCCTTAATACGATAAGGAATGGGTACACTGGGATGGAGAGAGAGAAAAAAGTAGAGAGAGAGAGAGAGAGAGAGAGAGAGAGAGAGAGAGAGAGAGAGAGAGAGAGAGAGAGAGAGAGAGAGAGAGAGAGAGAGAGGGCGAGTCAGAGAGAGACTGAGAGAGCGAACGAGCAAGAATTAGACAGGAGACAGCCAAGTCAGAGAAAGAGCGAGCGAAAGAGAGATATGGAGTGGATGAGGGGGTGAGAAACATTTGCACACAGGCAAAAAGACAAGAGTGGAAGAATGAGACAGAGAGAGAGAGAGAGAGAGAGAGAGAGAGAGAGAGAGAGAGAGAGAGAGAGAGAGAGAGAGATGGATGGGGGAGAGACAGACAGACATAGAAGAAAGAGGGAGAAGTGAAAGAATCAAAATCAGATTGAAGGGCAATAATTACTTGAGGAGTCCATATGCAAAAACTAGGAAGAGGGTAAGAGAGAGATTTGATGACCTAGTGCATGCTGATGACCTAGTGCATGCTGATGACCTAGTGCATGCTGATGACCTAGTGCATGCTGATGACCTAGTGCATGCTGATGACCTAGTGCATGCTGATGACCTAGTGCATGCTGATGACCTAGTGCATGCTGATGACCTAGTGCATGCTGATGACCTAGTGCATGCTGATGACCTAGTGCATGCTGATGACCTAGTGCATGCTGATGACCTAGTGCATGCTGATGACCTAGTGCATGCTGATGACCTAGTGCATGCTGATGACCTAGTGCATGCTGATGACCTAGTGCATGCTGATGACCTAGTGCATGCTGATGACCTAGTGCATGCTGATGACCTAGTGCATGCTGATGACCTAGTGCATGCTGATGACCTAGTGCATGCTGATGACCTAGTGCATGCTGATGACCTAGTGCATGCTGATGACCTAGTGCATGCTGATGACCTAGTGCATGCTGATGACCTAGTGCATGCTGATGACCTAGTGCATGCTGATGACCTAGTGCATGCTGATGACCTAGTGCATGCTGATGACCTAGTGCATGCTGATGACCTAGTGCATGCTGATGTCCTAGTGCATGCTGATGACCTAGTGCATGCTGATGACCTAGTGCATGCTGATGACCTAGTGCATGCTGATGACCTAGTGCATGCTGATGACCTAGTGCATGCTGATGACCTAGTGCATGCTGATGACCTAGTGCATGCTGATGACCTAGTGCATGCTGATGACCTAGTGCATGCTGATGTCCTAGTGCATGCTGATGACCTAGTGCATGCTGATGACCTAGTGCATGCTGATGACCTAGTGCATGCTGATGTCCTAGTGCATGCTGATGACCTAGTGCATGCTTCAGAGTTTGTTTGCTTTTCTTTTTAAACAAAGGAAAACGACCAACAAAAAACAACTACAACGCGATTGACATTACACATTCACAAACAGAAAGAAATAAGAAGAAAGGGACAATTAAGGCCGGTTATTGCGGGCATCATTCAGGTAACAAAACATGACATTACACATTCACAAACAGAAAGAAATAAGAAGAAAGGGACAATTAAGGCCGGTTATTGCGGGCATCATTCAGGTCACAAAACATGACATTACACATTCACAAACAGAAAGAAATAAGAAGAAAGGGACAATTAAGGCCGGTTATTGCGGGCATCATTCAGGTCACAAAACATGACATTGCACATTCACAAACAGAAAGAAATAAGAAGAAAGGGACAATTAAGGCCGGTTATTGCGGGCATCATTCAGGTGACAAAAGATGACATTACACATTCACAAACAGAAAGAAATAAGAAGAAAGGGACAATTAAGGCCGGTTATTGCGGGCATCATTCAGGTCACAAAACATGACATTGCACATTCACAAACAGAAAGAAATAAGAAGAAAGGGACAATTAAGGCCGGTTATTGCGGGCATCATTCAGGTGACAAAAGATGACATTACACATTCACAAACAGAAAGAAATAAGAAGAAAGGGACAATTAAGGCCGGTTATTGCGGGCATCATTCAGGTCACAAAACATGACATTGCACATGTAGATTTGGAAAAGAAACAATACAATGAAGGTGTTAGAGTGGTGGTTACTGTGTGTGTGTGTGTGTGGGGGGGGGGGGGGGGGCGTTTGAGGGAGGGTGGGGGGCGGGGAAGTCCTAATGAACAGAAAAAGAAGAGTAACTTTTTGTCAGCTTGATGAGAGAGGGGGGAGAGAGGGGGGGGGGAGAGAGGGGGGGGGAGAGGAAAGACACAGAGAGAGAGAGAGAGAGAGAGAGAGAGAGAGAGAGAGAGAGAGAGAGAGAGAGAGAGAGAGAGAGAGAGAACAATTGAACAATGGTTTATTTTCTTTAGGCCACTAGCCCCTAGAAACAGGGTCAAGGGACGAAACATATCATACGATATTTACTATATATCTCAACTAGATAACAACATCATTATGGAGACATATTATCATGTTGGTGAGCGAAAAATGATAACACCAAACGTATACTAGGCAAGCCAACATCTGTTAACAACACTATATAGACATATTTTCTCTTCTTCTCAATATAAGAAGTCTTACAACTTATTATTTGTCTAAATTCTCAATCACATTTCTCTGTTGAATTGCATGGAAAATAAGCATGGCTAATTTACGAGTTAGTGTCATGGACCCATTCAGAAGAATATTAGTATAATGCTTTTCAATTCCACTTAAATATTTGTTTCTAACATCGATTTATATGGGACAGACATGTATAAAGTGATGTTCGTCTTCAACTACCTTACATGTGGGACAAAGAAAGTTTAAATTGTCATTGAAAGTTGTTCTGAAGGACGAACCATTTATTGGAAGCACACCAGTTCTCAATTTGACCAACCCATCACGGAAACACCTAATATCTAGACATTCAAAATAAGGTTCACTCTCAAATGATTGTTTAAAAAGCCGATATATAATATACATGTCTTTGTTCATTACTGAGCCATTCCATTATTATAGGCAGTCATCATTCAATCGTTGTTTGAGTAAAGATAAGAAAGCTATTTTACATCCAACACCCTGGTTTAGCCATGCTTAACCAAATCCTAAGCTAAACAAAGTATTTCTAACCAAACTAACCCAGCACGTTTTACCTTTATCATCCAAGTTTTTCAACTTCACATACGCTTGTCTTGGTAGTCTAAACACGTCCATCTTTAAATGTTTAAGCCAGTACTTTATGCATCGTACAGAACTGTTAGCAAATAGAGGATACCGACCCCCCAGTTGGCCCCAAACAAACGTGTTTTGATGGTACTTTCAGAAAACGTTTGCACGCAAATGAATGTATTTCCCCCCATGTTTTCTAACCTGTTCATACCCCACAACAGACGATTTTCGAACAAAAACACTGACGGCCAAAGCATTTAAAGACCCACCACATCACGTGTCAAATTCACGGGCCTCACGTGTTTTCCCTCTTATAGCTGGAAATAAATCTTGTTTGGACCAGGTCTGACTCCCATATAAATGCCCCCCAAAATCAAACCGAAACATCATGTTAAAGAGCAGCCTCAATTTGAAGTTGGGGACATTTGTATGTGGGTCACAGCTACCCAGAAAAAAACCAAGGGACTTAATCGTGGTGCGTCAGTGTGTCTTTAACTCAGTTAAAAATGGTCAAACTACCAAGAACCCAGCTCTGCAATATTATTGACACTTGTTGGAGTGGTATGCTTAACAGTCACTCCCGTATAAGCGATAGCTATTTTACATCGGGCCAAAAAGTGAAACGATCATCAAGACTCGAACCTTTCCTGAGGGACCGTCCTATTTTGTGATTACCAACGAATTTGAGAAAAATGATTGGCTGATCAGGACACTGAGCGCCCCCTATCCCCTACTCCAAAGGGCGGTTACTCCAACAAAAACCCAGTTCGTACCACGCCTCAAATTGCCCTCCCTTCGTTGAAAGAAACTGGGAGCCTTGAGAATGGTAATTTGATCGAAAGCTATCACAATTGCCTGTATTTGTGTCAGAGCCTGTGGGCCAGGTATCTTTGCATCCCCTTGTCATTTATTTCAAATTTTCTTGCGGAATTTTTGGTTCTTTCCTAATGTGGCTCCACTGCATTGTATTGTATTTCATTTTATGTATGCTCCTAATTTGGAAGGCTTGATTGTCACCCAGGTCTTGTTGTTGTTGTTGTTGTTGTTGTTGTTGTTGTTGTTGTTCTCTGTGGCCAGCTCATGAAGGTGTGGCCACTTTGCCCGTTGAGGACACACCAGTGTTTTATTTTTTAAATTTGTCTAAAGCATTTCAGCGTTATAAGTTAAACTTTCTCTTTAGCTCTCTAGCTCTTTCTGTTTCCCTGTCTCTGAATGTCACCTCTCTCTCTCTCTCTCTCTCTCTCTCTCTCTCTCTCTCTCTCTCTCTCTCTCTCTCTCTCTCTCTCTCTCTCTCTCTCTCTCTCTCTCTCTCTCTCTCTCTCTCTCTCTCTCTCTCTCTCTCTCTCTCTCTCTCTCTCTCTCTCTCTCTCTCTCTCTCTCTCTCTCTCTCTCTCTCTCTCTCTCTCTCTCTCTCTCCTTGAACGTATTCCACTATCAGACATGGCATTACCTTATATTGTTTCTGTCCATTATTGTTCAGTCAAGTGTATGATTTCCTACGAAAAATTATTTCTTTCATGTGAATGAAGAATGATCGTTTAAGAAAACTAAAAAGAGATAATTTACTTGATGACTTTACGATTGTTTCTTATTGAAGAGATTGGATATCTTTTTGCGCTTATATTTTTGTTATTATTCAGAATGATGCTGAGTTGTTTCAAGAAACCCTATAAATTTAGTTTAAATTACACGGCAACTACTATCCCGAATTGTTGGGCTAGAATCTGTTTATGATGGAAAAGCCTTGCCTAGGGTATCTCCACTCTGTAGCCAAAAAGGTTTGATGACAGCTGGTCAATTGGACGGAAGGTGGCAGAGTGGTTAAGACGTTCGCCTGCGGAATTAAATGCGTGACTGCAACATGAGTGACCCGTGTTCGAATCCGGGCCTCGCCCTTTCTTTTCCTTTATGTAGGCTACGTAAATTCCCACAGCACTTAAAAGTCCATAAGAGCAGAGAAATCCTGCTGCCTGGTATGACCAAATTGATAGGCTTTCCACGTTTGCCTCCCTCCACTCAAAAAAAGAAGAAAAATAAAAATGGTTAGGCACTGCACTTGCGACGAAGCTCTCTCTGGGAGAGAGCAGCCCGAATTTGACAGACTCTGTGACTAGAATACCAAATACAAAACTTACATGGAGCTTCGAAAATGCAATGAAACGTAAAATCTTAGGCATTAGTGTTTTTGTTTGTGGCTCAAGCCACAAACCTATAACTCACTTTGTCGGTCGGTCGGTCTGTCGGTCCAAAATTGTCGCACATTTTGACAAAATTGTCGCACTTCAAATCGAGGCTACACTTCTGGCCGCTCTTTAAAATGATGTATTTTAAAAGCGTACAAAATAATAAACATACGTAATACAGACACTACAACAGACACGACGAGTATGCGGTGCTTCTTTTGATGAGTATACGTAGGATACATAGTTTTAAATGTTTTCCAAAAGATATAAAAAGTTACGAAATGGTGCAGAGATAACATTCTGGTTTACAGATTAAAATTATTGAAAAGCCAGGGGAGGTAACTCATGATTGGAGTGGTAAAAATAGACCGCGTGCCACAAACTATTGCGATTTCGCGCTTGTTTCCCCATACAGTGATCTGTGCAAAATGGTAGAACTACTCAGCACATGTTAGGAGGAAGCTTAAAGAATGAGCACAATTCATAATAATATCCTTTCTTAAGAGAAGAGATAGCAACATTATTTGGTTTGTTACGAGAGTTGTGCAGCGAAGGTTGAGTGTTTTGGAACTTGGGAGACTCTTGGCATATCCGAAGGAGGGGGTGGCTGTGCTGGAAGGTGGTCACCACCTTCAAGTGTCAAGTGTCAGTCATTATTTAGCTGTGTCAGTGGTTCCCACACAGCCACACTCTTCTGCAGCCATCCCAGGGATCTCTCTAGATCCAAAAGGCTCAACTTTCCCTGCACAGCCATCGAGACTCAGCAATGAATGCACTGTCTCTTTTGTTTAGAAAGGATCTTTTTGTCCGTCACCATAGGTGAGGGACTTTGCGGTCGGCTGGTTTGTATTTTTTTTTCCTTTCTGTCCCAAGGATATATCCCGAACCGCTTGACCGAATCGCGTCAAAGTTTGTGTGCTGGTGTGTCACCATGAGAGGAAGGCATCCGCGCAAACGTTTTTGCCGTCGTGACCTTGACCTTGGCGTACGATCTTAAAAACCGAAAATCTTTAAGGGGCCATAACTGCCACACCGTTGGTGTTAGAGTCTTCAAATGTGGCATGGAAGTACTTTGGCTTATGCCCGTTCTAATGATGGCATACTGATCAAGGTCAAGGTCACGATCTGGGAGATCAGTAGGCCTTGAAAGTGGTAGGGGTCTACAAATTGGGTTTTAAGCCATATTTTCCACATTTGTACTTGACAGAAGCGCTTCAGATTGTGTGTGGTACTGTATACCCTAGAGAAGAACACATCCGAGCATAAATTATCACCATGCTGATGTTGACCTTGAAGTGTGACCTTGAAAACTGAAATTTCCTTCTTTGTGCAGAGAGAGAGAGAGAGAGAGAGAGAGAGAGAGAGAGAGAGAGAGAGAGAGAGAGAGAGAGAGAGAGAGAGTGAGTGAGTTGCGTTGGCCTACACTTGGCCTACACAAACGGAATAATCATGTTGGTGCCTAAATTATGCTACGGGGTGTCGCAAGTGCGTGGCATTGCTGGTGACGGACATGTCTGCTGCTCAGAGACGCCCTTGTTTATTTTGTTGTTGTTTGTATGTTTGTTTGTTTGTTTTTCTGTCTGTCCCAAGGATATCTTCTGAACGGGTTGGCACAATCGCTTCAAAGTTTGTGTGGAGGTGTGCCACCTTAATAGGAAGAGGGTAAAGGCTTTACCTAGGAAGAGATCCGCGCAAACCATTTCGCCGTCATGACCTTGACGTATGACCTTGAAAACCGAAAATCTATTTTTAGCCATATCTCGGGCACCGATCGACATAGGATTTTGAAACTTGGCATGAAGGTGGTTTGGCTTATGCCCGTTCTGATGATGGCACACCGATCAAGGTCAAGGTCAAGGTCAAAAAGATCGCTGGAGCCTGAAAATTGGAGGGTCATTTTTTCTCCTTCTGTCTGTCCCAAGGGTATCTTTCGAACGGGTTGACACAATCGCTTCAAAGTTTGTGTGGAGGTGTGCCACCTTAATAGGAAGAGATCCACGCAAACCATTTCGCCGTTGTGACCTTGACCTTGACGCATGACCTTGAAAACCGAAAATCTATTTGTAGCCATATCTCGGGCTCCGATCGACATAGGATGTTGAAACTTGGTATGAAGGTGGTGTGGCTTATGCCCGTTCTGATGATGGCATACCGATCAAGGTCAAGATCAAGGTAAAAAAGATCGCTGGAGCCTGAAAATCGGAGGGTCATTTTTTTTCCTTCTGTCTGTCCCAAGGATATCTTTCGAATGGGTTGACAGAATCGCTTCTAATTTTGTGTGGTGGCGTGCCACCTTAATAGGAAGAGATCCAAACATGAATTTTTAAGGTCAAGGTCATGACCTTGAAAACAGAAAATCTATTTTTAGCCATATCTCAGGCACTGGTTGACATAGGATGTTGAAACTTGGTGTGAAGGTGGTTTGGCTTATGGTGCTTCCGAATATTATGTACTGATCAAGGTCAAGGTCAAGGTGAAGGAGAACGCTGGAACCTGCTTCCGAATTGGTTGACAGAATCGCTTAACATTTTGTGTGGAGATAAATAGAGAGAGAGAGAGAGAGAGAGAGAGAGAGAGAGAGAGAGAGAGAGAGAGAGAGAGAGAGAGAGAGAGAGCGAGAGAGAATTGCGTTGGCCTACACTTGGCCTACAGCAAAATAATTATGCTACGGGGTGTCGCAAGTGCGTGGCATTGCTGGTGACGGACATGTCTGCCGCTCGGCGATGCCCTTGTTGTAAGTTGTACCCATTTATTAAGCTTCTTACTAACATGCGCTGAGTACCATTTTACCCAATCCATATGGTGGGAAAAACGCCAAGTCACTGAAATTGTTACTTTTTTTAAAACGTTTTGCGTCTTTTACAACGCAACCAATGATAATCGTAAAACAATTTTTGCTTTCACCTCATGTCTCTTGTTTTAAGCTGTAAGATGAAGCGTTTATTTTCTGTGAGCGGCATATTCCGTTCACATTACAAAGACAGAATGTGACCCGAAGGAAAAAAGACATGGACATATCGCAGCCTCGTCAAGCCAGCAAGAACAAGAAAATAAAACCTGAGTGACAATCAAACCTTCAAAATTAGGAAAATACATAAAATGAAATACATTACAAAACAATGCAGCCACATTAGAAAAGCACCGAAAAAATCCACAAGAAAAATTAAAAATAAATGAAAGGTGGGGATGAAAAGTTCAATCGCCCACAGGCTCTGACACAAATACAGGCAATTTTGATAGCTTTCGATCAAATTACCATTCTCAAGGCCCCCAATTTCTTTCAACGAAGGAAAGGCAATTTCAGACTTGATTCGAACTGGCGTTTGCATTTTTTGGAGTGACCGCCCTTTGGAGTAGGGGATAGGGGGCGCTCAGTGTCCTGATCAGCCAATCATTTTTCTCAAATTCGTTGGTAATCACAAAATAGGACGGTCCCTCAGGAAAGGTTCGAGTCTTGATCATTTCACCTTTTGGCCAAGAGAAAATGACTGCCTTTCTGGGAAAAGGCTGAGTAGTGAAACTTAAAAAACACCCTCCATGCTCGAACCTGCGCTGATTACTTTCAATAATATTTATTTAATGCACTGGTTTTATTCAATAATGTTCGTCCGCTGGTGGTCGATGGTTAGACAATTTTGAACTGAGGTCATCTGTGCTTCTGTACGTATGCGTGTTTTGCATTGCTTTTTGAAGTCACGGATGTTTCTGTCTCTGTCTGTGCTATGTCTGTCTGTCTGTTTCTCTGTCTCTGTCTTTTTGTCTGTTTCCCTGCGAGAGAGAGAGACAGACGGGAAGGGGTGGAGAGAGAGAGAGAAAGGGAAAGAGAGAGAAAGAGAGAGAGAGAGAGAGAGAGAGAGAGAGAGAGAGAGAGAGTGTGCGCTTGCGCGCGCAATGTGTGTGTGAGTGCTTGTGTGTGTGTGTGTGTGTGTGTGTGTGTGTGTGTGTGTGTGTGTGTTTGCAAGGACGCATTGCAAATGAGCAAAGCAAACAAACAAACAAGCAAAACAAAAAGAAGGTATATAACCAACAACAACGTGGCAATATACAACAAACCGTCGAAAAGTTACTGGTAGTATTATACATCTTATAATAAATAAACAAACAAGTCAGAAAATGGAAAGATCTACCGATGCAGATGAGAGATAGAGAGAGAGAGAGAGAGAGAGAGAGAGAGAGAGAGAGAGAGAGAGAGAGAGAGAGAGAGAGAGAGAGAGAGAGAGAGAGAGAGAGAGAGAGAGAGAGAGAGAGAGAGAGAGAGAGAGAGAGATAGATACTGGTTATCTCCTACTTCAACCTCCTCCAACTTATCATCATCATCATCATCTCCTCCACCACCCTCCTCCTCCTCCTCCTCCTCCTCCTCCTCACAAGAACAACAAACTTCTTCGACGATCTTCAGGGCTTGACAACAACAACAATGGAAGTTTTAATATCACCTGCATCATCATCATCAACAATGCTGATGTTTGCTGTTCAAAATTCGATTTGGAGGTGGCTCATCATTTCGCTTATTTTATTACGCGCTAAAATTGCGTAAATCAAATCAATTAATTAGTAAGAATAACAATAACATATAATTTTAAGTAATGTGATCTCTTCGGAGCGCATGTTCATAAACTGTCTCTGTTGATCTCATCTAAATAAATTCGCACGCCATTCTAGTTGTAAAATTGAAAATCGTTGTAAGAAACTTTTTTTGCGGGGGTGGGGGTGAGGGTGGGTGGTGGTTGGGTGGTTGGCAGTGGCTATGATTTATCTTATTAAATAGTAAAGGAAGTGCTATTTGGAAAATCAGCGGTGACATAATTTTGTTTCAAGTGGTAAATACCAAAGATATATACATTTTATTTTTACACAAGTGCATAAAAATGTTAGGGTGACTTCATCACTTCATCATCATCATCATCATCATCATCATCATCACCTGTGGAAGGTGTCACAGAGATTGTTCTTCCTCAAAAGGCAGATACTGCTCTCCTAACACTCCTCAGATCGATGTGCCACCGTCTCTATTTGTCACCCTCATTGTGCCCCCATCTGTGTGTGTTCCTGTTTTTATGTGCCCCCATCTGTGTGTGTTCCTGTTTTTATGTGCCCCCATCTGTGTGTGTTCCTGTTTTTATGTGCCCCCATCTGTGTGTGTTCCTGTTTTTATGTGCCCCCATCTGTGTGTGTTCCTGTTTTTATGTGACCCCATCTCTGTGTGTTCCTGTTTTTATGTGACCCCATCTCTGTGTGTTCCTGTGTGTGTGTGTGTTTTTGTGTGTGTGTTCCTGTTTTTGTGTGTTCCTGTTTTTATGTGTGTGTGTGTTCCTGTGTGTGTGTGTGTGTGTGTGTGTGTGTGTGTGTGTGTGTGTGTGTGTGTGTGTGTGTGTGTGTGTGTGTGTGTGTGTGTCTTTCATTTAACGTCTATCCACTACACGTGATATTAGACCAAATATCTCTGTGTGTCCCTGTCTTTATGTGCCCCCATCTCTATGTGTCCCTGTCTTTATGTGCCCCCATCTCTATGTGTCCCCTGTTTTTATGTGGCCCCATCTCTATGTGTCCCTGTCTTTATGTGTCCCCATCTCTATGATTATGTTCCTGTCTTTATGTGACCCCATCTCTATGTGTCCCCATCTCTATGCGTCCTGTTTTTATGTGTCCCCATCTCTATGTGTGTTTTTATGTGTCCCCATCTCTATGTGTCCCTGTTTTTATG
>CM065681.1:3064179-3084179 GCA_017654935.2 Phymorhynchus buccinoides | reverse complement strand
TTCACTACTTGAAGCAATTTCATAAATACATATTTGGAACTTAACTAGAATTTTAAGTTAGCGTTTAGCTTATTTGACCTCTCTTATCCGCTCTCTCTCTCTCTCTCTCTCTCTCTCTCTCTCTCTCTCTCTCTCTCTCTCTCTCTCTCTCTCTCTCTCTCTCTCTCTCTCTCTCTAAAAGAAACGTCAAATAGGCCTAAATATGTTAAAATGGTAGCAATCGATTTTACATTCTAACCACACTAGAATTACAGATTTGGAATTGTTCCCTTAATCTTAAACCCCCAAAGACTTCAGGAGCTCCTAACAGTCGTTTTCTTATGTCAACTTAACTGTCCTTCTCCCCCACCCCCTCCTCCCAAAACCCCAGTCCCTAAGTGTCCCCACCAAAGTGGTTCCATTGTTCCCAGAATCATCCCCACCAACCTTTCCCCACCCTGTACTAACTCTGCCCATCTTCACCGACAGATGAACTGTAAAGAAAAGTTTCATACATTTTTTTCCCCCCAGTTAATTCCTCCCCTATCTTCCCCGTCGATCTGTGGGCTCCCCTGCCTCCCCCCCCCCCCCCCCAGCACCCTAGCACCCTACTCCCTTCCTTACCACAACTCCCCCCCCCCCTATCTTCCAGCCTACACTGTCCTATCTCTTCCTCTCCCGCAGGACCCAGAGAACAGCGGTGGGTGACAGCGGGGAAAGGTAATAGCCTAGCTTTTTGTCGGCAGCGATAAAAAGCCTATTACCATGACACGATGCAATATGGCGCCCGTCCATTCCCGTCGGATATCGTTGACTCGCGCCGAGTTCTCGCTACGCAAGTTTCCCGGGGACTTGGTGATTAGCAGAATTGGGGGAAATCAGGCCCAATATGGCGGGCGGCCGCCTGACATCAATTACCGTGGGCCGTTCTGGAGGGGCCTAATTTGATCAGCGCGCTTTCCGATGCTTCCTCGGGGACCCCGTTCCCCTGTTGCCGCGGCTTCAATTATGAATGTGGCGGAGGACAGAGAGGAAAGAGTAGTAGCTGTAGTAGTAGTAAAGGGCTCACGGAGATGATACATGGCTTAGATAATCTTATTGTCGGCTACGGCACTGAGCAGAAATGCATTTCACAAGCGATGCAAATTGTCGCAGTTCGCTTTTCACACCTCGCTATTAAGCTGACCCCCCCCCCCCCTCCACTCTCTCCCTTTTCTCACCTCTCCCCCCCCCCTCCCCTCCCCTCATCTACCCCCTCATGTCCCTTTCTTACCCCTACTCCCTACAGTATCGCTTCTGTCCCCACCCCTTCCGTTCAGTTCTTTTTGCTGAGTACTAGCGGTGTCAACCTTTCAAAACGTCCCTCCCATAGTGCTGTCTCTGCCCCTGCCTGCTCAGGACAGATATTAGACTTAGGCATCCACCCTCCCTGTTTTCCTCTTCTCTTCCACCATCTTCCACATTCCTTGGAATTTACTGTAGGTTGCTGAGTGCAACTAACAGCTAGCAATGACATTGATAGTGGCAATGAAATGGACTGAACGAGTTGGTCTTAAGGGCCAGCTACGCTGCATACGATTCGATTCACTACCATCCGATTTTGACATTTGTGAGGCGTGATTGACGAGACATTCTAGTGACTAAATAAATATGCTGAAATCCTACTAGTTATGTTCACTATGATTTGCAGTCTCCCGTACACGAATCTGATAAAATATCTTATTTTTGTATCGGATATTTTATTTGATTCGTGCATTGCGGTCTACGTGAGTAGAGAGAACGAAAATGGTAGAGTTATTTTTATACGGAAGTATTTCATGTGAATCATGACTCACAGACAATGTCACAATCGTATCGTATTGGGGCCAAATCGTACGCAGTGTATCGTATTGGGGTCAAATCGTACGCAGTGTATCGTATTGGGGTCAAATTGTACGCAATGTATCGTATTGGGGTCAAATTGTACGCAGTGTATCGTATTGGGGTCAAATTGTACGCAGTGTATCGTATTGGGGTCAAATTGTACGCAGTGTATCGTATTGGGGTCAAATTGTACGCAGTGTATCGTATTGGGGTCAAATTGTACGCAATGTATCGTATTGGGGTCAAATTGTATGCCTTAAAGTTGCACATAGCCAACAAAACCTCAACGACGAAACCGTTTGCCGTTATGTGAACCCCCAGCAAGCAGAAGGGGCGACTTCCGTGCCGGAACTCTGGGTTAAAAACGTATTTATTACGAAGAAACCATGCTCAATGTACATCCCCATTCTTTCCGCTTGGCGTTGGGGCATCAGGATGGTAAAAATAAAAAGATTTTAGCACTTGAGACTGAATCACAATTCTGGAAAAGCATCCTCTTTAAAAAGCTATACTATATTATACACAATGCGATGCAAAGCAGTGCGATATACTACACACAAACAACAGCCATAACTTACAATAACATACCAAACCATACAATATTATACAACACAATGCAATACAATACGATACAATACAATATAAGGCAAATTTAACAGAATGAAAGTAAACAAAATAATCTACAATCTTCTGCAACAGTCTGAACTGAAATGCAGTAGAACAGAACGGATTAGGATAGAACAGAACGGATTAGGATAGAACAGAACGGATTAGGATAGAACAGAACGGATTAGGATAGAACAGAACGGATTAGGATAGAACAGAACGGATTAGGATAGAACAGAACGGATTAGGATAGAACAGAACGGATTAGGATAGAACAGAACGGATTAGGATAGAACAGAACGGATTAGGATAGAACAGAACGGATTAGATAGAACAGAACGGATTAGGATAGAACAGAACGGATTAGGATAGAACAGAACGGATTAGGATAGAACAGAACGGATTAGGATAGAACAGAACGGATTAGGATAGAACAGAACGGATTAGGATAGAACAGAATAGAAGAGAATAGATTATGGTTATGCAGTCGAATAAAAAAAACTACAGGAACAGTAAATAAAGTTAATTACCATTAAATATAAGCATTGGAGTAAAAAGCAACTTATGAGAACGAACTAGAAAATAACACAACAGTCTCAATTAATTCTACTCGGTTTTACTATAGCAAAATGAAATAGGTATGCATGCATTTAAAAACAATGCAGTAGATTCTAAGATAGAACGCTTAATATATTACTGAAACAACGACAACAATACAACCGCAATGTATAAGTGCAATGCAAAAACACAGGGAAAGAGATGTACTGGTACAGGAGAGACATCTGAACAGGGGGATACGGTGGTAAGGAGAGTAGACAGGATATAGGAATATTTGTTTTACACGATTGTAGTAAAGTAATCAATGTATTGCAAAGGTGTAAGCTCGTATTGTTGTTTCATAGTTATATAACATTTCGATTTAACGCGTTGGCGTTGGTGTGGACACATGCACTTGAATAGCACATACATAACTGTTTTCGTAAAAAACCCCTATGTAAACAAGAATTCACAAGTCCAAAACTGGTTTAGTTTATATTATTCTGCAGCAGCCGCGGGCGAATTGCTCAATGTATGATTTGTCCAGGAAATCTGAAGTGGGACAATCTCAGACACATACAGCTTATATGGAAACACTCAGTGTCGGAAGCAGAGAGAGATCAATATGCACTGCGTGACAGGGACAATGCAACGCTTTCTCTTGTCAAAGAAATGTTAAACTTTATGATAAGCGGTCCAAGATAATATTGCATTATCCTATAGTGCTTTTCTGAAATCATGTCTTGGCTTTTGATTTTGGTAATCGAAATAAATTTATTATTATTTTTTTAACACTTTAAAAAAAATAAAGAATTACACGCTGCAGCAATTTGGAAGCCGGTCAGCCTATTATAAAACTCAGTATGTATAAGAACACGCTAGTTCCTTCTAAAACTTCTTTTTCCTTTTTTGACTATAAATAGTAATTTTAAATATATCATTTATGTTAATTTCAACTGTTTATGTGCGGTTTGTTTGTTTTTAATTGTTATTTAATTGTTATTTAATTGTTATTTAATTGTTATTCCTAACTAATAAAACAGCTCTTCCCCCGGGGGGATGCCGGGGGGTCTTTTGTACAAATAGTTCCCCCATCTTCTGGAAGTTCTGTGCTTGTAACTTCCTCTAATTCTGTCATTCTCTTTGACTCTGCCTTTTCCCTTTGCTTACTGTCATCTGCTATCTTTCTATCTCACTGGTCCATTCTCCTGCCTTTGTTTTCCTAGAAATTCTTACAAAGATTTCCTTAGCCGATGTAGGACATGCTGGGCCTGACTATTTCTTAGTTAGGCGCATAACGGCAGCATGACGCATCTACGCTCATTTGACAGGAAACTGTCTGAGCGAACGAAGAAGAAGAAGAAGAAGAAGAAGAAGAAGATAGCTTCTTCCGAACAACATCACAATTTACTGCAAAGGTTACATAATCATTTCCACATTTTTCATTTGTGCTCGTCTGTCTCTGTTGCATTACTATTTATCTTTATGGTTTTGCACTTTCCATTTAATATTTATTTCCAATATTTGAACATCGCTCTTAATGATTTCTGTTTACGGCAGTGAACACAATGTTTCGCAAAACGTAGGAGGATGTGTGGTGTGGTGGGGTGTATATAGCGGAATGATGGGAGATGGGGTGGAATATGAAGTCTGGATGAGGGGTAGGGGGGTAGAGCAGAGCATTATATCAATATCCCAGCATGCTTTAAGCAATCACTCAGATCCGACAGAAACAATATACCAGGAAGATGGATGCCACGCGCTTGTTTTCCCCCCGCTACATGTCCAGTTTGTTTATCAATGATGAGAATCAATATAAAGTAGCCTAATGTGAGAAATGTATTCCATGGATAATAGAATTATGCGCCAATGCTATCACCAAGTATTCTTGTAACGCCGCCTGTCACGTAGTCATGTTATTATCGATAATTACATTTAATTTTCAGCGCTGCTTTGGCTCTGTTTCTCTTGTGGATGTCAATGTTATTCTGCCCGTTATGGTTTGTTATGAAACCCAGCTACAAAAAACCACGCACGTGCTCTCTCCAACAGAGTGCAGGATAAAGCTTATTTAATACACAAAGCAAAACATGGAAATCCATCTTCAATAATTTGGTCAAGGAGAACACATTTTGTTGAAATGTCCGTTTCAGTTTTGAATGCTCGGTGTTAAATGTAAGCTTTACTTTGCGCTCTTTTGTGAGTGTTTAGACTTATTTGCACTAGGCTTTTTTCAGAAATATGGAGATCCGTTCTAAGTTTGCAGCATTTATCATGGTATAACTTTAAGTGTACGCCGCCCAACATTCAATATATAAGGTTATTTTTTAACATTATTTTAGTAATTAGCCTGCGGCTGTAGGCCTACCTATAGAAATTTCAGTTTTACTCAAAAGTCTAAACTTAACATGACCAAACTTTCTGTTGGCTGATAAATTTTTCTATTATTCTTAGCTTTTATATTAGGTATTAGGTATTAGGTACTTTATAATCACAGAGGCATCTCTGTGAAATTCGGGTTGCTCCCACCTGGAGAGCGCGTCGCAGCCAGAGGCGCGCCACCCATTTAAAAAAACCCCACTTGCATGCGATTTTTTGTGTGATTGATCAGGAAGGAAAGGGAGGGGGGGGGGGGGGGGGGGGGTAAAGTTTGACCAAATGACAACTTTTTCGTTGCCACTGGCTTTAGCATGTGCTAAGTGCATGGGCACACGGAACCTCGGTTTATCGTCTCATCCGAAAGACTCCACATTCAGACCGTAAGGCCTAGTGCAAAGTGAGAGGAAAAATCCCCTGTACCCAGGTTCGAACTCGGGTTTACTTGACACAAAGCGAACGCGTTACCACTGTACCACTCACTCTTCTGGGAAGCTTAATAAATATTGAGTTTGATTTGGCTTGCTGAAAAGCAGCACATGTATGGGAAACAAACATGCCAACGTTATTTAGCATGTGTGACAATATTATACCATCACACCAAAAACAATTAGCGTTTAAAGTTGGACATCATAATTATATTCACGTTGCTTTTTCTGCATGGCTCAAGCTTACCAGTGCATGTTATTATTCATTGATGAATATTACGACAGTGTATGATTTAAGCTAAATGAACACAATGTTGCGCTTAATTGTTACTGATATAAACATGTCCCATGTCCATTGTTTTGCCACTGTGCCCGAATGACTAGAGTGGCCGTGTCAGTAAATGTTTCAGCGATTGAATAATTAAAACAAAACATAAATCTAACACAACTCTTTCAACAATTTTTGTAAGACGACTATTTACTAAGAAAACACCGTGTATGCAAACGCTCTGACAGATTATGTTCTAACCCTTTCACTGCCAATGTCACATTTATGCATCACAATGGTTTAACTCCCATGTCACTAAAAGGCATCGAAGCAGGGCCTGTTATCCCAAAACCCTTATGTTCTTCATTTTGGGAGGCAAGGATAGGCCTATTGTTATACATGTCACATACGAATTCCCAATATTGCAGATCTTTTATTTTATACCCAGACAAGCTTAATGGTATTTGTTGGCTGAAAAATGGCTAGCGGCGAAAGGGTTAAATCAGAGAATTGGCAGTATGAAAACAAATTGAAAGGAACTCAACTCTATTCCATCATCATCATCATCATGATCATCATCATCATAAACATCATCATCATCATCAACAGCAGCAGCAGCATTATCATCATCAGCAGCAGCAGCAACAGCATCGTCGTCGTCGTCATCATCATCATCGGGCTCTCTCTTTTCTTTCTCCTTTACCCCCCCCCCCCCCCCCCCCGTTTCCTCCAGTTAGCATACTACCTCTGCAGAATTAAATTAGAATAGAGTTTCGAGATATCCATGTTATTCACGTTTATTGCAAATCAAAATATTTTCGAGTTTTGAATACATCATTATTGCTAATCCTAAAAACAGTATTCATTCATTATTGCTAACAACGCACATGGCAATGCTACACGAGGAATGTGTGTGTAACTGATAATCATGTTTTGCAGCAAATAATGCAATGCCGTACGAACATTATTTGGATTGAGTGATTTTGATTTTTCGGAGATTTTAATTTCGATTTAACAAGGATTGATTATTTCATTAAACAATAGGAATAGGATAGCAATATTGAGCCTTTTCCGAACTGTGTTCTGAACAAAATAAAAAATATATATAAGAAATAAATCCTATAGACCAAGATCTTTTTTCTGTCTTTTTCTGTATTCTTTTTTTCTGTCTTTTTTCTGTATTATTCTTTTCTCTCTCTCTCTCTCTCTCTCTCTCTCTCTCTCTCTCTCTCTCTCTCTCTCTCTATATATATATATATATATATATATATATATATATCTCTCTCTCTCTCTCTCTCTCTCTCTCTCTCTCTCTCTCTCTCACACACACACACACACACAAGAGAGAGAGAGAGAGAGAGAGAGAGAGAGAGAGAGAGAGAGAGAGAGAGAGAGAGAGAGAGAGAGAGAGAGAGAGAGAGAGAGAGAGAGAGAGAGAGAGAGAGAGAGAGTCACAGTCAAAGTCAAAGTCAAAGTCAAAAATATTTTAATTGTTAGGCCTCTGGCCCATAGCAATGGAGTTCACAAAAAAAAATTGTTTATATATATATATATAACATTAAAAAATCTGACATAAAACAAGCTTGGTTAAAATATATATATATATATATATAGCAATTGGACATTGGACACTGGACATTGGATATTGGATACATTGGATACATTGGACACAAACAAAGTTTTATTAAAGCAAACTATATATATAAGAGGAAAGTTTAATGGTGTGGTTGTTTTTTCTTCTTCATTTCTTGTACGTTTATATATATATATATGAGCAACAAGGAAAAAAAGAATAAAGACACCAAAAAACTACAACAAAAACACGTATTATATGCAAACACAACATAGATACAAACATTCATCATGCATGTATATATTCTTTTCGCAAGGCAAGAGCTTTGTGAATAAATAATGACGTCTTAATAATAATGCTAGGGCTTTGATTACATAAAATCAATGTGAGAGAGAGAGAGAGAGAGAGAGAGAGAGAGAGAGAGAGAGAGAGAGAGAGAGAGAGAGAGAGAGAGAGAGAGAGAGAGAGAGAGAGAGAGAGAGAGAGAGAGAGAGAGAGAGAGAGAGAGAGAGAGAGAGAGAGAGAGAGAGAGAGAGAGAGAGAGAGAGAGAGAGAGAGAGAGAGAGAGAGAGAGAGAGAGAGAGAGGGAGAGAGATAGAGAGACATACACACAGACAAGCACACACAGCTATTCATGCAGACACATAGAGACAGACTGACAGACGGGAATTAAAAAAAAGATAGATTGATGCAAAGAGATACAGGAGAATGCAAAGGAAAAATGGAGAGAGAGAGAAAGAGGGAGAGAGAGAGAGAGAGAGAGAGAGAGAGAGAGAGAGAGAGAGAGAGAGAGAGAGAGAGAGAGAGACGACGAAACGAAATGAATTTTTATTTATACAGGGTAATGAGATAAGCATTGCTTTTTAAACACTCAGCCCTGTGGCCAAACAAGAAAACTAAGAGACCAACAAATAAGTAATGCAAAAACATTATAAAGTAACATAAGCATTAAAGCAATCCTTCAAACCATCATTAAGAATAACAATAATTATATACAAAATAGCAATGTAAGAGGGAGAAGAGTTAGGGACAACAGACAGACAACAATTATAATGAATTTGAAAAGAGAGAGAGAGAGAGAGAGAGAGAGAGAGAGAGAGAGAGAGAGAGAGAGAGAGAGAGAGAGAGAGAGAGAGAGAGAGAGAGAGAGAGAGAGATTCAAATGCCCCAGTTACATAACTAATTGCACAAATCTTAGCATTACGAAGTGCTCAATTTGCATCAAAGAGGAAACTTAAAAAGAAGACAAAGGAACATTGATTAGCAATTCTAATTTGAAAACTCCGTTTTGAGTGGTTTCTTCTTATACCTCTCACCATCCAATCACACACACACACACACACACACACACACACACACACACACACACACACACACACACACACGCGCGCGCACACACACACACACCAAAGAAAAACGACAAGGATGCATACAATGACATAAAAACGATCGCCATCTTTAGCTCCAAACAGAAACATTGACGATATTAAAGAGTGTTGTCAAGGAACGAAGGAGAAACTCAAACGAAAAGTATCACACACAAAAAAAGAAAAACAAAAACGTACTGAACTGATAGTGAGAAGATTGTTATCGATGAATACAAATATCGGCCTCTTTCCTCGCGACATGAAATGTGTTTTAATGGCCGCGCCGTTCCCCGTGCAAGGGAGCTCATCTTCATTCAATTATTTGATTTGTCTCCCTTGGCTGTTTTTGTCACCAAGTGCGTAATGCTGAGAGAGAGAGAGAGAGAGAGAGAGAGAGAGAGAGAGAGAGAGAGAGAGAGAGAGAGAGAGAGAGAGAGAGAGAGAGAGAGAGAGAGAGGATGGTGGTAAGAATAGGGTAACAGGAATGAGCCAAAATAAATGGATGAGAAGAGACCAAGAGATAAGAAAATTGGGCACGAAAGCATAGAAAGGAAATTTCTAAAGAATTTAATATGAGAATTTTCTGTTCGAAAAAGAAAAGTTAGCAAACGCGTGGATGTATGTAAACTTTCTTTAGTAGACCAACTTGGCGAATCTACAAGAGGCAATTAATATGGGTTTACACATATGTGTTGCTTAAAACGTCCACTAAAAGATTTGTTTAGCAAAACAACAGTCAGGAGTATTTATCTATATGTCGTGCCTAACTCGCAGAATTGCCTAGTCTGTAGATTAGAGAAAAATATACACACAAGATTGAGATCACAAAACAGCACGTAAATTGTCTTTTCTTAGTTTCAAAGCTTTAAAAATAAAAACAGTCCAATTTCTATCAATGCTCTTGTTGTGCAAGAAAGTAACAACATTATATGTCTGTCCACGTTAACAATATTCACAAAATATCTCTATTTCTCCATGGCAACACAGTGTTAGGCCACTCAAAAAGGTCTGTGTACACGTTACGAGAGAGAGAGAGAGAGAGAGAGAGAGAGAGAGAGAGAGAGAGAGAGAGAGAGAGAGAGAGAGAGAGAGAGAGAGAGAGAGAGTAATTTATATACATCTGCATAGTTAAAAATTCGGGACTTTCCTGGTGTTGCACTGCCTCCGGGCATTGCCTCCAGGATCGTTCCCACATCTTTATATTTACTAATGCCCCATGTGTGTCTGTTCCAGACCGGAGGACATTTAGCATGAATTTCATTCATTCGAGAGACAGAGAGAGAGAGAGAGAGAGAGAGAGGAGAGAGAGAGAGAGAGAGAGAGAGAGAGAGAGAGAGAGAGAGAGGGAGAGAGAGAGAGAGAGAGTAGAGAGAGAGAGAGAGAGAGAGAGAGAGAGAGAGAGAGAGAGAGAGAGAGAGAGGAGAGAGAGAGAGAGAGAGAGAGAGAGAGAGAGAGAGAGAGAGAGAGGGAGAGAGAGAGAGAGAGAGAGAGAGAGAGAGAGAGAGAGAGAGAGAGAGAGAGAGAGAGAGAGAGAGAGAGAGAGAGAGAGCGAGCGAGAGAGAGAGAGAGAGAGAGAGAAAAAAAGAGAGAGAGAGACTAAGAGAGAGAGAGAGAGACACGAGAGAGGAGAGAGACTTTAGAGAGAGAGAGAGACTGTAGAGAGAGAGAGAGAGAGAGACAATAGAGAGACAGAGAGAGCGAGCGAGAGAGAGAGACGGACGATCACAATATTCTTACCTTCAGAAAAAAAGAAGATTAAAAATACACTAAACATACGACATTTAAAAGACAATAGTAACAGTACACGAGACAGGTAGATTTAACACTTTACCCACCACAATACACAAAACTGTACACATGCAGCTTTAACGCTTTGCTAACCACAACACATTCTTTAAAAGACAATAGTAACAGTACACGAGACAGGTAGATTTAACACTTTGCCCACCACAATACACAAAACTGTACACATGCAGACTTAACTCTTTGCTAACCACAACACATTAGCTTTTAGACAAGCAGATTTAACTCTTTGCTAACCACAACACATTAGCCTTTAAATAAGCAGATTTAACTCTTTACCAACCACAACACATTAGCCTTTAAACAAACAGATTTAACTCTTTGCTAGCCACAACGCATTAGCCTTTAAACACGCAGCTTTAACTCTTTGCTAACTACAACGCATTAGCCTTTAAACACGCAGCTTTAACTCTTTGCTAACTACAACGCATTAGCCTTTAAACACGCAGCTTTAACTCTTTGCTAACTACAACGCATTAGCCTTTAAACACGCAGCTTTAACTCTTTGCTAACCACAACGCATTAGCCTTTAAAGAAGCAGCTTTCATTCTTTACTAACCACAACACATTAGCCTTTTAACTCATTGCTAACCACAACACATTAGCCTTTAAACACGCAGCTTTAACTCTTTACTAACCACAACACATTAGCCTTTTAACTCATCACTAATCACAGCACATTAGCCTTTAGCTCTTTACTAACCACAAAACATTAGCCTTTTAACTCTTTGCTAACCACAACACGTTAGCCTTTAGACACGCGGCTTGAACTCTTTGCTAACCACAACACATTAGCCTTTTAAGCCTTTGCTAACCACAACACATTAGCCTTTAAACACGCAGCTTTAATATAATAATATAATAATAATATTAGTACATTGATATAGTGCTTTACCTCAAATGAGCCCAATGCGCTTTACCTCTTTACTAACCACAACACATTAGCCTTTTAACTCTTTACTAACCACAACACATTAGCCTTTTAACTCTTTACTAACCACAACACATTAGCCTTTTAACTCTTTACTAACCACAACACATTAGCCTTTTAACTCTTTACTAACCACAACACATTAGCCTTTTAACTCTTTGCTAACCACAACACATTAGCCTTTTAACTCTTTGCTAACCACAACACATTAGCCTTTTAACTCTTTACTAACCACAACACATTAGCCTTTTAACTCTTTACTAACCACAACACATTAGCCTTTTAACTCTTTGCTAACCACAACACATTAGCCTTTTAACTCTTTGCTAACCACAACACATTAGCCTTTTAACTCTTTACTAACCACAACACATTAGCCTTTTAACTCTTTACTAACCACAACACATTAGCCTTTTAACTCTTTACTAACCACAACACATTAGCCTTTTAACTCTTTGCTAACCACAACACATTAGCCTTTTAACTCTTTACTAACCACAACACATTAGCCTTTTAACTCTTTACTAACCACAACACATTAGCCTTTTAACTCTTTGCTAACCACAACACATTAGCCTTTTAACTCTTTACTAACCACAACACATTAGCCTTTTAACTCTTTACTTTAACCACAACACATTAGCCTTTTAACTCTTTTAACCACAACACATTAGCCTTTTCATTTTCACAAAACAATAGCCATTACCTCTTTTAACTGGGTATTAGCCTTTTAAAAATCTGCAATATTGGGAATAGCCCTCTTTGCTAACCACAACACATGGATTTTAACTCAGGCTACCACCCATTACCTTTTAATTAAGAAAATTAGGGTATAATGGATAACACAACCCTGAGCCTTTTGACTCTTTTAGTGACATTAGCCTTTTAAAACCATTGTGGTGCATAAATGCGACATTGGCGGTGAAAGGGTTAACGCTTTACTAACCACAACACATTAGCCTTTTAACTATTTGCTAACCGCAACACATTAGCCTTTGAACACGCAGCTTTAACCCTTTACTAACCACAACACATTAGCCTTTAAACACGCAGCTTTAACTCTTTACTAACCACAACACATTAGCCTTTAAACACGCAGCTTTAACCCTTTACTAACTGTTTTACTAACCACAACACATTAGCCTTTAAACACGCAGCTTTAACTATTTACTAACCACAACACATCAGCCTTTGAACACGCAGCTTTAACCCTTTACTAACCACAACACATCAGCCTTTGAACACGCAGCTTTAACCCTTTACTAACCACAACACATTAGCCTTTGAACACGCAGCTTTAACCCTTTACTAACCACAACACATTAGCCTTTAAACACGCAGCTTTAACTATTTACTAACCACAACACATCAGCCTTTAAACACGCAGCTTTAACTATTTACTAACCACAACACATTAGCCTTTAAACACGCAGCTTTAACTCTTTACTAACCACAACACATTAGCCTTTAAACACGCAGCTTTAACCCTTTACTAACCACAACACATCAGCCTTTAAACACGCAGCTTTAACTATTTACTAACTACAACACATTAGCCTTTACACACGCAGCTTTAACTCTTTACCAACCTGCACGCGGGCTTCAGACAGCCCCAGCCGCTGGCTGAGCTCCTCCCGCATGAAGGCGTCGGGGTAGTGGGTCTCGTCGAACAGTCTCTCCAGCTCGTTCAGCTGCTCAAGTGTGAAGTTGGTCCTGCTCCGCCTCTGCTTCACCTTGGGCACGCCCCCAGCCTCCGTGTCCTCTTCGCATCCCGCTGCCGTTGCCGCGTCCGTTTCGTGCTCCGCATCCGGTTTCGTTTCATTTTCGTTTTCGCATCCGGATCCGGATCCGGATTCGTTGCCGGATTTGTCTGAAGAAGGGTGGTGGGTGTGAGGAGGAGGGGGAGGAGGAGGAGGAGGAGGGTAGGGGGGTGTACTGGTTGAAGTGAAGGTGGTGGTGGTTGTGGGGGTGGGGGTGGTAGAGTTGGGGGTTGTGGCAACGGAGGAGGAAGACGAAGAAGAGGGGAGGAGGGGGAGGGGGAGGAGGTGAGGGGGAGGAGAGAGGGAGAGAGAGGGGGAGGTGGGTGGGGAGAGCAGAGAGGGTGAGGGAGGGTTTGGTGTCTGTGCTTTTGTTGTTGTTGTTGTTGTTGTTGTGAGGGTGGGTGTGCGGGTGATGGGGGTGGTGGGAGAGGATGGTGCGGATGCTGTAGTCCTCTGGCTTGGTCTGGATCTGATGATGAAGATGAAGGTGATGATGATGGGGATGATGAGGGTAGAGATGACTGAAGACTGGCGTAGGGGGAGCTGGAGGGAAAATAACAATATCAATAATAAGAAATTATTCAATGAATCGATCAGTCAGTTAACAAACAATTAATAACATGTCGAGAAATACATTGAATAACACACCGAGCAACACATCCATCCATCCGCCCATTTGTCTATTTTTCCATACATCCACTCATCCACTCATTCCTTCCTTCCTTCCTTTCTTCCTTTATTCCTTCCTCCATCATCATCATTATCGTCATCATCATCATCATCATCATCATCATCATCATCATCATCATCATCATTATCGTCGTCGTCATCATCATCATCATCATCATCATCATCATCATTATCGTCGTCATCATCATTATCGTCGTCGTCATCATCATCATCATTGTTGTCATCATCATCATCATCATCATCGTCGTAGTCGTCGTTGTCGTCATCATCATCATCATCATCATCATCATCATCAACTTTTTCTTCTTCTTCTTCGTCTTCTGCATCAACAACAACAACAACAACAACAACAACAACAACAACAACAACAACAACAACAACAACAACAACAACAACAGCAACAACAACAACAACAACCATATTTCCCCAAAAAATACGTCCCACTCTGTATCACAATTCTCAACCCACTGCCTCACCCAAATCAAACGCCTCCTTATTCTAATAAATATCAGATTCCAATAAATCAGAAACAAACTTCACTCAACTTCCCCCTCTCTTTTCTTTTCTTTTCTTTTCTTTTTCTTCTGATCCAGCAATGGTAGCAGCAGGAGAGTCAGAACTAAAGACTTCACTATCCCAAAAAAAAAGCCCAGCTAGTCTTCAATTCCGCCAACTCCCCTCCCTCCCCCCGCGACGTGATGACAGAGCAGACGACATCGACTCTAACCAAGGAGCAAGCGCCACTCTATCATTATCCTAATAAAATGATATCGCGAATTTTCAGAGATTTCCGCCAGCGAGCGGATCGGGCGAAAAAAGTGGCAAATTATGTTTGTACATTAAAGGGCCTCCAATGAAAGCCGTATTAGGCTCTCCGCGAGAGAAAGGCAACGGCCGGCTGTGAAATTAACGTCAATTAAGCCGGGGCCAAAAGGGAAGTAATCGTTCAATAATCTCGGGTGCGGAGGCAGGAGAAGGAAGGGTGTAATGGTGGGTGGTAGGAAGCGTGTAATTATGCAACGGATTTCATTTGGGCCGCAAGGTTCCGCCGGATAGCTGGCCAAGGAAATGGGAGGCAGTCAACCTGGGATTCCAACGGCTCAGTCCTCGTTTAGACCGTTCGGAGTGGGGGGAGGGTGTGGGTGTGGGTAACTAGAGAGACAGCTCTGGAACAAGGTGTTTCCTCTTTTCGTTACACGATAATGTGACAAGACTGGTGCTGGAACCGAAGGTTGGAATCAGCCAGGATGCAGCTGCTTTCTCCTGCCGCCTGACGGTCACGAGCAAGTTGACTTCTGGCGATTCTAGCACCCACACCCACAGCACACAGCCGACACAGCACACAGCACACAGCCGACACAGTGTAGCTGTGTTAACCACAGCCAAAAGGGCATCAGATAGTCTTAACTCCTCCCCCGTGGGGATACCAGGGGGTCTTTCGCACAAATAGTTCCTCCACCTTTTGGAAGTTCTGTGCTTGTAACGTCCACTAATCTGACATTCTCGTTGACTTTGCCTTTTCCCTTTGCTTAATGTCGTCTACTATATTTCTGCCTTACTGGTCCATTCTCCTGCCTTTGTTCTAGAAATTCTTGCAAACATTTTCTCCAGCCAAAGACGGACATCTTGGGCCTATGTATTTCTTAGGCGCATAACGGCAGCGTGACGCATCTGCGCTCTCGTGACAGGAAACTCTCTGAGCGATCGACGACGACGAAGAAGATTTTCAGCTCCATCATCAGGACACAGACTGGAGTCAAGCCAAGTTGCTTCAGTTGCAGACCTGTCCATCATGGGCTGACTTGTACTTTAACCACCCCCCTCAATTATTATTTTTAATTGAAAATGTTCACTGAGAAGCAACATTCTGCCATTGTTGGGAAAGGGGGAGGGTTAGGATCGTATGATAATTATTGTCATAAAACTGAAAGAAGCAGGCTTTGAGATTGAGGGTCGTAAACATGTGGGGCGGAGGGGGGGGGGGGGCTAAAGTAAAAGATCCGACCATTTATTGTGGTCATTTTCAGTTGTCCTTTATTGTAAAAATACTTTTTATTACAATACTCCTTAGCATACTGGGGAGTGCATTTGTATGAAAACTTTAAAATAATGGAATATAGATGGATGGATGGATGGATGAATGAATCGGTGAATGGATGGATAAATGAATAAGCACCTAAAATGTGGCGCTGGATAGAACGAATTGATGGATAACTTTTAACTACAAGCTGGTTGGCTGAAAGTCATATGAATATGTAAACTTTGTGTACACATTTAAGTATTGTACTGTATCTACCAGCAATGAACATTCATTTTCTTTCTTAATGGCAAAGACGAGGTGAACTGCCATCGCCCACCCTTCACCAGAACCCAATGTATTAGGCCTAGTTACCCTGGATCAATGAACACTACCAGTGTCGACCCACCAAGATGCAATGCTCTAATGAATGGTTTTCCTCTTTAAAAGGTGATTTTTTTTATAGGGCGAGTTAAATGAGTCAGTGATGGTTCATTAAGATCAATAACATCGCCTTTTGAAGTCGCTAATACTAGTAATAGCAGAGTTGAGTTGCATGGTCATTTAAGTCTACGTTTTTTCAGTAAAAAGCTAGTATTTGGCACATACGTTGAGGTACATTCTCAGAACACGGGTCTCAATTATATTAATTTAGGTTTTTTTTAAGATTTCTGCCTTAGCTTTATGGATTAAACAAGCGCGAAATCGCAATAGTTTGTGGCACGCGGTCTATTTTTACCACTCCAATCATGAGTCACCTCCCCTGGCTTTTCAATAATTTTAATCTGTAAACCAGAATGTTATCTCTGCACCCTTTCGTAACTTTTTATATCTTTTGGAAAACATTTAAAACTATGTATCCTACTTATACTCATCGAAAGAAGCACCGCATACTCGTCGTGTCTGTTGTAGTGTCTGTATTACGTATGTTTATTGTTTGTGGCTCAAGCCACAAACCTATAACTCACTTTGTAAACTTTGTGAATTGTGAATTGTGTGAATCTCTCTCTCTCTCATCTGTACAGCAATGTTGTCATAACGTTAACTGACACTATAACGTCCACATAATTTTCCTCGAGTATAATTATAATTAAAAGTATAATTAAAAAAAACATTTTTTTGTTTGTGGCTCAAGCCACAAACCTATAACTCACTTTGTCGGTCGGTCTGTCGGACCAAAATTGTCGCACATTTTGACAAAATTGCCGAGGCTACACTTCTGACCGCTCTTTAAAATGATGTATTTTAAAAGCGTACAAAATAATAAACATATGTAATACAGACACTACAACAGACACGACGAGTATGCGGTGCTTCTTTTGATGAGTATAAGTAGGATACATAGTTTTAAATGTTTTCCAAAAGATATAAAAAGTTACGAAATGGTGCAGAGATAACATTCTGGTTTACATTTTAAAATTATTGAAAAGCCAGGGGAGGTAACTCATGATTGGAGTGGTAAAAATAGACCGCGTGCCACAAACTATTGCGATTTCGCGCTTGTTATTTTGTACGCTTTTAAAATACATCATTTTAAAGAGCGGCCAGAAGTGTAGCCTCGATTTGAAGTGCGACAATTTTGTCAAAATGTGCGACAATTTTGGTCCGACAGACCGACAGACAAAGTGAGTTATAGGTTTGTGGCTTGAGCCACAAACAAAAATATGGTTTTTTTAATTATACTTTTAATTATAATTATACTCATTATACTCTTAAAATACATCATTTTAAAGTGCGGCCTCAATTTGAAGTGTAGCCTCGATTTGAAGTGCGACAATTTTGTCAAAATGTGCGACAATTTTGGACAGACAGACAGACAGACAGACCGACCGACCGACCGACAGACCGACAAAGTGAGTTATAGGTTTGTGGCTTGAGCCACAAACAAAAATATGTTTGTTTTAATTATACTTTTAATTATAATTATACTCTAGGAAAATTATGTGGACGTTATAGTGTCAGTTAACGTTATGACAACATTGCTGTACAGATGAGAGAGAGAGAGATTCACACAATTCACAATTCACAAAGTTTACTGATCTAGGCCTTCTGCCCATGTCAGAGGGGAGGGGGTTACAAAAGAAAAAACAACAATGACAACAAATCATCAGCAAAGAATTCCATTATAAGCGAACATGAGAGAGAGAGAGAGAGAGAGAGAGAGAGAGAGAGAGAGAGAGAGAGAGAGAGAGAGAGAGAGAGAGAGAGAGAGAGAGAGAGAGAGAGATCCAATCCAAAAACTTTGATTGATTAGGCCTTTCTGCCCGTATCAAGTAGGGAAAAAAAGGGTGTGTGTAAAGATAGCAACAAATATATGGCGATGACAAAGAACAAAAATACATAGGAAGATACGTTGGGGGTGGATGGGGGAGGGTACATACAACAACATTTGCAACGTTCACAAAGATAAATATAAATGTATAGTGATTACAGAACATAGATAGACATAGCAACGTACGTCGTAGGGGGTTATGAGCAGATACACATAACACAAGCAACAACTTGCAAATATGTCAAAATCTTCGAAATATGAAGTGAAACGAATATGAACATACTACAATGAAAGCAGATTGTACAAACATTTTATGCAAAATAGCTTGGTTTTTACACTCGAATACTCACGACAAATTAAAATCAATGTGCATAAAGTGATTAAGAAGGAAAGGGATGGAGGGGGAACTATTTGATTTTGACCACAGAGAGAGAGAGAGAGAGAGAGAGAGAGAGAGAGAGAGAGAGAGAGAGAGAGAGAGAGAGAGAGAGAGAGAGAGAGAGAGAGAGAGAGAGAGAGAGAGAGAGAGAGAGAGAGAGAGATATCAACCGACAGACATACAAGCAGACGGGCCGGAGAAAAAAAATGCACATTCAAAAAAAAAAAGCAAAAAAAAAAGCATAAACCTACACAAGAGGCCCTGCGAAATAGAAATCCAAATAAACAAGCATCCAACTGACACATTACGATGGTGAGTGAAATTGAACGTTATAAAACACTTCTCCATCATATCAGGGCCTAATCGTATACCCCTAAAACTCTATGCTCTCACATGTTTAACGCAGTTTCAGTGGTAGGGTTACAAACAAGCATAAATCCAGGAAAGCTGTAGACAATATTAAAGAGGTCGTGATTGCTCCCCCCCCCCCTGCCCCCACTCCCTTACCATGTTCAGACTTCTTTTCCAACACCTCCCACCCCCCCTCTTCAGCCCATGTATATAATTCTCAAACACACTCAAATATACAAAACAAATTTACTTGATCATCTAAATCGATTTCTTCAAGATAGATTATGATATGATTAATATATGTTTATATTCTGTTTCATTTTTCTTTCATTCTTATGATGAGTGCTCTTTTTTTTTTTTTTTTTTTTTTCGCCTTTTATATTTGCTCATCGTCATTTCTTCAAGATAGATTATGATATGATTAATGTTTATATTCTGTTTCATTTTTCTTTCATTCTTATGATGAGTGCTCCTTTTTGGTATTTCTTTTTTTTCGCCTTTTATATTTGCCCATCGTCATTTCGCTTTTTTTTAAAAATGATTCTGTTTGCACAATGCTCCGTTAAATTAATTACATTTTGTTGTTTCTGTTTCCTTTCTTAATTTACTTTCTTCGATTGATTTTGCTTTCAATACTATCTTCTTTCTTTATTTGTGTTCCAAGCATCCTCATTTCTCTTATTTGTAAACCAGCTCGATCAACAATCATGTTTGTTCTTTCATTTTTGCGCTTTGAGTTTTTCTTCATCTTTTTGCTCTTGTTTGTGTATTTCAAGTTTCGGGGGGAAAACTCGTTATAG
>CM065681.1:3019179-3061679 GCA_017654935.2 Phymorhynchus buccinoides | reverse complement strand
CATGATGTATTGTTATCTTTGCTTAGTTTATTTTCTTATTCCAATGCGATTGATTTTCTCTTAGTCTTAGCTATTCAAGTACATTCATGATGCAGCCTTATGTTTGTAACTGAAACGTTTTTGAGTGCGCTTATAAGCTTATAGCTTGTTGTGCTCATGAAATAATTTGTGTACACTGCAATGTATTATGTTAATAAATTTTGTTTAATTCAAAGTAAGGGGGGCAGGAATAAAAAGAATGAAGTTTTGTCTCTGAAACATTAATTTTTAATTTTTTTAACAACTTAAATTCAGTGTCTTTTTGAAAAAACAAAAACAAAAAAACTATCTATATGATTTTGTTGAAAAATGCCGCACATCTAAACATGTCTACAACAAGTTTTTGCTATGCCCCAAAAATGGGCTGAAACCCCATAATTTGCGAACAAACAAAATGGACCATAACATTCATGTTTATATTTATCACATATATAATATACAATCTTTGATAAATAAAAACAAAACAGTGTATAGTTTTAAAGAACGTTATTCTTTAGACCAACAAAGCAACAAATAAATAGATAAACAATTTTACCAATTTCTAAGGAACAGAAACAATATACAACAAGCGGTTCGGGAGATATCCTTGGGACAGACAGAAAAAAAGAGAGAAAAGAAGCAAACTGCAACGAATTTAGACTCCTTTGCGATTGTAGATCGGCAAAGGACAAGTAACAAGTAACATCAAGCAATCAACGGAAGAAACAAAGAAATCAGTAAGCAAAAGCATAAATAACACAGAGAGAGAGAGAGGGGGGGGGGGGGGGGGGGACAGAGAGAGAGAGAGAGAGACAGAGAGAGAGAGAGAGAGAGAGAGAGAGAGAGAGAGAGAGAGAGAGAGAGAGAGAGAGAGAGAGAGAGAGAGAGAGAGAGAGAGAGAGAGAGAGAGAGAGAGAGAGAGAGAGAGAAAGAGAAAGAGAGAGAAAGAGAAAGAGAGAGAGAGAGAGAGAGAGCGAGAGAGAGAGAGAGAGAGAGAGAGAGAGAGAGAGAGAGAGAGAGAGAGAGAGAGAGCGAGAGAGAGAGAGAGAGACAGACAGACAGACATATAGACAGACAGACAGAGACAGAGAGAAGCAGTTACAGACAGATACAGAGACAGAGATAATTCTCCTTACCTTCCTCTTTGAGTCTCTCCTCAATGACACCCGCCCTCCCGTCCAAAACCTTGGCATCACCACCACCATCATCTCCACCCCCACCACCACCCCCACCCCCACCACTTCCCCTTTCCGCGTCATCCACCGTCACCTCTTCTTCCTTGATGTCACACACGTCCACACTTTCGTCATCATCGCCATCATCGTCGTCATCATCAACGTCATCGTCATTACCGTTGCGAATGACGTCACTGAAAGTGGTGGCGGGCTCGATCGAGGCGTTGTTGAGAAAAGAGACGTTTCGTTCTCTCTCTTTGTCTCTGTCTCTGTCGGAGACTGGTTTGGAGGTCATGCACAAAGGCTCGTTGGTCCCTTCGAAGGATTTGTTGACGAATTCGGTCAGCCTTTCCATGATCTCTAGGAGGATTCTCTGGCTATTCTTGATGTACACAAGATGTCTTATTGTCGCTCTCTATTATACAACACTTGTAAAAGTCCCACTGGCTTCTACTGAAGAGGGACTAAGCTTTGTGGTCACAATCACTACTTACAAAATTTGATGATGTGTGTCTCTTTTAGATTCTCTCGTATCAGCAAACGCCTACATCTAAACACCAAGGAACGCATGAATAGATCAATAAAAAAGTTTTTTTAATTAGCGCAACAACAAATGGACGAATAAATAAAAAGATAGTTACATAGCCTAAACTATATATTAAACCCCAACTTTCAGCGTGTCTATTACTCTTTTATGCATAAGATATGACAGCACAATTCTACTTTCTCTCCTTCCCAATCCACCCCCTTAATTCTATTTTCCCTTTCCTCTCCTTTCAACTCTTCCGCGTTCCCCTCTACACACTTTTCCTTCTGCCTAATGATCGCAGGCCGTTGATCCTTACTCTTGTTTGAGTTGTTGTTCTGTGGTTGTCTTGATTAAAGAGCATAACATTGCTGTAAAAGAGTACACAATCTAACCTACTAATATATAATCCATACGAAAGCAACATACCCATACATGATCATTATGTATAACAAAACAAATCGCATGATGCAAACATAACTGTAAAGAGGGAATTACAGAATACTCGTAAATATATAAAGGTATGTGTACACGTTAACACTATTCACAAGATATTTCTACTTCCCCATTGCAACACAGTGAGCTGTAAGTCATATTAAGAGCGGGCTATCACTGTGTTGCCATGGAGAAATAGAAATATCTCGTGAATAATGTTAACGTGTAGGCCTACACAGACCTTAAGAGTAACGTTGTGCTCCATAAAAAGTTATTGTATGCACCAAAGTCAAACGCAATTAATTTTTCAAATCAAAACTTTGAGCGTTTAACTCATTCATTTATAATCTCAAGTAAAAACAACAACAACAATAACAACAACAAAATCATACCCTTGTTCAAAGCACATGATGAACTCTATTAAAAGTGAACAGTGATACAGTGGTGAGCGTGATAAAATTACTTAATACCCAATTCAAAATCGATTTTAAAAGAATCATAGTCGCTTTGGAAACGTACTTTAGTTTGTTTTATTATCCAAACGAAAAACCGAACAAAATTAATGTGGTCTGGTTTTATTAAAATTTGTTGCAATAAAGCACAAAAGTGGAATCTGAAATGAATTGTAAAAAAAACGTGCGATAAAAAACTTATAATATCTAGCCTATGAATCTTTTTTTTCCCTGACTGAACAAGATCAACAACATCATTATTACATCATCGTCATTATTACAACAACAATAACAACAAAAGGAAAATATCAATCAGACCTCCGTATGTTAGAATAATGATGTTATGAATAATGTTAGAGCAGTCAGCAATGCTACAACGCTGTAGCAGAATAACATTTAAGATGCAAACCTTTTAGAATGATTTTCATACAATTATTCTATTTACTATCAAACCAACAATAGGCTACATATACCTAATACATATACAGATTCAAGATATTCAACAATAGCCGTTTAATTGAGATGGCCGCACAATCAATAGAAAAGATTCCAAACAAAACAAATTATCCATCGACTTAAATAGCATTATAAAATATCACATTAAAACAATTTGATTATTGTTCAATATAACATCATCTTTGTTATAATCAACGCTGACAGCTGTATTATCCAGTCATATATATGCCACACTGTTCAGTAAAACAAGTTGTCTGAGAGTAAGAGAAACGTTATTACTGCTTTGCAAACTGACAAAAAGAGTTTGCGCATTTAGCAATTAAATTACATTCAGTTTTAAGGATATTTTGGGGGTCAGATTGGATTTGTTCTTTATATATCTTTTATTCACAAACAAACAAAACAAACACGTCTTCATGTGATGACAGTTTTTTTGAAATACCTGATTTTTCTGCATAACTAAACATAACTCACCCTCATGCAGGCTTGTGTCCTTCACTGCAACCTACGTATGCTAGGCCTATTGCAGTGGCACTGAAAAGTATCTTGAAAAAACAACAACAAACAAACAAACTAAAACTTGAATGTTATTGAACAATACCAACTCAACTCCAAATTGTTACTTCGAACACCGACAACAATAACAGCTGAGAGTGTAGACCAACGAGCACCAAATGGGCACGTGCTAAATGTAACTGGCGCACTGGACCACTCGGTAATGCACAGACGACATAGTAGTTCAGTCGACCAAACTCTCGGCGCCCCCCTAGACCCAGCAGGAGGGGTGTGTCACTCTGGAAGAAGGAGAGAGGAGGGGAGGTTCTCAAGAAGTGTCACTGTCACGGCTTTTTCCTCCCACGAGGCTCCGGACAAACTGACGGAACTGTCCGGACAATGGCGGAAAGTGCCGACTCTCCACGGAGTTAGGCGACAAGTGCTGAGTTAATCACTTAGCGCGGCCATTTGTTTCAACACCTCGCTGAAAATGCCCCACCCCCCTTCTCTCTCTCTCTCTCTCTCTCTCTCTCTCTCTCTCTCTCTCTCTCTCTCTCTCTCTCTCTCTCTCTCTCTGTGCGTATCTCCCTTTTCCCCCAACCCAAATTATCTATTTTTCGCCCCCCCCTCCACTTTCCTGTCTTATTGTGTCCACCATTCTAGAGATGTGTGTGATTCTCCATCCCTTTCCGGAATATTTTCCCCCAGAACCCTCCACCCGAGAACATTATTTTTTCTTCTCCGTTCTTCATTCCCTCCACTTATCCCCACCCCCACCTCCATTCCCGCCTTACGGTCCGTCACGGGTCCACCCTCTAAACGATTCATGGCTGCGATCTTCTATGGCAGATTAGCTGCTTGCTTTTTCCAGCAGCATACCCCCCCCCCCCCCCCCACGTCCAACGCTTACCCCCCTCCACCCCTATCTGCATAAACCAATATTCAAGTTCCTTTTCTTGTTGTCTCGCCACATTTTTCTCCACCCCCCCAAAAAAAACCCTGCAGCCTCGCTTGGACCTTTTTCTCGGGGAAGCTATCGCCCGTAATGAATCAAATCAACGCGATTTGCCGATACGCTAATTATCCGCTCAAACATTTGGTCAAACGATCGATAATAAACCGGCTCCGATTGGCTACTGGCGAGCTGGCGTCAGGCCCCCCAGCTCGTGAAAGGGGCGGGGTTTCTTATGCAAGAAGGGGTTGCTGGGATTGGCTTGGCACGTGCAGAGAGGGGGAGGAGGGTGTTGAGAGTTATCGGAAATCATAGCGACTTGAATGGCAGCCCGATAGCTTGATTTCCGCTGTGAATAAGAAATGACAGTTGTTCCGCGGGCAGAGAACACGGCTGTTTTCTTTTGCGCGAGCGATTGGAGTGGCTTTGTGAGAGGGTCATTTGGATCATCTACATTTGGAATGCATTTTTCTTACTTTATCTCCCCAGTACATGGCGGTTTGAAAACCATGTTATCTTCCATGACGCGAGAAAGAAAGATCGCTGATTAGAGAAGAAAAGTGGGCAAAATCTAGGTTTAATGGCTAGACTCACCCCCCCCCCCGTCTTCCATTCTCCCCCTCCCTCCCCCTTCGCTCCCCCCCCCCCCCCCCCCCCCCCCCCCCGGCATCCCTCCCCACCCCAGTCCTAGATCCTTGGTTACTCTTGTTTTTCTGATGCATAAATGAACGGTTTTCTACAATATTGGAACATGATACGAATCATTCTTTTGTGGAAGACTATGACTCAAACTAGGGGGCATAATGATGTGATGTGCTTAACTATCTTGATTTATAAAAAAACAACTTCGGAACTTTCCTGGTGTTGCAGTACCTCCAGGATCGTCCTTCTATCTATGCAGTTATCAATGTCCCATATGTGCCTGTTCCAAGGCCGGAGGACGTTAAACGAGCTTTCATTCAAACTAGGGGGCATTTTCTCTGGTTATATAAGGGCAGCAGCCAAAGGGATTGGTTGGGTTCTATTGAGGACCTTCCCCACTGCCAGCTGACTTCAAACCATTTTAGCCAGGAGAGTGGGGATATACACCGGGCAAGGTATCTTCACTAATCTGTCTGATACATAATATAAATGATTATCTACAATAATGGAACATCATGCTAAAATGTTGGAGTATTAGCACCGGCGTTTAGTACTGCATCCAAAGGGACCTTCCAAAAACCCAACTGCCTTCAAGTCCCTTTGGTCGACTGTAGACCAACATACAGCAAACATTGTATTGAATATGGCCAGAAACAACAAGAAATGTTTTGTAGTAGAAAGAGCCAATACCACCATCTACAGAAACTCTTTTTTTCCACGAACCACCATCGAGTGGAACAGACTGCCAGACGAAATTATCAGCTTGCCATCAGCTGGGCAGTTCAGGAAGGCTGTGTCAGATGCCTGGCACAGCCCTCACACCATTCAAAGACCCCCATCCCCTTCCCCCCACCCTCCCCCCCCCCCCCCTCCCTCATGCATGGCGCGGAATCATGCTAAGGGCCCGACCAGCGGGACCTGGCTGGCTGGACCATACTAGTTATAGAAATAGGTTTTTTTATTTTTTTTTAAAAACTGGAGTTGCTCCCCCCAAGTTCACTCCCCCGGTGTTTATATCCAAAGTTGGATTCCTGCCGGGATAAAAATCAAGATCAAGATCAAGAGTGGGATATTCCCTGGGCGAGGCATCTCCTTTTTAAACAGATTCTAGCCCAGTTGCCCCACCTTTTGGAAGTTCTGTGTTTATAACTTCCTCTAATATGTTACTCTCTTTAACTCTGCATTTTCTCTTTGGTTTCAACGATTTCCTATGGACACACATTAGCAGAAAGATAAATCAAGACAAGAGCAACAAGCCAGAGCTTATAAAGGTACTCAACACATGGTTGGTAGACGTACTGCTGCATATCCTTCTTCACAGTCGATGGACATTAATGACTTACGTGCTAAAGAAAAGATAAGACATCCTCTTATCTGTTCCCCTCTTTGACTCCTTTGCTTACTGTCATCTACTACCTTTCGCCTTACAGGTCCATTTTCCTGCCTTTGTTCTAGAAACGTTTTCAAAGATTTTCCCCAGTCGAAGATGGACATACTGGGTCTATTTCTTAATTAGGCGTATAAAACAGCTTGACGCATCCGCGCTCATATGAACGGAAACTGAGCGACCGACAAAGAAATAAGGAAAACAACATATCGTGAAAAGATTTTTAAAAAACAAAATAGGAGCTGAAAAGCTCAATCTGGAATTATTTATGTTCGAAATAAACTTAGATGTTCTAGCTTATTGGGCACATATTTGTAAATGGATGTAACACTGTTTTAAGATAGAAAGATTAAACCATGGATTATCACCTGGCACCATTTCTTAAAAAGCAAGACTCTCATCCGTGGTAGGTTCAAAGTGGATTGGCTTCACGGAAGCAATGGCTGCCAGGCACGCATGGACCCAGTCCGGACACTGGAGAGGAGGTCAAACTACTATCTTCCGCATGCGCATAGCGCACTGCGGCCTCCGTGCAGACCTACGAAGGATTGGGATCGCAGACTCATCCCTATGCCAGTGCGGACAAGCTGACCAGACCCCTTCCCATGTTCTCCAAGACTGCCCTCTGTATGACAGGATGCGGCAACAGACCTGGCCTGGAGGGATGGACCTCAGAACAAAACTCTGGGGGACCCCAGACGACCTTCACCGGACATCCAGGTTTGCGGCAGGACTCGGTCTGAGGTTTTGATGCGTAGCCTGTTGAAAGCAGAAGAAGAAGAAGAAGAAGAAGAAGATGAACAACTTTATTTAAAGAAATAAATACCTTTCTTATTCCTTTTCCCCCTTTTTTCCCCCATCTCAACGCATGACCTCGGTCGACGAGACGTAAAACAAAATCATTGAAGAAGAAGAAGAAGAAGAAGAAGAAGAAGAATCGCACGCAGTGTGGCAGCCCCTTAAGGTTAGGGTTAGGAAGGAGATGGAAGACTAAAAATATCAGTATTCATCAACGTAGGCTATTTATAGCCCATGCATTCATGCACACAAACACAGCTGATGATGATGATTAGGTTGATTTAACGTCTAATTAGGCGTAGCCTCTCATAGAGTGTTCCTGAAGATTGGATCTTCCCGTTGATGAGGCGGTGGTGATGACGATGGTGCTGAAGGGGTCGTCTGGGTCGTTCTGGCAGCTGCTATGGTGTAGGCGTTGGTGAACCACGATGGGAGGTGGGGTGGGGGTGGGTAACTGTCCTGAGACCCCTACGTGTAGCGTGGTTGATTTGTCTTGACTTGGTTTGGTGAACCGAGTTGTGTGTGTGTGTGTGGGGGGGGTGTGGGGGGGTGGGGGGGGGGTAGCAGCCTGGAGACCCCTACACGTAGATCCCCCACCATCTGGTTGTCTTGACTTGGCTTGGTGAACCGAGTGTGTGTGTGTGTGTGTGGGGGGGGGGGGGGGGGGGGGGGTGGGGGCCCTGAAAACTCTACTCGCAGCTCCCACACCATCTGGTTGTGTGTTTGTCTTGTCTTGTCTTGTCGTAGCAGGTTGGTGCTATGGTGGACGAAGGGTCCTCTGTAGATCCCAAAGAGGCTATCGGTCAAGAACGTCATTGGCTCAATTCCTAGAGAGGAATGAGGCAGGATGAAGTCGGAGACCTTTAGACCGTGGGTGTGCCTGTACACCCAGAGGGGTGACGTAGTGTCAGCCAGTGCTGGGCTCAATTCCTAGAGAGGAATGAGGCAGGATGAAGTCGGAGACCTTTAGACCGTGGGTGTGCCTGTACACCCAGAGGGGTGACGTAGTGTCAGCCAGTGCTGGGCACTCTGCCAGGATGTGGTCTAGTGAGGTGTCAGCTCCACACTCACATGTTTTGCCGAGATGGGCATATATTCGGCAGCCGGTTCTGATGCGCATCAGCAACCATATTTTTTTTATCTTCCAAGGCAGTCTCTGCTTGCCCAAGGTTGGGAGGTAGAGGTAGCCATGTGTCTGACAATAATTTTTCATGCAGTCAAGTCGGGCTTTGTGAACAGATGCACGTGTTTTGTTCACAACTTCGGTCAGTGTCTTCGGGGTGGGGGTGGGGGGGGGGGGGGGGGGGGGCTGAAGCATATCGTTCTCAGCTGAGCAAGCCATAAGGATGGCTAGTAGTTCAGCCGTGAAGATGCTGACTCCCCTGTTCAGGTGGTACGTTTGTGTGATACCCAGGTCTGGGATCACAAATGCACTGCCAACTTCTCCAGTCTGTAGGACTGATCCTTCTGTATTGATCTGGAGATGGTGCTGGTATTGTTCGTGCACCTTTGCTTTGATCTGGGTGGCCAGGCGTAGTGGGTCGGAGTTCTTTGTGGATCCATCACCATGGGAGGTGATGATCCATGGTTTCTCGAGTTCCCAGAGGGGGAACGGTGTCTCGGGATTTGTCTGGCAGTTATCCCATATTTCGCTTGATCGGAGTGATCGCATACGGTTGTGTAACATGGGCTTCTTTTCTGCTTGCGAGCACATGAATGCGGCCTCCCTCGGTTTGCAGTCCGCATTGAGGACTTCCTTGACATTATTAGGAACTGTCGAGGTGCGGGCTTCAAAGTTGGCGCATCTTCGTTTACACTCTTCTCTCTGTGGTAGCCATCCCACTTCTGGGTGTACCAGTTCGTTGATTGCGGAGGGTGGTATTCCCAAGGCGTGTTTGAGGGCAGCCAGTTCTACCCTTTCTAGTTCACTCCAGATATTGTTGGAGGCGTTGAAGAAGACTTCGAGACTTCGTGTCCATAAGTCAGTCTTGACCTGACAAGCGCATTTGTCAGATGTATAAGGGATTCTGTTGTGGCCCATGGTTGGTATCTGAGGAATTTGATCATCCCAATAGCTCTTCTGGCTTTGGATATACTCTTTCTGATGTGGAGCATCCATGAAATATTTTGTTGTGATTGTAACACCCAGGAATGTGACTTAATTGGCTGGTTTGATGACATGGTCGTCAATGGTGATCGAATGAATTCCAATCCAATGGTTGTGACTGTTTCCTCCTTTGCGTGAGTAAACCATAAAGATTTGGGTTGTTTTCAACAGACAGCTGGAAGCCGGTAGTATCCATGTATACTTTGATTTAATCGATACACATTTGGAAGTACTTTGTTCTTTCTGTGTGGCGCCTTTGAGCTATGTCTAGCCATACTGCTAGGTCGTCTGTGTACATGACAAGGTTGAGTTTCTATCCTTTGCCATTTGCCGGTTTGTCTTCGATTACTTTGACAAGATCGTGTAGCATAATGCTAAAAGGTGTCGGGGCTATGACACTGCCCTGGGGCACTCCCATATCAATGGTGTGAGTTTCTGAGATGGCAGAGCCAACTTTGATTGCCGTGCGTCTGCCATTCAGGAAAGTCTTGACAAACTGATAGAGTTGATGCCCAGTGGTTGCATCTTGTCAAGTAACTTTGCATGCCATACTGTGTCAAATGCCTTTTTGATGTCAAAGAAGGCAGCGAGGGTCTTTCGGGATGTTGGCTGCCTGTATCCCTTTTTGATCTGTTCAATAAGGTTGACAACATGCTCTGTGCAGCTACGACCTTTGCGGAAGCCTGCCTGACATACCGGGAGGATGTCGTGCTTTGGTAGGTGGTGCTCAAGCCGCTCTTTGACAACTCGCTCGTACACTTTGCCAAGGTGAGGAGTCAGAGCAATGGGTCTGTAGCTGGTTGGGAGCTTGGGTGGTTTGCCGTCCTTGGGGATAGTGCACACTTGGGCTTCTTTCCAGGCTGCAGGGATCGTGCTAGTTGACCAGCATTTTTGGTAAAACTCGTGGAGTACCTTTAACATCGCTCTGGGGAATAGGCGAATCATGTGATAGGAGATAGGGTCGGCACCAGGCGGCACAAACACAGCAAGCAAGGGGACCTTTAATAATAAAAAAAAAAGAAGGAAGGGAGGCAATTGTTCTCTCGGTGAAGTGTAGTATTTGTTGACGAAATTAGCGCCCCTTAGCCATGGAGTGTTGGTCATTCATTTTGTCTTGATGGTGAGAGACTGTTTCAACAAACCCGTATGCTGTTCTGTGCTTTGGCTCACTCCCTTCTTCTTCCATTGTCTCTCTCTCTCTCTCTCTCTCTCTCTCTCTCTCTCTCTCTCTCTCTCTCTCTCTGGGTGCATTCTGGTAACAAACCACCCTGTTCTAGCGGTTAGGGTTTCTCGCTTTGCATATATCTTTTTTAATTTATTATTACGTCTTTTATTTTTATTTGTTTTGCAACCAAGAGAGTAATTAATAGGGCTGTTGGTCTTTGATGAACTTTCCCACACCTGCTCAGTATCCAGAGTGTGGGGATGTATCTTGGGCAAGGTTTCTGTACTATGAACAAATTCTGTATATATAATTTCTTCTACGCAGCCATCAAGTTAAACGTTTAACGGGCGTCTTAATGAGCACACTATATGCTGCTACTCTATCCGCATCTGTTGTATGATGTACATATTACTTGACATTGCATACTATTATGTTTAAAAAACCACTTTCTAGGCCAGTCCGCCGGACTAGCATCTGCCCGCTCTGCCATCTGGCAGTGATGGTCGGAAGCGACTGACTGGCACGCATTTAGACCTACATTCAGTCTATGTTTCATTTTCTTTTAGCCACCGTGGAAGAGATTGTTTTTCTTTTTTTAATTGTTTGTCTCTTTGTCTGTCTGTGGTTTAAGTCTGTCTCTTCCAGAAGCAAATGATCAAATCTGAATCACTTTTAGTGGAAGGACTAAATGGAAGAATACAAATGATATAAATCTAGATTTTCATTCAGGGGCGGATTATGTCGTTAATGAAGAGGGGTTTCCCACGGAGTTTTGAAAAAATTATGCTTGGAAAAATAAAGGAAGATGAACGATAGTCTCTCTCTCTCTCTCTCTCTCTCTCTCTCTCTCTCTCTCTCTCTCTCTCTGGATGCTTTTGAGTTGTTTATCCTATTATTAGCTGATGATGTTGTTTTACTTTCAGAAACAGTTATTGGATTACAAAATCGATTGAACATCTTACAAAGATCAGCTGCATCATTGGATTTAACAGTAAATTTAGGCAAAAGTAATACTGTAATTTTTCGGCGTAATGGGGGTTATCTTGGGGCAAGGGAAAGATGAGTTTTTGATGGACAAGTTATGCCTGTAGTCAATTGTTATAAATACCTAGGTATATATTTTACTACAAAACTGAGTTTCGCTACTGCATGTCGAGATTTAGCAAGTAAAGCCAAGAAGGCGCTTTTATGTATTTTACAACGATTACGTCTGTTTAACTGTGATTCTCTGCATGTACTATTAACATTGTTTGATCGACAAGTTCTTCCTATTATGCAGTATGGGTGTGAGATATGGGCTTTTGATAAATCTGTTTTCACTTCAGTGACACAGTCTTGAAGAGTGTGAATAAGCTGGTCGTGAGCTAGCGGTGAAGCATGATGATTGAGTAATAGGCCTAAAGCTTTAGACAAATTAATTGAAACAGACCTCTGGCTTAGGGATTTATAGTGTGTCAGTGCTTTCCAGTTATTGTAATTATTGTTATCCTTTTTTTAAAGGAAGCCAAGCCATCTCTTTTTAAATTCTTAAATATTACATCTGGAATGCAAGAGCTTCACTGATACATGCTCACCAGCTCAAACGAGTTTTTGTTAAAAGGGAGACAATCGTTGATATTTTGAGGTGGAGTTAGCCCTTCGTGTTTTTCAAATTATGCCCCTTGCTCCTCTGATGACTGGAGTGTTCGTCAGTACGTCACACACTGTTAGTATTTTGTGCTAATCAATGCAGGAGGGTTGAACAGATTCAGGCTGTTATAAAACATCATTCAATTAATATCTTAGAAAAGCAGCAGCAACAGCAACGAGAAACAGAGAAAATATCAAGCCCTGTTTTGCTTGTCCCACAGCTTACGATATATTAATTACAAGCAACCTTTTGCCTTCTTCGGGTTTAGGGCTTGGGCTAGGACGAGGCTATTTTAATTTTATAAAACAACAACAACACATTGACGAAGTGGCCGCTTACCGTCATCCAATCAAATGCGGCAGGATCACTTCATTTACCCCCCACCCCCACCCCCCGGATAGTCTAGAGGGACAACTTATGATAAAGAAACCTATGACTTATGACTTAAAAGGTTTCGTCAAACCCACATAAACGCATGCGTGCGCAGCTGACACGCATACATGTAGCCTACATTGACACACACAAGCCCATCCAGAATATAAATACAAGTGCGTTGCACGCACCTACAAACAGCGCTGTGTGGGACTAGCATGCATCTTTGAATTTCATTAAATCAAATACTGGCAAGCTACCTAGTGGCCTAAAGAAAATAAACCAATGTTCAAGTGTTCAATTGTTATATGCTATGCTTTCGCCTATAAGAGCATCTCCACCCAGCTATAGTGAGTGTAAAATGGTACCTGACGTCAGGTCTGTTGGGGGAAAAGTCCTTGGGATGAGACTTTTTTTTAACCGGGGTCCCGTGTGCGAACGCATGCACAATATTTTGCGCACACGTTAAAGCCCGTACGAGTAGGCCGTGTGCGCGCCGGTGGGATGGATTACACGATTTCATATAGCACGCATCCAAAGAGGCTTCCTTAGAAACCACAACGTGGGTCCAGCGGTATGTGGGAACAAAGGTATGCTCCCGCGGAGTTCCTGAACGACAAGGGCATTTTGAGGGAGGCTGTGGTCCAGGGGAGATAACACTCAATACTACTAGGCCTATTCGTGACTCACGCCCTGATTGGTGGATCGAAGAGCAAAGATGGCTGCCTGTTTGCTCCACTGATGCTGACACAAGACAATTCAGTCGTGTAACTGTAAGTAAATATTATATTTTTTTGGCTTAAATGAGAAGACGAGAGTCTGCATTGTTTGGTTGTAGTGGTGCATGCATGCACTGCTGCTGTGGTTCGACATGTACAATCTGTTTCTTTGCCAGATACTGGGCCCCAGCTTGGTTGTCACTTTCACAGAAATCACATTTTCAAGATTTTGGGTTTGGATGTCTGCTCGTGCCTTTTTCTGATTTTCAGTTGTGTGCTTGGAATCAGTTGATGTTAAGTATTGAAAGTTTATTTGAATCGAAGGGTAATTGATTTTGTCACAGGATGCATGTCAAAATTCAACTCTTTTGTCTGTCTGATAGAGTGAATATTGACGCACAAGTTGGTGTTACTGTATCAGTGTATGATGTATCAACTATCATCCTGCGTGTTGCTGCTAACAATCCAGCTCCAAACAGTGGACTAGACCTATGGCTCCAACCCACCTGCGTGCGCATCTCGACCCTTCCAACGGAAGTGTCGCCATCTTAGTCCTTATTTGTGTGTAAGCTAAGTGAAAATGTTATCTAAACGTGTAAAGAAAACATCCAGATGTTATAAATACAATTTAGATAAGTTTCGAATTGGAACAGCCAAATACGCAGCATCGATCTAGCATTTTTCAAAAAAAGGTAAGGACTAAGATGGCGGTCTCCCATAATATGGCGCTCCTTGTGGCTGGATATGACGACACGTGGGTACCAGCCATAAGTCCACATAGTGTCCTGAAAGTTAAATGATTTACTAGCGACTAAGTGAATCTTTAAGGTGTTGAAATTGGCTGCTGACACTAACAGACCCGTAGAAGAAGAGCTAGCCTTAACTGAAACACTGCGTCAGTGTGTGCACACGTGTGTGTGTGTGTGTTATTAAATCATCATCTTATGTCTGTTCTCAGAAGTTTGGATTTATGCTACACCTCTAGCCTAATTTATTTATTAAAAGTGTGTGTGTGTCTCATTGTCTGATTATCAATGTCATGCAAGTAGCTACATGCTCATATTGCATAACCTTTTTTTTCTTTCTTTTTCAGTCACAACCTCTGAAGTTGTGTGGAGCCTTTCTCTCCAATAACCAGCCTAAGGGGGCAATCTTTCTGGGAACTATCTACACTGCTTAGCTGGGTATACAACCACAGAAAGCAAACCTTTTGGGGGACCTTTCCATATTGGTCAGAGGTGAAACAACCTGTGCATGTTCCCAATGAACGAGATGGCACAAGGGCGGCCCATCAAATGCGTGGTGGTGGGGGACGGCAGTGTGGGCAAAACCTGTATGCTCATCTCCTACACCACCGACAGCTTCCCTGGGGAATATGTCCCCACCGTGTAAGTATTAATGTGACAGAGAAAAATGAGTTTTACACCCTCTGGCACAGGCACGCATATGACATGTTAAAAGTGGTTATACGCGAAGACCGGGCACTTGGCTCCCAGTCCCAGCTTGAAGCCACATTTCACTGGAATCCGTTCCTGCTATTCACTCTTTAGCATCGTGTGCAGGGGAAGCTTGACAGGTTCAGCAGAGCAATCAAACAGCTACCACTCACCTTCAGCATGCTTGGCCAGGGGGACTGGCAGGTTTGACATAGATCTGGCTTCACTCACGCTATTGGTATACTGTTAGTGTAAGCAGGCTGTGGTCAGTCTTGGCTTTTAAAAGCGAAGTCAGAATGTCTTTGGTCGAAGCTCAATCTTCCCACCACCCAACTGACTGGCCAAAACTGTTTGTAAATTCGTGAGGTGTTCGTTATACTGGAGACTCTTAGTAATAAATAACTTAAACTCATTGAGGACAAATTACGAGTATACTCGGAAGAAGACAACGCTAGTCAGGGCCTAGTTCTGAGTATTCTCGGAACAGCCATTTCTGAGTCTAAGACTTGTCTAAATCCATGCTTTTTTCAATCCAAACCACCATCCCTAGACGAGGAAAATACTCCAATATGTTTTCATTGACAGTGATAGCAATAGGGAGACTAATGATTCCGATTTTAATGGAAGTAACCACGATTTCAAAGGGAAAAATAAACTTGGATCAACCAGTAATGTTGTCAAAACAGATTCATTGACAGTATTAGCTTTGTTGTGCTTCCAATCTGTTATAATGTTTTCCTAGGCATCCCCAGGCCAGTAATAATCAAATTATAATGTTTGTCTAAGGCAGTGATGTCTTGAAGGGGTTAAGAAGAGACTGAATCAGTGAATGAAGCTGTCCTGATTACCGGATATCTGTGATACCATGATGCCTGTATTAGAGTAATTGTTTTCACTCAGTGAAACAAATTGTAGGAATTATTGAAAAGGTTTGTAAGCATCGGAATGTTTTAACCGTGAAACCAATGGAACTTTAGACAATGTTTGCCAAGAATTGAAATTGAGAGATATGATTTGAACAAAAACTTTTGAAATTGTTGGCCCATTTGTTTTTGCTTGTTGTCTAGCACATGTAGTCAGTAGTTATTTTGACAGTCGTCATGAGTCTGTTTGAATGGCTCCCCCCCACCTGCGTGCGCATCTCGACCCTTCCAACGGAAGTGTCGCCATCTTGCTTCACCGCTAGCTCACGACCAGCTTATTCACACTCTTCAAGACTGTGTCACTGAAGTGAAAACATGGATGTCAAACAATAAGCTTAAACTAAACGATGACAAGACTGAAGCACTTAGAGTGCTTCCCCCATCTGTTGACTCTAGCTCTCTGCCCTCCACCATTGCCCTTGGAGATTCCAACATCCATTTTTCTGAACATATTCGCAACCTTGGTGCTTTCTTGGATGAAGACCTTTCCATGCAACATCATATCACTAAGATCTGCCAGGCTGCATACATCGAACTCAGGCGAATCAGCTCTATACGCCTCTTTCTCACGACCGAGGCAACCAAAACGCTAGTCAGTTCATACATTTTGTCTAGATTAGATTACTGCAACTCCCTTCTACTTGGTTGCCCACAGGCGCTTCTCAAACCCTTACAACAACTTCAAAACTGCTGCTAGAATGGTCTTCAAAGCCAAGCGTCTTCAACACACATCACCTCTACTTAAAGAGTTACATTGGCTACCTGTTCAACAAAGAATAAACTACAAAGCTGCCTGTCTCTGCTATCAGATCATATCGGGAACAGCACCGCAATACCTCTCTGAGCTTCTTGAAATTTACGTTCCATCTCGATCTCTCCGATCAGCAAATGACAATAGGATCTTTCGAATACAAAAATTTAAACGTGATAGGCACGGCGGTAGAGCTTTTACATCATCAGCAGTCAAACTCTGGAATTCATTGCCTTCTGCTGTCAGACATAGTCAATCTTTAGCATCGTTCAAAACAAACCTGAAAACCCATCTGTTCCGGCAGTCTTTCCAATAACACCCCCATCTCCATGTGCACATGTGCGTGTGTGTGTGTGTGTGTGTGTGTGATTGTGCGATGTGCGTGTGTGTGTGTGATTGTGCGATGTGCGTGTGTGTGTGTGTGTGTGTGTGTGTGTGTGTGTGTGTGTGTGTGTGTGTGTGTGTGTGTGTGTGTGTGTGTGTGTGTGTGTGTGTGTGTGTGTGAGTGAGTGATTGTGAGATGTATGTCCGTATGTTTGTATGTATGTAATTTGTGTGCGTGTATGTGTGTATTTGTATGTATGTAATTTGTGAGCGTGTGCGCGAATGTGAGTGCGTGCGCCCACGGCCGCACTTTCAAGCAGGTGTGTGAGTGTGTTGTGTGTGTTCTGTGTGGGTATATCTGCTTGCATGTGTATGAGTGTATGCGTGCGCAGGAGAGATTGTGTTCACTAGAGGGCGGGGGGGGGGGGGGGGGGGGGGGGGGGGAGGAGTGAGTATGTGTCTGTGAGTGTGAGTACACGTGAGTGCTTTGTGTATGTGAGTGCGCGTGTGTGTGTATGTGTGTGCGTGCGTGTGTGTGTGTGTGCGCGTGTTTGTACAAGTGTATGCTTGAGTAAGTTTGTGTGCGTTTCACTTTCAGTGAGAATGTGTTTTCTGTGTGTTTGATGAAATGTGTATGGGTATGTGTGTGTATGTCTGTGCAAGAACGCGTTCACGCTCGTGCGTGCACGTACGTGCGTGTGTGTCTGTTTTGCGTGTGTGTGCGTGTGTGAGTGTTTTAATACTGATTGTAAAGCGCTTTGTGCTCGATAAAAAGCGCTATATAAATATCCGTTTATTATTATTATTATTATTAGTCAGATTTGTGTGTAAACAGCATCGATCTGGCATTTTTGAAACAAAGTTACTGACTAAGATGGCGGTCTCCCATAATATGGCACACTCCTTGTGGCCGGATATGACGACACGTGGGTACCAGCCATTGTCGAGATATTTTTGGTTTATTGTATTGTAATTTTATACTGAAATTTTGTGACACTGTACAGGATGTTCAGATGTAAGACGTAAAATGTAAAATGGTTTTGCGGTTGTCATTTTGCTAATGCGTTGCTGTCGTTGTTTGTCTTGTCAGGTTTGACAACTACACTGCCAACATGATGGTGGACGGCATACCTGTCAGTCTAATGCGTTGCTGTCGTTGTTTGTCATGTCAGGTTTGACAACTACGCTGCCAACATGATGGTGGACGGCATACCTGTCAGTCTAATGCATTGCTGTCGTTGTTTGTCATGTCAGGTTTGACAACTACACTGCCAACATGATGGTGGACGGCATACCTGTCAGTCTAATGCATTGCTGTCGTTGTTTGTCATGTCAGGTTTGACAACTACACTGCCAACATGATGGTGGACGGCATACCTGTCAGTCTAATGCGTTGCTGTCGTTTGTCATGTCAGGTTTGACAACTACAATGCCAACATGATGGTGGACGGCATACCTGTCAGTCTAATGCGTTGCTGTCGTTGTTTGTCATGTCAGGTTTGACAACTACGCTGCCAACATGATGGTGGACGGCATACCTGTCAGTCTAATGCATTGCTGTCGTTGTTTGTCATGTCAGGTTTGACAACTACACTGCCAACATGATGGTGGACGGCATACCTGTCAGTCTAATGCATTGCTGTCGTTGTTTGTCATGTCAGGTTTGACAACTACACTGCCAACATGATGGTGGACGGCATACCTGTCAGTCTAATGCATTGCTGTCGTTGTTTGTCATGTCAGGTTTGACAACTATGCTGCCAACATGATGGTGGACGGCATACCTGTCAGTCTAAAGCATTGTTGTCGTTGTTTGTCATGTCAGGTTTGACAACTACACTGCCAACATGATGGTGGACGGCATACCTGTCAGTCTAAAGCATTGTTGTCGTTTGTCATGACAGGTTTGACAACTACACTGCCAACATGATGGTGGACGGCATACCTGTCAGTCTAAAGCATTGTTGTCGTTTGTCATGACAGGTTTGACAACTACACTGCCAACATGATGGTGGACGGCATACCTGTCAGTCTGGGGCTGTGGGACACGGCCGGCCAAGAAGACTACGACAGGTTGAGGCCTCTGTCCTACCCACAGGTAATGCACCATGGTGCTGAAATAAATAGTAAAAATATTATGCCATGTTTAATTTAAACCTTTCACCGCCAATGTCGCAGGTTTGCACCACAATGATTTAACACCCCTGTCATTAAAACAGGCATGAAAGAGTTCCGCTTTTTGCGGAAAATCCGCGTAAATTGTTCAAAACTTCCGTGGAAAAAAAAAAATTCCGCGTAAATGACCGATCTTGCCTTATTCGTATATGTACAAGTCTGTATTTGGCGATTCTCAAACTGGTTAACCGGAAGTCGCTTTAGCTCACTCGCTTGAAATTTGTGCGAAGGAAGGCGAGATGAGTATCTGTCGCTCACGAAAAGCAGCGATGTTAGTTGAAAATGTGTGTGGAAGGCTAGTTGAGCCGACGAAATGTTCGGACCCCCCCCCCCCCACCCCCGTCAACAAAACATCGGACGATATGTGAAAATCCGGGTGTAAGGATTTTTGCTCGACAGAATTTTTTTTCTCCACTGACTGAAGCTAGCAAGTTGTTTTGCGTTTGAAAAAAATTTTGGGGGAACGTTCGCCCCCCCCGCTCAACAAAATTTCCGACGTCGGGTGAAAATCCGGGAGGAAGGATATCTCGGACGAAATTTTTTCCTCTTTTTTGATCTCCATCCACTTTCATGCCTGTTAAAACCTTTGAAATCAGGGTCTGTTATTCAATGCTATTGTGTTCCTAAATTTGGGCAGAAAGGATTGACCCTATTCTTAGTAAATGTGTCGCAGAGAAATCCCACAATATTGCAGACTACATCTTTTATGTAGCCAAGTAAATTTAATGGACCATTTTGGCTTAAAGATGGCTGGCAGTGAAATGGTTAAAGACGATATTAATAGTATAAGGCACATCATATTATAAGGCTTCCCCGAAGACGGAGTGTGGCTGCCCATGTGGCGGGGTTATGAAAAACGGTCACACGTAATTTTTTCATCCCTAGCTGATGCACTTGTATCATAGTGTTCAAGTGCTCCTGCCGTTGAGATGATCCCTGGAGTCTTTCAGCCAGAGTAAGCGAACAACAAAAGCATATAAGGCACACTCCCCACATTTTACACAAAATTATGATGTAATAGTTTCTGATTATATTATTAGTAATACTATAAGACACAGGGTTCTTAGCTACAATCAACGCCCTGATAATTTTGCCATGTAACCGGGGAGGTTCTAGACCCCTGTTGCCAGAAGAAAAGTCTCAAGTATTGATAGTCTGTATGATACTTCCGCAAGGTTTCGGCTTTGTTGTACTCTACTGTGAGCAGGTAATTGTTTGAAATAGTTGTAGTAGATTGTGTTTTGGGTTATTGTGTTTGGGGTTAGAATAAGCTGCTACTTATTATTTTTGACGGCCGATGCTTCTATTGGAGCAATGGGCATAAGTGAGTAAGTAAGTAAGTCAATGCAGTACAGTATGTTCATTTTTGTTTTTGTTTTGTTATTATTTTACGGGTGTGTGTGGTTTTCAGACGGACGTGTTCCTGATCTGCTTTAGTGTGGTCAGCCCTTCGTCCTATGAAAATGTGCTGACCAAGTGGAACCCAGAGATCAAACACCACTGTCCAGACGCCCCTGTCATAGTAGTAGGTGGGTAACGAGCAGGTGGTTTTTGTTTGAAGGTGGTTTGTGTGTGTGTGTGTGTGTGTGTGTGTGTGTGTGTGTGTGTGTTTCAAGTCAAGTCAAGTCAAGTCAAAATTTTATTTCCAGATGGGAACATTGTATAAGCAAAACATGCTTTTTTTCAACAAGCCATCCATAAAAAATGATATAAAGAAAAAATAAAGAACTAAACATTCCAAAGTAGCGAACAAGAAAAGGAAAATATACAAGTAAACAATTAATTAAAGAAACAAGCAAATATTCCACACACAAAAACAGGAAAAAGGATGGGGACATATGCGAATAGCATATTATGTACAATATATACATCAACATCAACAACGAAACATTTAAAACATCACATTTACTTACCAAAATATGTTATGTAGGCTACGTTTCCATTCTTTTAAATAATTGGAATAAAGTTATCAATTATGTTCTGTTAAAGAGATACATTTTCATTTTTTTCTTGAAGTAGTTCTTGTTTTTCATGTTTTTTAAAATGGAGGGTAGTTTGTTCCATAAATCTCCACCCGAATAGAGGAGACTAGATTTGAATAGATTATTATTTGGTCGAGGGAATGAGAGTAAATGGGTGTGTCTGCTTGTGTTTGTCGTAAATGTATCTGTTATCTTTTTTGGAGCATTTCCGTTGAAAATATTATGCATGCAGATTGCCTTTTTGAGGAAAGTGTGTGTGTGTGTGTGTGTGTGTGTGTGTGTGTGTGTGTGTGTGTGTGTGTGTGTGTGTGTGTGTGTGTGTGTGTGTGTGTGTGTGTGTGTGTGTGTGTGTGTGTGTGTGTGTGTGTGTGTGTGTGTGTGTGTGTGTGTGTGTGTGTGTGTGTGTGTGTGTGTGTGTGTGTGTGTGTGTGTGTGTGTGTGTGTGTGTGTGTGTGTGTGTGTGTGTGTGTGTGTGTGTGTGTGTGTGTGTGTGTGTGTGTGTGTGTGTGTGTGTGTGTGTGTGTGTGTGTGTGTGTGTGTGTGTGTGTGTGTGTGTGTGTGTGTGTGTGTGTGTGTGTGTGTGTGTGTGTGTGTGTGTGTTGTGTTGTGTGTGTGTGTGTGTGTGTGTGTGTGTGTGTGTGTGTGTGTGTGTGTGTGTGTGTGTGTGTGTGTGTGTGTGTGTGTGTGTGTGTGTGTGTGTGTGTGTGTGTGTGTGTGTGTGTGTGTGTGTGTGTGTGTGTGTGTGTGTGTGTGTGTGTTGTGTGTGTGTGTGTGTGTGTGTGTGTGTGTGTGTTGTGTGTGTGTGTGTGTGTGTGTGTGTGTGTGTGTGTGTGTGTGTGTGTGTGTTGTGTATGTGTGTGTGGTGTGTGTGTCTCAAAATTTATTTTCTTAACCCTCTTGCATTTATTCCAGCCAAAAACGCTCAGCCAGAAATGTCCTCTGTGTATTCAAGTTGCCCCAAACCGCCCGTAGTTTGCCCCCACCCTGACACCCCACCCCCTCTGGTGACATTTTCATCATCTACTAAGTTCTGGCTTGTTAATGTTGCACACACTATGATTATGAAGAAGCTTCTCACTTGCAATGATGTGGTAGTAACTGTATGGCGTTCTGTGTGCTTCAGAGAACAGATTATCCTGAAAATACATGTGTGAAAGAATCTGAACATTAGGTCTAGAAGAAGTTTTTTCTGTAACAAATGCGAATGCAAGAGAGTTAATGAATTTGTTTAATTTTCTGTTTTTGTTAATATTATAATCATTGACATCGCCATCGTCATCATCATCATCATCATCGTCATTATCATCCTTCTTTACTTTTTCTCCTTGTACTCCTATGTCAGTCTATGTGCAGAAATGAAGATTGACGGGAAAATAAGTTATTTATTTAATAATGAAGTCAGCGGCTTACTGGTGGCTCACGACTTATTCCCAGTAAACGTTTTTGCTGATAATTGTGATAATAATAGGGACGATCTATGCTGTTGTTGCTGCTGCTGATTTTGTCATGTTTATTCCACTCCTATGTTCAGGCACAAAGATTGACTTAAGGGAAAAGAAGGAAACTATAGGGTTGCTGATGGCTCATACTATAGCCTGAAGCATATGATGATGATGATGATGACGATGATGATGATGAGGAGGAGGTGGATTACTGTGATTTCACTGCAGACTCAAATGTTGACCTGCGGGAAAAAAAGAAGGAATCGAGTTAGCCATACGTTACTTGCTTCTTACTAATCTTAGGGCATGTCTCCAGTGAAGCTTAATTATGATGATGATGACTTTTATTTTAGCTTATGATAATGATGATGAAAATGATGATGATAGTGGTGATGATGGTTTTGCTTTAACTTCAGGTACAAAGATCGACCTGAGGGAAAACAAGGAAGCCATAGGTCTGCTTGCAGCTCAGGGTCTGTCCCCAGTGAAGAGGGAGCAAGGCATCAAACTGGCCAACAAGATACGCGGGGTCCGCTACATGGAATGCTCTGCCCTCACACAGCGCGGACTCAAACAGGTATCAATTCCGTTGCCTTCGTTGTCTATGTTATTATCATTATCATTATCATTGCCATGATCTATCACTGTCGTCGTCATTGACTGCTGTCAGCTTTGTTTTTGTCATTAAAGTGATTTTTATCATCATCATCATCATCATCATCTTCATTATCACACTCATCATCATCTTTGTCATCATCATCATCATTGTTGTTAAGTTAAAACTGTATGTGGATTCATCATTTTTCTTATTCTTAATATTGGGGATGTTTATCGTGCCCCACGCCCAAAGTCTTCGTTTAGACTGCTATTGGCACACAGGATGCATTCTACCGGCACACACGACCTACTCGTACCGAATAGTGAAATGGGCTTTAACGTGCACGCAAAATCTTGAACGTGGGTCCGCACACAGGACCTCGGTTTTAGGTCTCATCCGAAGGACCAGTTATTGTTATTGCATTATTATTATCATTGTTATATCAGAAGCTTTATACTTGGTTGTTTGTCTTGGGTGGAAGCTTATGAGCTCATCTTATTCTTAAGGTTCTTCATAGTCACAGTGAATGGTAAGATGGCTATGACTTTCAGTTTGTGAGAAATTGGTGAAGCCTTTATCTAAATTAAGTATGTCCACAACTCTGTCCAGTGTCCAGGTTTGTTTGTTGCCTGTATGTGATAATGCATGGGGAAAACAGACATCATGTGATAATGCATGGGGAAAACAGACATCATGTGATAATGCATGGGGAAAACAGACATCATGTGATAATGCATGGGGAAAACAGACATCATGTGATAATGCATGGGGAAAACAGACATCATGTGATAATGCATGGGGAAAACAGACATCATGTGATAATGCATGGGGAAAACAGACATCATGTGATAATGCATGGGGAAAACAGACATCATGTGATAATGCATGGGGAAAACAGACATGTGATAATGCATGGGGAAAACAGACATCATGTGATAATGCATGGGGAAAACAGACATCATGTGATAATGCATGGGGAAAACAGACATCATGTGATAATGCATGGGGAAAACAGACATCATGTGATAATGCATGGGGAAAACAGACATCATGTGATAATGCATGGGGAAAACAGACATAATGGGACTTCGGCATAAACTGAGATTTTAATTTTTCATGATGGAGCAAAGATTCCTTGTTAATAGTAATACACAGAAAACCGAATTGAGTTATCTTGTCTAGTTTTTATTTTATAATTATTTGAAGTTTGGCATTCAAGATAGAACATTTGCAGTAATTGGACATAGAAGACAGAATTTTACCTCTCTTTTTTTAATTGACTTGATTAAAAAAACCACCCACCAATCAAATAAACAAATAAATCATTTAAAATTGTCTTTCATGATAGAATACATAAAAATAGATGTAAATATGCCCTAAATAGAACATTGATATTTTTGGGGTTGTTGGCAATTTTTGGCTTTTGCTCAAAAACATTCTGAGAGACTTATGTTTGTTTTTCCCATGCACCATCACATAATTTATGCTGTTTCCGACCATGACTGTGCCTGTATCATAATAGCAGAGGGCGCAGCTGCTCTTCTGGCAGCCTGGGCTACAATTTGTTTATAGTGGAGAAGCCTTGCCCAGGGTACATCCCTTTTCTCTTGGCCAAAGGATTCCTAAAGGCCAACTAACCCCACTGGCTGCAGCACTAGAGCCAGTGCAAATGCCCCCTAGTTAGAGAGTCACAGTCTTCCACGAAGGACTAAGCTGTACCATGATATACCAATACTGTTGAACAGCTCTCATTTATTATTGGCCCTTTGTAGGGGCTAATTAATGTCAACCAGTGATAAAGCCTTTTGAGTAAGAATGCTGTGAAATAAGCTGTGAGTCTTATCAGCAGTAAGCAGGCATCCCCTTGTAAGTTGTAGGGGCTAATTAATGTCAACCAGTGATAAAGCCTTTTGAGTAAGAATGCTGTGAAACAAGCTGTGAGTCTTATCAGCAGTAAGCAGGCATCCCCTTGTAGGGGCTAATTAATGTCAACCAGTGATAAAGCCTTTTGAGTAAGAATGCTGTGAAATAAGCTATGAGTCTTATCAGCAGTAAGCAGGCATCCCCTTGTAGGGGCTAATTAATGTCAACCAGTGATAAAGCCTTTTGAGTAAGAATGCTGTGAAATAAGCTGTGAGTCTTATCAGCAGTAAGCAGGCATCCCCTTGTAGGGGCTAATTAATGTCAACCAGTGATAAAGCCTTTTGAGTAAGAATGCTGTGAAATAAGCTATGAGTCTTATCAGCAGTAAGCAGGCATCCCCTTGTAGGGGCTAATTAATGTCAACCAGTGATAAAGCCTTTTGAGTAAGAATGCTGTGAAATAAGCTATGAGTCTTATCAGCAGTAAGCAGGCATCCCCTTGTAGGGGCTAATTAATGTCAACCAGTGATAAAGCCTTTTGAGTAAGAATGCTGTGAAATAAGCTGTGAGTCTTATCAGCAGTAAGCAGGCATCCCCTTGTAGGGGCTAATTAATGTCAACCAGTGATAAAGCCTTTTGAGTAAGAATGCTGTGAAATAAGCTATGAGTCTTATCAGCAGTAAGCAGGCATCCCCTTGTAGGGGCTAATTAATGTCAACCAGTGATAAAGCCTTTTGAGTAAGAATGCTGTGAAATAAGCTGTGAGTCTTATCAGCAGTAAGCAGGCATCCCCTTGTAGGGGCTAATTAATGTCAACCAGTGATAAAGCCTTTTGAGTAAGAATGCTGTGAAATAAGCTGTGAGTCTTATCAGCAGTAAGCAGGCATGAAAACAGCTCCGCCATCTCCGCCAAGTTTTTGTTTGAAATCGAGCAATCTCCACCGGAGAAAAAAAAAAAAAGAACCAAAATTATCTTTACACGGCACAATCTTCATTTCATGCCTTTTTGCACTTCCGCATTTCCAAGATGGCATTCGCTGAGAACGCATGTATCGAGTTGTTGGAAGGCGAAGTAGGATGTGAAATGCTGTGAAATGAGTACTTGGCCCCCCACCAAAACTTCTGACGTTAGCTGAAAATCCGGGTGGAAGGATTTCTCGGCTGAAAAAATCTCCTCTTTTTTTTTGAACAGTAATTTTCATGACTGAGTAAGGAAGAGCATGTGTAGTGTACATTACAATCGTTGATAGCATGCTGCATTGAAGTTGAAGGAAGAGCATGTGTAGTGTACATTACAATCGTTGATAGCATGCTGCATTGAAGTTGAAGGAAGAGCATGTGTAGTGTACATTACAATCGTTGATAGCATGCTGCATTGAAGTTGAAGGAAGAGCATGTGTAGTGTACATTACAATCGTTGATAGCATGCTGCATTGAAGTTGAAGGAAGAGCATGTGTAGTGTACATTACAATCGTTGATAGCATGCTGCATTGAAGTTGAAGGAAGAGCATGTGTAGTGTACATTACAATCGTTGATAGCATGCTGCATTGAAGTTGAAGGAAGAGCATGTGTAGTGTACATTACAATCGTTGATAGCATGCTGCATTGAAGTTGAAGGAAGAGCATGTGTAGTGTACATTACAATCGTTGATAGCATGCTGCATTGAAGTTGAAGGAAGAGCATGTGTAGTGTACATTACAATCGTTGATAGCATGCTGCATTGAAGTTGAAGGAAGAGCATGTGTAGTGTACATTACAATCGTTGATAGCATGCTGCATTGAAGTTGAAGGAAGAGCATGTGTAGTGTACATTACAATCGTTGATAGCATGCTGCATTGAAGTTGAAGGAAGAGCATGTGTAGTGTACATTACAATCGTTGATAGCATGCTGCATTGAAGTTGAAGCAAGAGCATGTGTAGTGTACATTACAATCGTTGATAGCATGCTGCATTGAAGTTGAAGGAAGAGCATGTGTAGTGTACATTACAATCGTTGATAGCATGCTGCATTGAAGTTGAAGGAAGAGCATGTGTAGTGTACATTACAATCGTTGATAGCATGCTGCATTGAAGTTGAAGGAAGAGCATGTGTAGTGTACATTACAATCGTTGATAGCATGCTGCATTGAAGTTGAAGCAAGAGCATGTGTAGTGTACATTACAATCGTTGATAGCATGCTGCATTGAAGTTGAAGGAAGAGCATGTGTAGTGTACATTACAATCGTTGATAGCATGCTGCATTGAAGTTGAAGGAAGAGCATGTGTAGTGTACATTACAATCGTTGATAGCATGCTGCATTGAAGTTGAAGCAAGAGCATGTGTAGTGTACATTACAATCGTTGATAGCATGCTGCATTGAAGTTGAAGCGCACTCCTCGTGTCACGAGGGTCTGTGTTGGATTGCAACTGGGCTGTGGTGGGCGGAGGTAAGAGCAGAAGTGAAATTGTGTGGAAGGATTCTTAACAGTCTGGCATCAAGTGCTATGCTCTTCTGACAGTACAAGTTCGCCTTGGCTTAAAGCTGTGTCAGACCAGTTGACATAGGCTAGAACACCAAGGCTACATCAAAATGTTATGCTATGCACAGTTATGCGGATATTGTTTTTAGCCATGACAAGCTCCTAGCATAACATCATCAGTCTCCCAAATCCCCCGAAGATGGAGTGTGGCTGCCCACGTGGCAGGGTAATCAAAAACGGTCACACACGTAATGTTCTCATCCCTAGCTGGTGCATTTGTACCGTAGTGTTCAAGTGCTTCGGCTGTTGATTCCTGGAGTCTTTTAGCCAGGGTACGTCAACAACAACAGTACCAGTCTTAGCCTAAGCCATTTTGGACTTTACTGCCTTTAGTTTGCTAGCTTGTGTTATGATTTAAGCTTCCAGTTTTTCCTTTATTGTGTTTATCAGATTTTGCCTTATATATATATAGTAATATACAAACAATTGTTATCTGTTTGTTTCCCCAGGTATTTGACGAAGCGGTGCGGGCGGTTTTGCAACCCCAGCCTGTGAGGCGGAAGCAACACAAGTGTACGATTCTGTGATGGCTCCCCCCTCTACTCCCTTCTCCATCTCTCGAGTCTGTCTGTCTGTCTGTCTGTCTGTCTGTCCGCCCTGTTGGCATAATTCATGAGACCTGATCATGGGACTAGTATGGGGATTAACATCGCTTTCACAACTAACGAAAGGGCTTGCTATGCTGGCTACGATTCCATCCAAATGCGATGCAAGTTGACACTTGTGAGGCACGATTCTCGTGAAATTCAACTGTCTAAATAAATCGGATGAAATCCTACTAGTTTTGTTCACTATATTTGTAATCCCCTGTACACGAATCTGATGAAATATCTATCCGATATTTTATCCGATATATCATGTGTTGGGGTCTACTTGAGTACTGTGAGCGAAAACAATAGAATTGTCTTTAGACAAGTATTCCACGTGAATTGTGCCTCCCAGACATCGTCACAATTGCGTCACATTGGGATGGAATAGTATGTAGTGTAACAGGCCCTTAACTGCCAAGTCGTTGGTAGACTAGAGATATGAGGAAGGGTGACACCCAGAAAGTTGTTTGGGGTGAGCTGGGGAGTGTCGCCTTCGCTGTGTTTCTGGCTGCTTTGTGCGTGTGCGACCACTTTCCGCGAATCAGGGACTCGGCGGACTGGTTTTGGATAGGGGGTGGACTGATTTTTTTTGTCTGCACTATCATCATCGTCATCATCATCATGATTGTCATCAGCATCGTCGTCGCCATCATCATGTGACTCTTCCCGCTGTTTTGTTTCTGTGAGACACTAGGTGTATTGTGTACATAGCCGTGGTGTGTTGGCTTCAACTGAACTGCATTCTTCTAAAAGTGAAACGTTTTCGTTTCTTCTCTGCTTTTATCTGCTACGCTGGAATCTGTGGACTTCATTCATTTTGTCTTGAGTTTGGACAACAGTTTTTTTGTGAGTCTTTGGCATTCTGTTTAGCTTTTCTTTTTGAGAAACTCCAAAATCTTGTGATGTTGTGTGTTTGGAATGTTCTTTGAGAATGTCACAACTTTTTAAGAAGGAATGATCGTTAAAAAAACCACCACTCGATAATGTTGTGTTGATGATACGGTTGAAAAGCTGCCCATTTTAATGTTATTGTTATCAAAGATGTCTTTTGTTTCATTGAATCATTTTTCATGTTTTAGTTTTGTTTGTTGGCGAAAGTACAAAACGCTGCGAAGAGTTTTTATTTCCTTGAGAGACATGGCTTGAAGAACAATTAGATTTAGTAAAACATGAAGCATGTTGCAAGAATTGCTGGTGGGTAGCGGATGAGAATTGGTTATTTCTATCCGCATTAGATGTTTCACTTCTTTGTCGGTTTGATGCACATCTGTTGTTCAGTGTTTGTTTGATTCTCTGTCACTAAACAGAATCAAGTGATTTTAAGCGGAACTGGAAAACATGCCGAAAAAGGAGCTACCCGGTAGTTTCATTGTTGGGATAGATTTGTAGTGAAGGTGTAAAAGTTGAGATTACAGATTTTATTTTTTTGTCTGAACCAATAAGGCTTGGATGAAGTGTGCAGAGACAATTTTTTGAATAAAACATAGACAAGGCTGCAAATCCAGAAATTTGAATCAGTCAGCAAGTTAACAATGCAAAAAGCTATGCGGTTCTGTAATATAAATGTAGCTAAAATGTACACAGTTCTGTATTTAATATTCCAAAAAGCCACACGATTCTCTGTTGATGATGCCAAAGGCTCGATAGTTTGTATTGCTCTTCCATGGAAAGAGAGAGAATGACACAAGCCAGACACCAACAAAAAAGTTGGATTTGTGTTTCAGTGACTTGAGAAATTAAAAAAAAATATATAATCCCATTATGTTTGCAAAAATTGTGAAAGGCAACCCATTTAAAAAATATAAAAAATCAAACAAGACCAACAGTAACACTCAAAGAAAGCATGACATTTGGCTCAAGGCCAAAGCCATGCTATTTACAAATTATAAGATGTTTTGTTTTATTAGTAGAGGTATTTATTATACACATTTCTGAGTGCCATTTTTATTTATTTATCTTGTTTTTCAATATCTGTCTCTATGAAATACAAAGGTTGTGTAGTGTTGAGTAATTCTTAAGAATTTGTAGCTGGTGAGTTGATGCACATTCTGTTGAATTGCTAAGAAACCAGTTAGCATGTTTTTTCCCCATTTTTTTCCATGGGTTGTTTGATTGTTAACTTAATCCAGGCACAGTGATTTTGCTGTGTTAAAATCATCAGAACAATTGATGATTTGATGGCTGGGAGTGGGATGTAGAAAAAGAGCTAGATAAATGGTGTCAGATTGAGTAAGTCTTTCCTTCCTGCTTCACTCGCTCATCACTGGCCGGTTGCTTCCCCTTACAATGCGTTCGGACAGGCCATTCGTTTAGGTTCGATAGCAAATCACAAAAAAAACAGTTATGAAGAGTTAGGGATCGATATTTTCAGAATCGATTAACATCACCATGCGCTAATCGATCGTAAAATATCAGATTCCGTACCTTCGTTGTCTGTTTCCTATTGACGCAAACAGCTTACCGATAGAATGAAGAAAGTTTTCACAACCCACCATCTCAACCCCCACATTCCAAGAACGCAAACGTAAAGTCTGCAATGATTGGTTGATGTCAAGGTCAGAGCAAACTAAAAATAGAATGTAATGTCTTTCCCGAAAGCTGTTATACACGCCAGAAATCAACACCTCTTGAGAACTCTCATGACCCTGATCAAGCGCATTTGCCCTTTGTGACTTAAGCTAAGCGTACATCACATGATATATCAACTGAAACAGTTATTAACAGCAAGCTGAAATTTAGAAGAAAAAACCCCAGACTCAACTATGTAACTATAATGTATCATTTATAGATCAGTTCATAATGTCCTCACTGAAAAAAGATCTGACAATGAATCTTCTTTCTTTAAACACCCTCCTTCAGCTTGCTGAAGATTCTGATGTGTGTAAAACTGGGGGACTTTCCAGTCTGGCAGCTTACATCACGGTTCGAGAGGGGAGAAACAGGGGAGAGGGGATGGGGGAAGGGGGGTTCTACATTTTGAATCCTTCCACTGAGGATAACGTGAGTCACTAACTTTGATTATTTTTTATGTTTATATACACAATAAAATCACTTGGAAAACCCTTTAAGTGATTCATGGGGCATTACACATATATTGTTGACAAATATTAAATGATGTAGCGCATGTGCACTCTTTTTTAGGCACCATTGTTCTGGTTTGGTTGTTTAGTGAAAAATACTAGATCTGAATTGTTACAAAATGTGAACTTTTTTTAGTTATTGTTTTGACATAGGGAAGAAAATGGAACTGCCAATTCAAGCAACTGAGTTATACTTAGACTTTTTTAAAATTTATTGTAAGCACATGTGAACAGACCTGTTTACTCTACTCTTTTTTAGTAGTATTCTACTCAATTTGGACCTTTACTACTCTTCAAAACTGAAAATAGTGCTCTTTAATTCTTGATTACTACTCATTTTCAGTTAACATTATTTGATGGTTTAATGAATAAAGCTACACATTTTGCACCAAAACTACTCATTTCAGCTATCCAGACTACTCCAGACTTGTGTAGGGGGTAAACAGGATGCTAGCAAGGATGTGCTAGCATTTTTAAAGGAAACAGGAATTATTTTTATTTCATGTATTAAAAAAATCAGTGAAAGCAAGGTGTTGTGATTGAGGAATAACCCGATTTTCTGTATGCTTTAGTGAGACATTGCATAATTATTGTGTTGCATAACTGCCAGCTGTTTGTTTTTTTAATAACAAAGCTGTTTGCTTGTGATTTATGCGTAGAGGGGATTAGGAAGGTAGCTTGTTGAAATGTATTCAGAATGGGATGTCAATGTTTTGTTTGTTGTTTTCCCTCTCCCGTGCAATTTGTGCTTACTGGCCTTGTCTTTTGCCATGTCTCAAGAGTCGGAACGGTTGCTTTCTGCGCAAATGTTGAAGTTGTGTGGTGAAGGATTGTGCGAATTGTGTCCATCCGTTTGTTTAATGCACTGCTCATGCTCATTTATGTTGTTGTAAGATGTACGTTTTAGCAAGCCATTGGCTGGCTGGGAAGGGGGGGGGGGGGGTGGGGGGGGGGGGGGTGGCAGGGGGGGGGGGGGGGGTGGCAGGGGGAGGGGGGGAGAATCCTACTTATTTGAGGACAAACATCTTCCTTTTGCACACTGTGGAGTATTGCGCCGGTTTTTTGCTTTACATTGGTTGGACCTTAAAAGGCAGTGATGAGTCAAGGGGCCAACTCATACTGCAGTTTCCAGCATACAGCTGTCCAACTGTCACAACATAATTATGTGAGGCACGATTCTCATGAAATAGTACTGTCTACATTTTTTTCTCTCAATGAAATCCTAATTATATTTGTTCACGATATTCATGTAGACTCCAATACATGAGCATCACAAAATGTCTGATTCAAAAATATGGACCATTCATAAGATTCGTGTATGGGACTACAAATGTAGTGAACCGAACTAGTAAGATTTCATTGGATTCGATGTAGTGCTATTTCACGAGAATCATGCCTAACAAGTATTAGTTGGATAGTCGTACGATTGAAATCGCATGTGTGAGTCATCCCTGTATAGTTTTATAATGTAATACTGTATTTCTGAAGTCTACCACACCATAACCACTAGTCCCTAAGAGCTATAGGACGTACAACCTTTCTTGGGCTATTGTATTTCATCACATGAAGTTAATACTAGTCAGCTGGTGTGTGGCAGACTGAACCTCTACGAATATGCTTTTTTAGATTGCCTTTTTATATTGCATTCGACTGATGTTTGCTTGCGCATTGCGTTACTTTTTGTAGATCTGCAGTATTTCTTGCTAAAGCTTGTCAGTTCCTGTCAATGAATTTCATGATAGGTAGGCAGTTGAGGGACTGGCTGAAAATTAATACCAATAGGCCTTTACAACGTCCCTTTCAATGATTTTCATATTTTTACGCATTGGTATGAATAGCATGGAAGAGATTTAAAGAAAAAACTAACTAAACAGAAAAGTCAAAAGGAAAAAGAAAAAGATGGGTGATATGTGCTAGTTTGCATTTGATGTGGAAAGAACATGAAATATTGCCTGGTGTAATATGTCGGATCTTTCCTTTGACCAACACCAACCATGGACTGACCTCAACATCTCAACATTTTAGTTGCGTAACAAATAAAAGCCTAAGTATTGAAATTTGTTTGCATATTAAGTGATTTATTCACTTTTAGGATTGGTTTGAATGACTGTCAAGTAATGCCCAATCATAAAACTACTCAGGGCTTGACTCCACTTTTCTTTCAAGAGATCCAGCCCTAGATGATAAAATAGTGGATGGCAACAAATATACATAAATGCAATCGCAATGGCTACCATGATGGTTTACAATATAAACGGTGATTCATCTAAACACTAAACATTTCACCAGCAGTCAATTGTAATCAGTTTCCATCGTTAACGATTAACTGGGGCTGATATTCAATTTTAACCTTTCTAGTCATCTTGATATCTGGTTTTCCTATTTCAGAGATGAATATAAATATTTTTTAAGCCTTGAATTAAAAATGTTATAAAAAGTATTTTTCCGGCTGTAACAGAAATTACTCACCATGCTGCATTTCACAAACTGTGTTCACAAAGCATGCTCTTGTCCACAATATCTGTGTCTGTGATCAACTTTCATTCCTTGGCATAATCGTGTTTTTGTGTTTGTGTGTGTGTGTGTATATGCACCCAGGCATGAAAACAGCTTCGCCGTCTTCACTGAAAATTTGTCATCATTGAAGGAATCTCCTCCGAAAATGTTTTTTCTCCATCGAAATTACGACCGCAATGTTATTCTCAAACGGCGCGGTCTGTAATCGTTGGAGTGTACGCTTGCGGTGGGGAGTAAAAATGGCTAACGTAGTGGCGGCGAAATGTGTTCGTGCTTTTGAAGGGTAGTTAGGCCGTCAAACGAGTACTTGCCTCCCCCAACGATGTTGGGTGGATTATAAGTTGTAGCGTGCATGTACCCCCCCCCCCGGCCAATCTCTTTTTTGGGGGGAACATTAGTTTTCATGCCTGGCATCCTTGTTTATGCTCAATGTTGAGGATTTTGGCATGCACACAGAAAGACTGACATCTTGAGCTGTAGAAAATAAAACGGGCATGTTCAGAATGTAAAGTTTAAAGCACAAAGCCAACTGGTTTCAGAAAGTCACTATTTCATTACAGCTACTTGATTTCTGTCAACCTCTTCACTGCCCCGTCACGGATATTTCCCTCAACTTCCGCTAACCTATAAACTGCCCCGTCACGGATATTTCCCTCAACTTACCGAAATATCTGTCATAGGGTTATTCTAAGAGTTTCCATTTTTCTATCCATATGCTTTCCGCAGTATGTTTGAATGCATGTGAGAGTGTTCTCAAATGATAGAATATTCAATTCCCTTTCAGAAAAGCATAGGTTATATGCACTTTTATTCAGACATTTTTGCGATAGACTCCGCAACCTAAAACGGCTTGGCAAATAGTTGCCCCGGAACCGGAAACGGGCTCGGCAGTGAAGGGGTTAAATATGTTTCATTGTACTGTATTCTATACATAACAGGTTTTGTTATTTCATAAATGTCTGTATACATGTTAACATTATTCACAAAATATCACTATTTCTCCATGGCAACACAGTGAGTTGTAAGTCATATTATGAGTGGCCTAACATATGTTGCCATTGGGGAAATAGAGATAATTTATGAATAATGTTAACATGTACACAGACCTTAAAACCCAGATTTGTTATAGGTGAAAATTTATTAAAAAAATCACTGTTCAAGAACTAAGCAGCTGATATTTTGTTAAGTTTGGAAAGTATTGTCAAACTTTCAAGCATTTCCTTAAAACCACACAAATCAACAGCACAAGCTTCCCAGGGATTTATCTGGTTTATCTGGGCTTTTAAAAGCAAGTTCACGTGAAAAATAAACTTGTATGTTTGTGCATTACATGCAAGCCTGTTGCTTGTCCAGGGGGAAAAATTGAATAATCAGGCATCAGAATTGTCAGAGGATCAGAGGATTTGGAATTTCTGACAGAGGATTGGCTGCTCTTCTCAGAGGTTTTGCCTTTTGATTCAGTGTTATCCTTTGTGTTAAATAGTATTTATCACTATATTAAGCCTTTTTGGTGGTGTTGGGAACTGATTTCAGTGTTGTCCTTTGTGTTAAATAGTATTTAAAAGTGATTGATCACTATATAAAGCCTTTTTGGTGGTGTTGGGAACTGATTTCAGTGTTGTCCCACTGTAGTCTGGTTCTTGATGGCCCTTTTACCGCGGTTTTCAGAGGATTGGACTTCAGACTGTTCTGATGCCTGATGATAGCTGACGTTTCTGTTCATTAGGCAGTGTGTGTTGTTTTTGAGCTTTCAAGGTGCAAGGTGGCGTTTGATGGGTAAACTTGTGAGAGAGAAGACTAATCCAATACGAATCGACGAAACCAACTTGCCCATTCATACCTAAGTGTATGGTGGGCGTACTGTGTATTGTAACCATACGGACACTCTAATAAGGTTGTGAATCTTGGTTGCCTTTAAAAAAACACCAAACCATCATCACTGCCTTCTGCTCTCAAACATTGAAAGACTGCGAGTGGCATTTTGGTTTTGTTACGTTTTCTTACACGGTTGGAAAGAGAGAGATGGAGAGACTGACATTGGCATTTGGTATTGTAGAGTTATTGTATCTGCACTTGCCAGTCGTATGCCAGAAGTTTGTGTTTTGTATAACTAACCCCCTTTGTTTCTATGTTGCTAGTTTTTGACATGGCCTGGTTTGGTTTAAACACTGTGTGTGTGTAAATAGATGTATGATACTTGATAGGGTATGCTTCATTACTTGGCTTGCTTTATTCATTGCTTGTCTGTACATGCTTTCACCCATTTTGCACATTTGATTTTTGAAATATCGTTAATCATGGCAAATTATTGGTTTGATTTTGACCAGCAAGTCAAAGCATTGTAGTAGAATGCAGGTGTTTACAAAATAATGGAATCCAGTTAGAAAAAAGAGGAAAAGTTTATGATTTTACTTAATTTTGGTCTTTTATAATGATTCTTAATTTAAGAAAGATTTCCTTTTGCATTATTATTATTATTGATAGATTATGTAAGGAAAAACAAACAAAAGGGTATCTGGGTTATTCTAGTCAGTTGTGCCCACTTGGAAATACATTTAAAAAAAGCGTGGCTGTATTTCTCCAAATTTTCGTCTTTATTTTCCATCTTCTGGCAGGATGGAATATCAGATCTACTTGCACTCTATGGCTTTTTATTTGTTATGTCCTTGCTTGCATTGATTTCTCTTTTCGATTTCAGGCCAGTTTGGGTTGATTTGAAAGAAAAAAAAATTATTCCTGTGTGTTTTTTGAAAATAATCGTGGAAAGTTTGGTCAAAGGCTGTCTATGAATTTGAAGAGATCTGAGAATGAAAACCCCAACATTTAGAATGTGTTGTGTGTTCATGCTTTCCCCACAATTGATGAAGAAGCACCATTGTTTGTCAAATGTCCATGTTATATCCTGCTAGCTGTGTAAATGTGCACAGGATATTAGGTTGGTGCCAGTGCTGTCTTTGATTCTGAAAATAGACATATTATTAATGATGATGATCTGCATTTCTCTCTGAGTTGTATGCCAGTCAGTCGTTTCCAACTGCCAGATAGCAGAGGGGGCAGATGCTATTCTGTATGGCGGGCTGGGCCAGAATTATCTATGAGTACACTGCCTCTATTTGCTGTGACTGGCTCATGTTACCTTATATATGTGTGTGTGTGTGTTTGGTATTTTGTTAGTTTAGCTTATAAATCATTCGTAACATCCTCGATAACTGCAACAGACTGCAACTCCTAGAAAACATTTAAAAAATAAAAATAAAAACGCTTATCACAAGGACTACTTATAAGCTGTTATTGCTAACTGTTGACAATTGGTGACATAACACTTCCTGAGGTAGTCTTCGATGATAGTGAAAAGAACAACAGCAATGAACTTTCAATTCTGAATTCCTTGTGTAAGTCCCTCTTTGTGTCGTACAATCACATCATCAGTTTTGTGTGTACTTGTTGTTACCAAACGGTTTATCAGTGATGGTGTATGCTGGATCTTAAGACTGACTAGAAAATAGCCGTGCTTTGTGAACGCTTTTACCTTTTCAACTTGAAAGAAAACCCGCAGGCACCATTAGTATTCAAATGTATTGATTCTTGTTGATTTAAACAAACAGTTTATCAGTGATGGTTTATGGTGGCTCTTAGCCCTTTCACCTCCAATGTCGCATGTTTGCACCACAATGATTTAACACCCATGTCACTAAAAGGCATCAAATCAGGGCCTGTTATCCAAAGACCCTGTTCTCTTCATTTTGGGAGGTTGGGATAGGCCTTACTTTAAATATGTCACAGAGGAATCCCCAATATTACAGACAGATTTTTTTCTCTACCCCTGTAAGTTTAATGGAAATTTTTTGCTGAAAAAATGGCTGGCGGTGAAAGGGTTAAGATTAGAAAATAGACGTGCTCCTTTAACGCTTACCACTTCAATGTGACAAAAAACCACACAGGCCGAGGGATAAAGGATTTCTTGTGTTGCTGTGTGCCAAGCCAAATTTGGCCTTCAGAGGGTCGCTTCACTGATCTGTCCACTGCTCATCCAGTTGTTGTCACAGGTAAAAGAAAAGATGTAAAAAGGGAAAAAAATAGATTGACATATTTCAAAGAGTGTAGAACAGTTTATAGGGATTTTACCCCATTTAACTCGCTCAAAATTCCATGACAAAAACGCCCCGTGGTCGATACAGTTATGGGCGTATAGCATGGTGCAAACAGCCCCGTAGTAGACACGGGGCAGACAGTTAAGGGGTTAATTGATTGTTGTTGATTTATTGATGCGCATTAGACTGTGTGCCCATTTACAAACAATCTGGAAGTATAAGAAGTACGAAGAAGTTTGCACATTACACGAGGAAACTCTTCCGCATATCCGCATGTCGTTTGTTTGTTGCTTTCTTTTACTTTGTTTGTAGATTGGGGGTGGGTTTCTGTATGGGAGTTTTCGTAGGAATGCACAGACACTTAAGCTGTATGATTAACCTCTTCACTGATATTTCCGTCAACTCCCGGTAACCTATAATCTAGGGTTATTCTAAGAGTTTCAATTTTTCTATTCATATGCGCAGTATGTTTAAATGCATGTGAAAATGTTCTCAAATGATAGTACACTCAATCCCCTTTCAGAAAAGTATAGGTTATATGCATTTTTATTGAGCAGTTTTTGCGATAGAATCAGCATCCTAAAATGGCTTGGCAAATAGTTGTCTCAGAACAGGGAATGGGCTCGGCAGCGAAAGGGTTAAAGCTATGGAAAGTAGAAATCATGAAGATCAAATGGCAAAATTGTGACGAAGGCTACGATTAAAACCCCCAGCAAAAAACCTGTAGTATGATTGTTTGTTTGCACTTGGACTGAAGGGGAAAAAAACGAAAGAAAAAAAAACATGGCAAGAGCCGTTGTTATGGGTATGTCTCCAATGGAGATAATCTTTGCTGTTGATGTTACTTCCCTTGGTTACATTTTCTGTTGCGTTACGTGTACTGTTGACGATGCGAAAGCATTCTTTTGTTGACACGTTTTTTAAGGTGCCGACCCATTGGATACTATTCAATCCAAATGCCATCCGATTGTGACATTTGTGAGGCACGATTCTCCTGAAATTCTACTGTCTAAATGAATCTGAAATCCTACTAGTTTTGTTCCCTATAATTATTTGTTGTCTCCCGTACACAAATCTGATAAAGTATCTGTACTTTTGTATCAGACATTGTATTTGATTCGTGTGTTGTGGTCTACATGAGTGCAGTGAACGAAAATAGTAGAATTATTTTTAGACGGAGGTATTTCACATGAATCATGACTCGCAGACATCGTCACAATCGGATTGCATTTGGATTGAATTTTATGCAATGGGTCATCGCCTTTGTTGTTGAAAAGCTTCAGCACATTTTCCTTTCTTAATTAAACCTTAATTTGCTCACCACACCCCTACACAATAATAAACAAAATCTTCACTGTACAGGGATATAGGATTGGTAGTTGGTACTTTATAGTCACAGAGGCGTCTGTCAAATTCGGGTTGCTCTCACCTGGAGAGCGCGTCGCAGCCAGAGGCGCACGCCACCCTCTGTGTGAAATTTGGGTTGCTCTCACCTGGAGAGCGCGTCGCAGCCAGAGGCGTACACCACCCTCTGTGTGAAATTCGGGTTGCTCCCACCTGGAGAGCGCGTCGCAGCCAGAGGCGCACGCCACCCTCTCTGTGAAATTCGGGTTGCTCCCACCTGGAGAGCGCGTCGCAGCCAGAGGCACACGCCACCCTCTCTGTGAAATTCGGGTTGCTCCCACCTGGAGAGCGTGTCGCAGCCAGAGGCGTACACCACCCTCTGTGTGAAATTCGGGTTGCTCCCACCTGGAGAGCGCGTCGCAGCCAGAGGCGCACGCCACCCTCTCTGTGAAATGCGGGTTGCTCCCACCTGGAGAGCGTGTCGCAGCCAGAGGCGCACGCCACCCTCTCTGTGAAATTCGGGTTGCTCCTACCTGGAGAGCGCGTCGCAGCCAGAGGCGCGCACCACCCTTTTTTTCTTCTTTTTAGATTAGCATGTTTTGGGGTAAGTGGTTGGCAGGTTTCATGAAGGCAATTATCTTTAAGATATTACTGCTTAAAACTCATATTCACCACTTAAGAAATGTGAAGCTTGAAAGGTGAAAAACAAGACAGATAGCGAAAATTGCATGTGCATCGTAATGTCTTCAAACATCATTGTAACACAAGTAAACATTTGTGCATTGTCTGATTTCTTCACCCTCACTTAATCAGGCTACTAACATTTGAAGATCAAGAAAATTAAGTCGGCATGCAACATTTTTGCCAGCATTTTATTTCTGTTGGTCAGTGCTGTATTATGGGATGGCTGACTTCCTCTCTCTGATTGCCGCGTAATGGCGAAAAGAAGTCAGAGAGCGTTACAAATGGGATAGTATCTTTTGTTTTTCTTCTATATTTTAGGCTAAGATACACAATGGAACCTCCCTAAAATACCTTCGCTTTTAAGACCTTTTTATGACTGATTTTTCAAGGGCATAATAGGGAAGTTCCACTGTATTTAAAAAAGTAAACATTGTTTGCTTGGAATTAGGAAGCACTTAGAACCATTTGATCTTTTATCTGGTTTGTTTTTTAACCCCACTTAGCAACGTCATTTGCTTGGTGACAATAAAATGTCATACTGCTTCTCAATTATCTTTAAAGGAAGAGTTATTTTGGCAACAGATCCTTACAATGTTAGCGTTGACGCCTCCGTTTCCTTCATTGCTCACTGTTTATCAGAGTGTGTTTTGAATGGCCATTGGACCGTGTGTACTATGTACATGGGTCAGCAGTGTCTCAATTTTGTGTTTTATGATTCATATCACTGGTGTCCACTCCATGGCTGTGTATTGTCTTCAAACTTTGTCAAGTATTGATATGTATGGCTGTGTACGTATGCATGTTTTTCTGTCTTTTTTTACGTTTATTTGAAAGGAAATTCAGACAAAGGTCGAGCCAAGGAGAAGATAAGCAGCTCATTTGCCTTTTTTTTTATATAGATGAAACCGCTTTGGCTTAAAGACCCCCCACGTCATGTGTCAAAATCACGGTTTTCCCATGTTTTCCCTCTTATAGCTGGTAAGAAATCTTAAGAAAGCTTCCTAGCATAAGAGGGAATGTGAAACGTGACGTGGGGGGTCTTTAAGGCTGTGCCAGATCAATTGACATAGGCTAGAACACCAAGGCTACATCAAAATGTTGTTATGCTATGCATAGTTATGCGGGGGTTGTCTTTAGCCATGACAAGCTCCTAGCACAACGTCATCAGTCTCCAAAATCCCCTGAAGACGGAGTGTAATGGCGGGGTAATCAAAAACGGTCACACACGTAATGCTCTCTTCCCTAGCTGGTGCATTTGTACCATAGTGTTCAAGTGTTTGTTGGGATGATCCCTGGAGTCTTTTAGCCAGGGTACGACAACAACAACATATAGGTGAAAGCCAGAAGATACCATCAACCTTTTTTAATTCCATTTGTGATAGCACAATGTGGCTTCCACCTGACAAATGCAATCTCTCTCTGCTGGTTAAGTCCTGTTGGCTCTGTTGTTAAGGCTGTTGTTCACGTACCCTGGCTAAAAGACTCCAGGGATCATCCCAACAGCCGATGCACTTGAACACTGTGGTACAAATGCACCAGCTAGGAATGAGAACGTTACGTGTGTGACCATTTTTTGATTACCCCGCCACATGGGCAGCCACACTCCGTCTTCAGGGGATTTTGGAGACTGATGATGTTATGCTAGGAGCTTGTCATGGCTAAAGATAATCCCCGCATAGCTATGCATAGCGCATAGCGTAACAACATTTTGATGTAGACTTGGTGTTCTAGCTTATGTCAATTGGTCTGACATGTTAGTTCTAAGATACAAGTTAGTCATAAGTTCCTTAACTTAAGGTCAAAGTACAGTTGGTTATTTTTTTTTTATTGTGTCCCCATGGCAACACATGCATACGCTAGTAAAGGTCGAAATACACGTTTTTATTCTTCACTATTTTCCCATGGTAACTGGCAAGCAAGTGATATAATTACTGTGTTGCCATGGGGAAAGAGTGAAGAATAACAACGTGTATTTCGACCTTAATAATGTTACTAGCATATGACTATGTTGCCATGGGGAAAGAATGACAAACTAACAACGTATATTTCGACCATTAGGAATGTGGTGTAGGAGCAGTGGTAAGGTGACTGGTCAGCATTGTCAAATCGCTTTATAATGATGTCCATAAAAAGCTTTAACAAAATTAAGGTCAAGAACATTCAATTCACAGACACAAGTGTTTGTGTAATTTAAAATGGAAATCGTGTCTCCTTTCAATGCCCCCTCCCCCTCCCCCCTTCAATTTATGTTAATTCATATGATTACAATGAATGCACTATGTTGACTCCAGGTAGTAAAAAGGCGAAAGCTGCTTATTTTCCCTCAATCTTGATCTGTGGTTCCGTTGATTCAGTCTCCACTGTCTTCTTCTTCTTCTGCGTTCCATGGCCATAATGGGTAAGGTACGTATGTGTCTGTTTTCAGTTTTTACAGGTTTCCCGGCTGTGTACAGCCAACACATTCCGATTTCGGAGAAGCTCAAAGGAGACAAAATATTTGGAAGATTTTTTGTTTTAAAGGAAGGAGAATGGGCCACTAAGTCAGAAAGATAGTAGATACAAAGCAGAAGGAAAAGGCTGGGTCAAAGAGAGAGGCAGATTAGAGGAAGCTACAAGCACAGAACTTCCAGAAGGTGGGGAAACTATCTTTACGAAAGATCCCCCCACCTCCATCCCCCGGTATTCCCATGGAAAGCCTCAGCTGTTAAATTCTAGTATTATTTTTGTAACTCGTTAAGAAAATGTTCACATAATTGCATACATTTTATAGTTTTAAAACTGCAATTCTTATGTATAAAGGTTTTGGATTTTTTTATTTTAAAAAAGTTGGACACTTGTACATTTTTT
>CM065681.1:3001679-3006679 GCA_017654935.2 Phymorhynchus buccinoides | reverse complement strand
ATAGACAGTCAGGTTTACTAATACATGCAGTCATGCATCATGCACAAGTATTCTCTCTCTCTCTCTCTCTCTCTCTCTCTCTCTCTCTCTCTCTCTCTCTCTCTCTCTCTCTCTCTCTCTCTCTCTCTCTCTCATGCTCTCTCTTTTTTCTTAGTACACATTTTCATGCTCTCTCTGACTTTCTGTGCCTCTTAGACAAATAATCCTTCATAACATTTTCTCTCTCTCTTTCTCACTTTTCTCATATAAACACCCCCCCCCCCCCACACACACACACCTCTTAGACAAAACTGCCAGACATCAGCACAGTACAAATCTTCTCCTGGTACGACTGAGTGTTGCACTTCCGGAGCAATCATCCACCCGTAATTTCCGGTTCAGCTTATCCCCGTCGCCATCTTGGCCGTTTGAAGGAATTCCTCTCTGCGATCTTGTCCTGCGCTGGCTCAGGAATAGCATTAACAGTTGTCTGGTTGCCCAGGTAACGAAAACCCCACAAGTATTTTCCACTTTGGCGCGTGAACGAGTACTACATAAGTCACCAATGACTGACTGATTTAATCAGTTTCCAACGACGTTTGGGCACCACTAGGAATTGATTAGCTTTGGACGTGTCTAAAGTTGCCGTGCAGTCGAAGATAAAATATTTTTTATTTGGAAAATATTGGTAATAATCATATTCAAAGGTTAGACAAGAATAAAAAAAATCCCAAATCCAACCAGTTTAAAATGTTAAAAACAACAAGCATGCAGAAGACACACAAAAAAAGTTTCAAGTGGAGTGGCATTTATGTCCAAAGAAATCTTTTTATAATTAACAGTCAACAGTCATTTGCCAAGTTCAAGTATTCAGCGTATTCAGTTAACGGCCACTTGTCAGTTAACTGGTAGCAAAGTGGCAGCAGATTAAATGTTGGGAACAACGTTGAACAAGAAACGGGTAGACTTGCTCTTGCTATGTGTTGGCAATCAAACTCAGCTCATGTTTGATAATCAATGTAGTAGGCAAGTTATATATTTTCTTTGGTAACGAAAAGATATTAACAGACCGAATTCCTCAACCTCGAAACAAGACACACCCTTTCCGGAATGAACCAGTTGCTCATTCAATTTGGGACCCTTCCTCAAAATCAAAACAATTGCACTGGAGAAGACGAAGTGCATACATAAAGTTAAAAAGGTACACCTTTCCTTTGGAACATTTGGGACCCTTTCTCCAGACGCAGCAGAACTGCTTTGGAAAATCATCCTTAAAATGTAGAAATAGCCAAAGGGTACTTTCCCAGAGACTATTGAAATCCCTTCTTCCAAATGCAGCAGAACCACACAGGAAAAGAACCCAGAAATCCAAATACATCCACAGGGTACTTGTTTATCAATTGGTCATTGGAAGCCTTTCTCTAACTGCAGGAGTGTACCCGCGATTCACATCTATCCAAAGGGTTGGCTGTGGATCTCCACATAACTCAAAACAGGACTTTCTCTAACTGCAGGAGTGTACCCGCGATTCACACCTATCCAAAGGGTTGGCCATGGATCTCCACAGAACTCAAAAGAGGCCTTTCTCTAACTGCAGGAGTGTACCCGCGATTCACACCTATCCAAAGGGTTGGCCATGGATCTCCACAGAACTCAAAACAGGCCTTTCAGATCTGTGGAATTCCTCAGGACAGAATCGCCAGAAGAACAACTCTCCCTCTCCTTGCCTGCTTCCATAAGTGATGGGTATCCCTCTGGGCATTTCTGTCACACTAAGGCCCCCCCAAACCTTTAACACACTCCAGAAACCCACCAGAAGAAACACTTCCTTCTTTTCCTTCAAGGTGCCTGCTTCCATAAAGTTATCCCAATCCCAAATTGACTTCGGTGTCACTGTAAATCCGGACATTTCTCAACGTTCCAGTATACACCGCCAGAAGAAATACCTCCATTTCATTCAAATCGCTCGCTTCTATTAAAAAGACCACTGTTACACGTTGACGATTCTGTCACTAGAACTAAGGCCGGACTTTTTCCAACACTTCAGTGAATAGAGCAGAAGAAACAATGCTAGGCATCAGAAAAACGGCTGGTGTTTTATGTCTCATATGAAGGACTCCTTGGTCACCACAGGCGACAGTAACGTGGAAGACTGTGATCGGCTCTCGTTCCCTGAAGCTGGTAGTTGTTGTTCTGCTGCAGCGGCTGCTCCTGCTGTGGGTTGTCCCCGGTCGTCCGTGCTGTTGTCAGTGCTGTCGGGCAGGCTGTCGCTGTGGCCCAGGTGCATCTCCAGCTCCACCAGCCTGGTCTCCACGTCCCACTGCTGCTGGGTCAGCTTGACCGTCAGGGCCGAGTTCTCCCCTTCCAGCTGGGCCAGCCGGTCCTGCAACCTGGGGGGACGCAGCAAGGTGTTTAGTGCACAAGTCTCAATCTGAATCGTGCACGTGGCGCTATCCACGCGGATACTTTTGCAATGCCAAGGTTTCAAGGTTTCAATGTTTTTGTATTTCCAAAAAAGCCCCTTGGGGGTACATTGGGAAAAAAAACCACGAAAAAAGAAAAGTAAAAAAACCAAAACAATAAACGGACAAACAAACCTTTCACGACAACAACATACAAAAACAAAAACAAACAAACGAACAAACAGAACATGTAGATCAATATCCAGTCACATTGAAGGGTTGCGGCAAGCACAGCTGTGATTACGTACATCAATCAATGAAACAAAGCACAACACAAAATAATCACTGCAACAAACATCGTCCTATCAAACCTCAGTTAATCCACTTACAATGGTGCGGTTCACATAATTATGCACCTCATCCAACTAAACCACTACATACCAAATTGTCATATCACACATCACTACTATCAAAGCTTTTACATATCAGTTACATATCAGTATGACCCTCACATGGTAGGCAATCGAACCATGCAGCAGAAAAATATCACACACATAAAAAGGAACTAAAAACCAACAGAAAATCAAGTAACTAAAAACAGAGGTCTCCCCAGTGTTTCATAGCTCTGGTCAGGCCAATCGGGCTACCGTAGAAACCCTCGAGGATAACCCCTGACTGGCATAGCTCCAACTTTCACGGCCACTTTTTGCTGGGGAGGGAGTGATAGATTTAGAGAGAGAGGTTGCTCAGCTCTCGCTTGAAGAGTGCTTAGCCGGTAGCCTCTGCAGTGGGTGCTCAAAGAGAGTTACATACAGGATCAGTTATTGGAAATAAACTATATTTGAATATATTCTGGGGGAATGGCCGGAATTTAACAATCATCATGTATTTTGCAGTTACTATTTTAAATTTAAAAATAAAGGCCAGTTTCACTGTCAGTGCTGTATTTCTGCTTTCCAGATTGGTCAGGCAATCCTGTAACCTGGATGATTGATGTAAGCAAGAGTGAAATGTAAAGATACTCAGTCTGGCTTAATATTACACAATTTTGTGTGCTAATCTGGAAATGACCTCCAGATAATGGATGAAGAAATGTCTAATACGGAAAGCTGGGACGAAGTTAGTTTGCTGATAGTGGATACCTTCCCAAGGGGCATCCTCACTCTGCTGACCACAAGAACGATAGGACAGTTGGACATTGGGAAGGGTCTCCTCGGGCTGACTTATTCCCAAGATTGCAGCACCAAGGCGTGACTGGTGCGTCTCTGGGTCCCATCAGCACCTTCAGACGTTTCTTGTTCATGCCTCCCAGTTTGAGAATGATAGTCCATCACATAAAGACTCATCTGTACCTCGATCGTACATTGCCAGTGTTCAATGAACACACATTACAAGAATCGTTGAACCCAGTGTTCACCTACAGAGACGAGCACGGCATCAACTCCCAGTTTCCTGCTGATTGCGTCCCATTGTTATCCGTTGTTGTACATGTGACAATTCGTGAATTTAGATTTCACATATTTGTGAAAACAATTACGATCTATTTAAACCAACATGTGACCTAGCACCACGAAAGGGACATTAAGTCGCTGAGCTAGTTTCTCACAACAGCTTTGTCAATTTTGAGTTATGGGTATTGTTTGTGTTCTTGAACATCTTACCTTTCATATCTATAAAGGATAATCTGTATTTCGGTCTCTAAATGGTCTTATAAGGTTTTTTTTAAATGACTAGGTCAATGCATTTTCTGCAGCTAGGCTAGACTTTAGACTGTTTTCTCAAAATGGCCGACGCTCACCCTACTAACTTTAAATGCTCATAACTCTGGAACGGAAAACGATACAAGTATGGTTCTTGTATCGTTAGAAAGAGAATTGTCTGACGTTTTCAATTGTATAATTTTCTCAGAATGGTCAGTTTGACACTTAATGTCCCTTTCGTGGTGCTGGGTAAGAATCGGTAAAAGTCAAAGCCAAACAAACGAAGTACCTGGTGATTTCCTTCAGCAGTAAGTCCGCCTGGTGCTGGTCCCCTCCACCCACATGCCGCGGTGACCCTCCCAGGGACAAGGGACTGGACCCAGACCCCCCCATCCCCGGGGTCGGGTGTCCCAACATTGGGGACAGTGAGTGTGGGGAGGGGCTGAGGGTGGGGGTGGGCCAGGAGGGAAGGAGTAGGGGTGGCGCTGGCCACGGGGGAGTGGGGGAAGGGGAGGGGGGTGGTGGGGGGAGAGGAGGGAGCTTTGGGAGGATGCTAGATGGTTGGTGGTGAGAGTGGGCCCAATACCTCCACCCCCACCCCCCGCCCCCCTGTCTGTTCTGCTTCCTGCTGTAGCTGCTGCCGACGATGGCTGTGATATGTGCACACCTGCCAACACACAAAACACAGAGAAGATGGTTCTTAAATTAACAGTTCTTCTTATCAAAAAAGACTCCAGTTTGGTTTGAAGAAGTTTGTACAGAGCACTAGCAAGCTTGGAGCATATCTTATAGTGATCTTAAAAACATTAAAGTTTGATAGGTTTTTTTGTGGTTTGTTTTGAACGTAAAATTTTATTTCAGATATTAAAAAATACAATACAAAATACGTGGAATATTTTTAAATGCTGGAAACGTATGT
>CM065681.1:2996679-2999179 GCA_017654935.2 Phymorhynchus buccinoides | reverse complement strand
ATGAGGATGAGGGGGAGGGGGAGGATGAAGATGAGGCAGAGACGCGGCACCTGCAGAACCTTGCCCGGTACTACCCGTACCCGTACCGACCTCGGACTTTTTGGGCGAGGAGGGGGGAGAGCCGAGGGGGGCAGAAGCAGCAGTGTGTGCGGAGGGTGAGTGGAGGGGAGGGGTTCCGTTGTGGGTGGGGAGGGTGAAGCCCACCTCGTGCCGGGAGTCTGCAGACGACCGTCTCTCCTCAACACACCTGCACAGCACGTTCGCACGTTTCAGAGAGAGACATTCGTTTATTAACCCGCGCTGCATACATGCCACAACACGGTACATTTATTATCATTGAAAACGTGCGATTCTTTCCGCTTATAATAAACACTAAAATCACTTAAAAAAATTAGGGTTTGGCTCCGAGTGGGGACTCAAAATGAGCGGCGTGGGAACAACGCCACTGTACGGCTCAGAAAGCAGGACAGAACAAATACTTATAAAGGCACATTCGAGGAAGATGAGTCCCCCATCACCCTAAAAATCTAATGCAACATCAACTTAGTTAAGAATCAGAAAATATATAAAAAAACAATATAAAATCTCAAACAACGCCACCATAGTTTATCTGGTAGTAGAATCGTATGTCTAATACATTTCCCACTATTGTTTTGTAGGCACAAAATAACTTTCATTGTCGATATAGTTTTAGTCACCCTCTACTTAACATTATGATCAAGTCGATGTAGTGGGTATGCAACTGCTTGATAGGACTTGCATGAAATATAGAGGTGGATGTTCGTGTTTCAATAATAATGGCGGTTAATTCTAATGTCCGTGTTTCAATAATAATGGCGGGTATTTCTAATGTGGACATTCTACAACAAATTCAATTAACATCCATTAATTATATTTTGGGTTATGCTGTGGTAAAAGGAAAACAACATAAAAAAAGAAGAAAAAAAAGACAAAGCAAGCATTTAACATTCGCGATTGGTGTCATAAACAATATTAGCATTTCCTCATTTTATGAACAAAATCCACCAGGCCTACAATTAATTAATTGAGTATTTTTTCAGGTGATATATCTATAACCCTTTCTCATAGACCCCCACCTGGATACCAAGTTGTCTTCGCTCTGCGTGGACTCCAGCTTCCTCAGCCTCTCAGCGTCAGCCTCCTGCCCTCTGTCCCCAGGATGACCTCCCGTGCCGGAAGAGGACATCAGGCCCGCCGGAAGTGTGTGGTGGCGCTGCACCAACTCTGTCTCCAAAAACCGACCACAGTCATCAAAAGTTATCTTGCATCAATGTCTTTACCTGACACAGTGGACAGGTACCCATACTGCTGCTGAGGTACCTGCTGAAGCGAATGAGGATGAGGGGGAGGGGGAGGATGAAGATGAGGCAGAGACGCGGCACCTGCAGAACCTTGCCCGGTACTACCCGTACCCGTACCGACCTCGGACTTTTTGGGCGAGGAGGGGGGAGAGCCGAGGGGGGCAGAAGCAGCAGTGTGTGCGGAGGGTGAGTGGAGGGGAGGGGTTCCGTTGTGGGTGGGGAGGGTGAAGCCCACCTCGTGCCGGGAGTCTGCAGACGACCGTCTCTCCTCAACACACCTGCACAGCACGTTCGCACGTTTCAGAGAGAGACATTCGTTTATTAACCCGCGCTGCATACATGCCACAACACGGTACATTTATTATCATTGAAAACGTGCGATTCTTTCCGCTTATAATAAACACTAAAATCACTTAAAAAAATTAGGGTTTGGCTCCGAGTGGGGACTCGAAATGAGCGGCGTGGGAACAACGCCACTGTACGGCTCAGAAAGCAGGACAGAACAAATACTTATAAAGGCACATTCGAGGAAGATGAGTCCCCCATCACCCTAAAAATCTAATGCAACATCAACTTAGTTAAGAATCAGAAAATATATAAAAAAACAATATAAAATCTCAAACAACGCCACCATAGTTTATCTGGTAGTAGAATCGTATGTCTAATACATTTCCCACTATTGTTTTGTAGGCACAAAATAACTTTCATTGTCGATATAGTTTTAGTCACCCTCTACTTAACATTATGATCAAGTCGATGTAGTGGGTATGCAACTGCTTGATAGGACTTGCATGAAATATAGAGGTGGATGTTCGTGTTTCAATAATAATGGCGGTTAATTCTAATGTCCGTGTTTCAATAATAATGGCGGGTATTTCTAATGTGGACATTCTACAACAAATTCAATTAACATCCATTAATTATATTTTGGGTTATGCTGTGGTAAAAGGAAAACAACATAAAAAAAGAAGAAAAAAAAGACAAAGCAAGCATTTAACATTCGCGATTGGTGTCATAAACAATATTAGCATTTCCTCATTTTATGAACAAAATCCACCAGGCCTACAATTAATTAATTGAGTATTTTTTCAGGTGATATATCTATAACCCTTTCTCATAGACCCCCACCTGGATACCAAGTTGTCTTCGCTCTGCGTGGACTCCAGCTTCCTCAGCCT
>CM065681.1:2979179-2991679 GCA_017654935.2 Phymorhynchus buccinoides | reverse complement strand
ATATGTACATACACACACACGCACACGTGTACATGCACACATACACGCACGTATGCACCCACCCACATATACACTAATCAAAGACAGGGGAACACCAAGGACGAGAACACCAATTGGTAAAAGGTTAAACGAAAAAACAAATCCAAGCAAACAGGGAAATATTTGCCTCAACAAAAAATGAGAAGAGGACATTTGTTTTCAAATAATCTTTTAGTCTGGTTTTTTTTTTATCTTCCTCTGAAACTGAAGTAAATCAATGGTCAACCTATGGCGATATTTTTCACGCCAGAGGGCAGTCAATGCACTAGGGGCTTATCAGGCGATTTTCTTACTTGGGCGTAGTGAGAGAGAGAGTGATGGTAGGACCACTCACTGTCTCTCTCTCTTTCTTTAACCCCAACTAATAATATAGAGAGGATTAGCACCACACGAGCGTCATGCCCTCTGGCGTGAGAAAAATCGCACTAAGTCTCTCATTGGAGATTTCCAACGTTCCCTGTTCGCAACTGTAATTAGTTTAGGCGAACAGCCTCGCGCACGAAGTGACCTCGTGACCTCCGCACATTTTGACAGCTGGTGAATGGCAAAACCTCACGGTGGCCAATAGCGAAAGTCAGCTGTCACCGAGGTTCTCCTGTGAGGCCAGAGACATCACTGGAAGAAGTGATTGCCTTGGGCTCTGGAGAGCAGAGGAAATAGCACGACAGTGACAAGAGGATTAGCCATCTCGATTTGAAACCAAGCACAAATATGGAATTTAAGTAAAAGAGTCTGTTCTGAGAGATTTTCTTTCTTTCATTTAAGCTGTTCTGAAAGGAAAATATTATGTGTTGTCTTCTTAGTATCGAGCTCCTAGTTTTATTGATGTCACTTTGTTTTTCACACGTAAACATATAAACGCATATACGCATGCATAAACGCGTGTGCACACACACATACACACACACACACACGCGCACACACGTGCACACACACACACACACACACACACACACACACACACACACACACACACACACACACACACACACACACACACACACACACACACACACACACACACACACACACACACACACACACACACACACACATACACACACACACACACACACACGCACACACAATACACTCATGACATGCACATACACATTCACATACACTTATACACATAGGCCCTGTACGCAAAGACACTGGTAGATAAATGCACACACATAAATCATACACAACGAGACAGGTATGACATTGTGCACGCTCATTTAACATTTTTGCGTTTTGCCCGCACTTTGCATATCTCTGTTTCTTTTCCTTCCGCCTTTTCTCTGTTTCGCAAATGAAATAGAGATTGAAACACACTAATACAGGACTACACTTGACACAAATCAAATCAGAAGGGACAAATGAAACTTGTTAATATTCATTCTCTAAGAATCAATAGCTACAAATGATGAGAACAAAAAGGATCTTGGTTTTTAACCCTGAAGGATGCCGTTTATTTTTTATTCATATCTTTCTTTTTAATATTGCGAACACACATTTGTTATATACCCACTTCTAGCTTGTAGCAAAGGAACGGCTAACTCCGTTGTAATATGTGGGGAGCTAATTTATAAATTGCTAATTTTCTAATGGTCTTAATTCATGACGTCAAACGCCTTAGTGAAATCTACAAAAAAAAGACATCAGACTAAATGAAAGCCTCTAGGGGGGGAGAGAGAGAGAGAGAGAGAGAGAGAGAGAGAGAGAGAGAGAGAGAGAGAGAGAGAGAGAGAGAGAGAGAGAGAGAGAGAGAGAGAGAGAGAGAGAGAGAGAGAGATAGAGAGAGAGAGAGAGAGAGAGAGAGAGAGAGAGGGAGAGAGAGAGAGAGGGAGAGAGAGAGAGAGAGAGAGTGAGAGAGAGAGAGAGAGAGAGAGAGAGAGAGAGAGAGAGAGAGAGAGAGAGAGAGAGAGAGAGAGAGAGAGAGAGAGAGGGAGGGAGAGAGAGAGAGAGAGAGAGAGAGAGAGAGAGAGAGAGAGAGAGAGAGAGAGAGAGAGAGAGAGAGAGAGAGAGAGAATGCGAATGCGAATGCGAATGGTTAATTAAAAACACCTTGGCCACATTTGAAGGGGGGAAACATGAACATTGAAACAATACATTCATCTAATTTATATATCTATCTCTGATCTTAAATGCATGATAAAGAAAAATAGCAAAACATTTTATAACATTTTCATTGCTAGAGGAGAGTAGCATTATAAGCTTAAACAGACAGGGATTACGAATGAACTTAGCAGGAATAAATTTTCTTCTGAGATCATCATATAATGGACAGGTGAATACAAAATGAACTTCATCTTCAATTACATTTTGACAATAAGGACATAATAACTCAATTTCTTCATGAAACCTGTAATAAAAATAATGTTTATTTAAATCTGATATTCCAAATCTGATATTCCAAATCTGAATTTAGTTAGTATTCTTTTTAGACGTCTGTCTAATTGCATAGTCATATACAAAGGAACTAAATGTGACGAATTAACTAAACTGTACATATCATATCTTCTGCTGTCTTCCAAATGTGCATGCCAATCCTGCCATTGACATTCAATCAACCTATCACGAAAAATACCTACACCCTGATTAATCCACACAAAACCAAAACCAAATTCAAATAACTTTATCCTTACTGTAGTTACCCAGTTCGTCTTGCCTCTCACATCCAAAATATACAACATATTATAAGCTTTACGTGGTAATCTGAACGCATTCATTTCTGTAAGTCTTAGCCAAAAGCGAATACATTTTACAGCTGAAGAAACATATAAAGGAAAACGCTTTGTCTCACCATAAACAAGGTTATTTGGTGTTTGGATAGAAACTCCTAAAAACTTTTTCAGAGCAAATAAATGGATTAGTTCACTATGAATATTAGCAGTATCTAGTCCCCAGATTTCAGCTCCATACAATAACATTGGCTGAATTTGCGAGTCAAAAAGATTCATAAACAACGGAAAACAGTCATTATTTAATTTTCTAAGATTAAACATAGTGGAAATTAATGCCCTCTTTGCCTTACTAGCTAGATCCTTACAAGCAAAAGTAAAACTTAAACGAGTAGAAAAATATATGCCTAAATATTTATAAACATTAACCACTGGCATCATAACTCCGTTAAAAAACCATTTTTCCATAGAAGAGAGATAACCACCTTTTCTAAATACAATAATATTACGTTTGGACATATTAACATTTAATTGAAAACGTGATGCAGCTCTGTATAAACTATTCAACTGGGTTTGAAGACCAAGAACTGTTTCTGACATTAGAGCAATATCATCAGCGAGGTGTAAAACAAACAGTTCAATAACATCGTTAATAAAAGTGTGTGCGTGTGCGTGTGCGTGTGCGTGCGTGTGTGCGTGTGTGTGTGCGTGTGCGTGCGTGTGCGTGCGTGTGCGTGCGTGTGCGTGTGTGCGTGCGTGCGTGCGTGCGTGCGCGCGCGCGCGCGCGTGTGTGTGTGTGTGTGTGAGAGAGAGAGAGAGAGAGAGAGAGAGAGAGAGAGAGAGAGAGAGAGAGAGAGAGAGAGAGAGAGAGAGAGAGAGAGAGAGAGAGAGAGGAGTATTATAAGAGAAGTAAGGGATTACCAATAAACAATGTTGGGCTAAGGGTAGAAAATATGAACAAGGGAAGGGAGAAACGGAAGTGGGGGAATGGAAATGTTGCTCTGTTATTGTTGTTGGCTTACCCTGGCTAAAAGACTCCAGGGATCGTCCCAACAGCGGACGCACTTGAACACTACGGTACAAGTGCCTCAGCTACGGAGGCGAACATAACGTGTGTGGCTGTTTTTGATTACCCCGCCACATGGGCAGCCACATTCTGTCTTGATGGGATTTTGGAGACTGATGGTGCTAGGAGCTTGTCATGGCTAAGGACAATCCCCGCATAACTATGCATAGCATATGGAAATCAGTCTGCAAATTTGAATTAAGGGGTTTGCTACCACGCGAATTTGAAAATAAAACTATTTAATTTCCTTAAAATACAACACGGCATTAATCACTATAGTTTACATAAAACTATTCCACCATAAATGTAAAACGGTTTTGTTGGGTAAAGTTTTTTTTCCTGTTGTTGACATTTCGTCACAAGCTCTGCCAAAGTTTACGTTAATGGCTTGCTATAATAATAATGTGGTGTCAATTTCATATTTAATCCCCATAAACAAAAGGGTTTTTATGTGTCATTCATTGTTAGTAAATCTTATTCTGAATGACATACACTCAATCGATCTTAATAAAAAGAAAAGGTATCGAAATATCACGAAAGAAAATAAAATAAAACGAAACAAACCACCAAAAAACCTTAAAAACTCAACGAAGACAGAATGAAGACAGAATGAAGACAGAATGAAGACAGAATGAAGACAGAATGAAGACAGAACGAAGACAGAACGAAGACAGAACGAAGAAGGCAGAATGAAGACAGAATGAAGACAGAATGAAGGCAGAATGAAGACAGAATGAAGACAGAACGAAGACAGAATGAAGACAGAATGAAGACAGAATGAAGACAGAATGAAGACAGAACGAAGACAGAACGAAGACAGAGACAGAATGAAGACAGAATGAAGACAGAATGAAGACAGAATGAAGACAGAATGAAGACAGAATGAAGACAGAATGAAGACAGAATGAAGACAGAATGAAGACAGAATGAAGACAGAATGAAGGCAGAATGAAGACAGAATGAAGACAGAATGAAGGCAGAATGAAGGCAGAATGAAGACAGAATGAAGACAGAATGAAGACAGAATGAAGACAGAATGAAGACAGAATGAAGGCAGAATGAAGGCAGAATGAAGACAGAATGAAGGCAGAATGAAGACAGAATGAAGGCAGAATGAAGGCAGAATGAAGACAGAATGAAGACAGAATGAAGACAGAATGAAGACAGAATGAAGACAGAATGAAGACAGAACGAAGACAGAACGAAGACAGAATGAAGACAGAATGAAGACAGAATGAAGACAGGATGAAGGCAGAATGAAGACAGAATGAAGACAGAATGAAGGCAGAATGAAGACAGAATGAAGACAGGATGAAGGCAGAATGAAGACAGAATGAAGACAGAATGAAGACAGAATGAAGACAGAATGAAGACAGAATGAAGACAGGATGAAGGCAGAATGAAGGCAGAATGAAGGCAGAATGAAGACAGGATGAAGACAGGATGAAGACAGAATGAAGACAGAATGAAGGCAGAATGAAGGCAGAACGAAGACAGAACGAAGACAGAACGAAGACAGAATGAAGGCAGAATGAAGGCAGAATGAAGGCAGAATGAAGACAGGATGAAGGCAGAATGAAGGCAGAATGAAGGACGAGCAAAGTGCATTGAGCGGAAGGCGTGATTTAGTTAAGGAAGTAGCTCTCTGCAAAGATGTATTGTCATTTTGCGAGCGTAATACACATCTGGCATGCACATGGTTGTCATGCATTTTTATTGATGCGCGTGCGTCCAAACAAACAAGAATGCATGCATGTATACTGATCTAAGACACTTAAACACACACGCGAGCACACACACGCGAGCACACACACGCGCGCACGAGCACATACACACCACACACACACACACACATGGAAAACTAAATACTTGGAAACTAACTGTCTTTGTAATGATAAATTATCAATTCATCACTTACTGTTGGAATGCCCAGTATTGCTCTCTAAATATCGAATGATCAATATGGACTTTTTTCGTAAGTATAATAATACCAAGGATATTTTAAATGACGCAGAAATTGACATTACTGTAATTGCAAAAGCAATGCTGTCCTCAACTATTGGAAGACTACTGTAGAGGTTTTCTTTACTTTTTTAATATGTCGTTCTTATGCATGTTATTTTACCTTCCCCCCACCACCCCCACCACCCCAAAAAAAAAGAAAAAATGTTTGCATGCTGTCTAAAATCACAATCTATGTGAAAAGACATTAAATTAAAGATTCATTCATTCACACACACACACACACACACACACACACACACACACACACACACACACACACACACACACACACACACACACACACACACACACACACACACACACACACACAGACACACGCACGCACACACACTTTTAAGTATTTTACTTTCCTTTTTTGGAGTTTAATATTGTTCATTTGTTCTGTTTTTCACCTTTAAGTGTTTATAAATAATTCTAAGTTTAAGTATTTCACTGACGTTTCACAAATATAGGGTCTAAATCATACAGGTACTCAGATACACATAACCTCACCCCATTCATTTATGTAAATTATATGCATGCATAGATTAACAAACCTTCCTACACGCACACCCACAAACCCCCTCAGAGAGAGTTGTTCCACCTTCTAGAACATAATTGTATCATAGGTCATTTATTCCATCCACTACAGAACTCTGGAACACTCTTCCAGAAAATTTTAAAAGTTGTGATTCCCTTAGTGCCTTTAAATGCATTCTATCAGCACAGGACACTGTTATACCTGCATATTTCTATTTTGGCAACCGCAAAGAACAAATTTTGCACTGTCGTCTTCGCCTTGGCATTAGTGACTTGAATTATGATTTATTCACCCGTCATTTATTGGATGATCCAGGTTGCACTTGTGGCTTTATACGCGAAACAGCTGAGCATTATCTCTTAGCATGCCCCCTGTTTAATGTTGTTCGTGCTAACACCTTATCTAACCTTTCCTCCTGATTATCTTAATTGTGACATTCTCTTGTGTGGTAGGCAAAATCTTCCATATGAAAACAACATATTAATATTTGAAACTGTACATCACTTCCTTTCTGGTTCGAATCGGTTTTAAACTTATTTCTAAACTGTTTTCAATTATCATGTCAAATCAAACATTCCAATCATTTTTGCAGGTGCACCTCTATATTGGTCTAATTGATTGAATAACTCGTTCTAGACATGTAAGCATGGTTGTAATTACTTTTGTGGGATGTTTTAATGAGTGTCATATTGAGTCATCAAAATGTTGATTAATGTGTCTCTCAATCCCCCTTTTGTTTTCCTCCTTCCTTTCTTTTTTTTCTTTTTTTTGGGTGATTTTTTCAAAATGTGACTTTTATTTCTTTTCTGTTTTTTCTATTTTGTTCACTTTGTTTGTTAGTTTGTGAATAATGTTTCTAAATATTGAAATAATATTTTCTAATTGGTGAGAACACACCTTCCGTCATTTGAATTATATGTAATGTATTGTGTACGGGTACGTTATAAGCTATATGCTTGTTGTTACCCAGTTACCTCGTTATTGTTTATAATTTGAAATTGTTGAATAAAAAACCGTTTAAACCAAACCCCCTTAAACGGACATTTGCACATAATCATACACACACACTTTTTGTGTGTGTGTTTTTGTCTAAGATCATTGTAAGGTGGATAGACGTTAAAATAAAGAACGAAAACACACACACACACACACACACACACACACACACACACACACACACACACACACACACACACACACACACACACACACACACACTCAAGCACACACACACACACACACACACACACACACACACACACACACACACACACACACACACACACACACACACACACACACACACACACACAGGCTCAAAGCAATAATCAAGCTGCCCCGATGCGCCAAGAACGTCTGTCACTCTCTGGTCGTTCCATCTAACTAATCTATCGCTTTCTATCCCCCATTGTCTATGTTTCTGTCTCTTCCACTGTCCCTTTGTTTCCCTCACACATGTAAACCATACCATTAATCACATGTAAGCACATATTATTAATCATATGTAAACGCATCCCATTAATCACAAGTAAATACGTACCAATAACTATATGTAAATTACACAATGTGATACCATTGATCACAATGTGAACATATACCATTAATCACAGATAACTCGTGCCATTAATCACAATATAAACACATACTAGTAATCACATTATAAACGCGTACCATTAATCACGTAATAAACACATACAATTAATCACATTGTAAACACATACAATTAATCACATTGTAAACACATACAATTAGAGACTCCGTCTTCCTGGTCTTCCATCAACTTCCAAGGCCAACCCTCTCTCCCTCCCATTTCTTCCTCTCCCTGTCTTAAACTTCTACCTTTCTAATGATTGCATTTGTCGATGACAATTGTCTCTCTGTCTGTCTGCCTATCTGTCTTTCTCTCTCCATCATGCCCTGATCACCTTTGCATCATCCACTCACTCACTGACTCACTCACTCACTGACTCACTCACTCACTCGATCACTCGATCACTCACTCACTCATCACTCATTCACTCTCTCACTGACTCACTCACCCTCTCACTCACTCACACACTCACTCACACACTCACTCACACACTCACGCACTCATTCACTCACTAATTCATTCACCCTCTCATTCACTCACTCACCCTCTCATTGACTCACTCACTCATTCACCACCATCTCACTCACTCACTCACTCATTCGCCCTCTTACTCACTCACCCACTCACTCACTCACCCTCTCTCTCTTTCACTCACTCACTCACCCTCTCACACTCACTCACTCACTCACTCACTCACGCACCCTCTCACTCACTCACTCACTCGCACACCCACTCACTCACTCACTCACTCACTCACCCTCTCTCTCTTTCACTCACTCACTCACCCTCTCACTCACTCACTCACCCTCTCACTCACTCACTCACTCGCACACCCACCCTCTCACTCACTCACTCACTAGCCCTCTCTCTCTTTCACTCACTCACTCACCCTCTCACTCACTCACTCACTCACCCACTCACTCACTCACTCACTCACTCACTCACCCTCTCACTCACTCGCACATCCTCTCATTCACTCACTCACTCACTCACCCTCTAACGCACTCACCCTCTCACTCCATCACACACCTACTCACCCTCCCACTCACTCACTCACCCTCCCACTCACTCACCCTCTCACTCACTCACCCTCTCACTCACTCACTCATTTCCCCCCCCAACTGTTTCCTCTCCTCTCCCTTTCCACTACGATTACTGTTGTCAGTATTTTGTACATGATTATGGTATTGTGCTTGCGGAACATAATAATATTTATGTGTATTTTTTCCATATATTTCATTGTAAATTGATTTTTTTGTTTACAGTTTTTGCTTTTCATCTTGTTTGCTTCAGTTGTATTTCTTATTTATTTATGACGACAGGATGAAAAAAAAGTTTTGTTTAGCTTATTCCTTTATCGTCATTAAAGATCATTTTGACTTGACTTGACTTGACTTGACTTGACTCACTCACTCACCCTCTAACGCACTCACCATCTCACTCCATCACACACCTACTCACCCTCCCACTCACTCACCCTCTCACTCACTCACCCTCTCACTCACTCACTCTCTCACTCACTCACTCACCCTCTCACTCACTCACCCTCTCACTCACTCACTCTCTCTCACTCACTCACCCTCTCACTCACTCACTCTCTCTCACTCACCCTCTCACTCACTCACCCTCTCACTCACTCACCCTCTCACTCACTCACCCTCTCACTCACTCACCCTCTCACTCACTCACTCTCTCACTCACTCACCCTCTCACTCTCTCACCCTCTCACTCACACACCATCTCACTCACTCACCCTCTCACTCACTCACTCTCTCACTCACTCACACTCTCACTCACTCACTCTCTCACTCACTCAACCTCTCACTCACTCACCCTCTCACTCACTCACCCTGTCACTCACTCACCCTGTCACTCACTCACTCTCTCACTCACTCACCCTCTCACTCACTCACCCTCTCACTCACTCACTCTCTCACTCACTCACTCTCTCACTCACTCACCCTCTCACTCACTCACCCTCTCACTCACTCACCCTCTCACTCACTCACCCTCTCACTCACTCACCCTCTCACTCACTCACCCGCTCACTCACTCACCCTCTCACTCACTCACCCGCTCACTCACTCACCCTGTCACTCACTCATTCTCTCACTCACTCACCCTCTCACTCACTCACTCTCTCACTCACTCACTCTCTCACTCACTCACTCTCTCACTCACTCACCCTCTCACTCACTCACTCTCTCACTCACTCACTCACCCTCTCACTCACTCACCCTCTCTCACTCACTCACCCTCTCACTCACTCACCCTCTCACTCACTCACCCTCTCACTCACTCACACCTCTCACTCACTCACCCTCTCACTCACTCACCCTCTCACTCACTCACCCTCTCACTCACTCACCCTCTCACTCACTCACCCGCTCACTCACTCACCCTCTCACTCACTCACCCGCTCACTCACTCACCCTCTCACTCACTCACCCTCTCACTCACTCACCCTCTCACTCACTCTCACCCTCTCACTCACTCACCCGCTCACTCACTCACCCTCTCACTCACTCACCCGCTCACTCACTCACCCTGTCACTCACTCATTCTCTCACTCACTCACCCTCTCACTCACTCACCCTCTCACTCACTCACTCACTCTCTCACTCAATCACTCTCTCACTCACTCACCCTCTCACTCACTCACTCTCTCACTCACTCACCCTCTCACTCACTCACCCTCTCACTCACTCACTCACCCTCTCACTCACTCACCCTCTCACTCACTCACCCGCTCACTCACTCACCCTCTCACTCACTCACCCCTCTCACTCACTCACCCTCTCACTCACTCACCCGCTCACTCACTCACCCTCTCACTCACTCACCCTCACACTCACTCACCCTCTCACTCACTCACCCGCTCACTCACTCACCCTCTCACTCACTCACCCTCTCACTCACTCACCCGCTCACTCACTCACCCTCTCACTCACTCATCACTCACTCACTCACTAACCATCTAACATACTCACTCACTCGCTACTCACTACTCACTCACGCAATCACTCAATATTTAGCTCACTCACTCACTCACTCACCACTCACTCACTCAGTCACACACTCACTCACTCACCCTCGCATTAACTCGCTCACTCACTCACTCACTCACCCACTCACTCAGTCACTCAGTCACCCTCTCACTCAATCATTCACTCACCAGCTCACTCACTCACTCACTCATTCACTCACTCACTCACTCACGCACTCAATCACCCTCTCACGCACTCACTCACCCAATCACTCATTAACCATCTCACTCACTCACTAACCCTTTTACTCACTCACTCACTCACCTTCTCACTCACTCTATCACTCACTCACTCACTAACCCTTTTACTCACTCACTCACTCACTCACTCACTCACTCACTCACTCACTCACTCACTCACTCACTCACTCACTCACTCACTCACTCACCCTCTCACTCACCTTCCACTCACTGACTCACTCACTCCCTCCCTCCATCACTCACTCACTCACTCTATCACTGACTGACTGACTGACTGACTCACTCACTAATAATCTCACTCACTCACTCACTCACTCGATACTCACTACTCACTAACGCACTCACTCACTACATAGCTCTCTCACTCACTCACCCACTCACTCAGTCAGTCACGCACTCCCTCACTCGCACTAACTCGCTCACTCACTCACCCACTCACTCAGTCAGTCACGCACTCCCTCACACGCTCACTCACTCACTCACTCACTTTCTCACTCACGCACTTACTCAGTCCCTCAGTCCCCCAGTTCCTCACTCACTCACTCACGCACTCAGTCACTCACTCACTCACTCACTCACGCACCTTCTCACTCCCTCGATCACTCTATCACTCACCCTCTCACTCACTCACTCACCTCTCACTCACCCACTCATTCACTCTATCACTGACTCGCTGACTCACTGACTCACTGACTCACTCTCTCACTCACTCACTCTATCACTGACTCACTGACTCACTCACAAACTCACCTTCTCACTCACCCTCTCACTCACTCATTAATGCACCCTATCACTTACTAACTCACTCACTCACTCACTCTATCACTTACTCACTCACTTACTCACTCACTCACTCACTTACTCACGCACTAACTCACCCTCTCATTCACTCATTCACTCACTCACTAACCCTTTTACTCACTCACTCACTCAATCACTCACTCACGCACCTTCTCACTCACCCTCTCACTCACGTACTCTCTCACTCACCGCCCACTCACTCACTCACTCAGTCCCTCACTCACTCACTCACGCACGCACTCAATCACCCACTCACTCATTAACCATCTCACTCACTCACTAACCCTTTTACTCACTCACTCACTCACTCACTCTCTCACGCACTCTCTCACTCACCTCCCACTCACTCACTCACTCACTCTCTCACGCACTCACTCTATCACTGACCCACTGACTCACTGACTGACTGACTCACTCACTAACTCACCTTCTCACTCACCCTCTCACTCACTCATTCATTCACCCTATCACTTACTCACTCACGCACTCACTCACTCACTTACTCACGCACTAACTCACCCTCTCACTCACTAACTCACTAACCA
>CM065681.1:2969179-2971679 GCA_017654935.2 Phymorhynchus buccinoides | reverse complement strand
ATTGTTCCATCAACAAATAACCAGAGAGAGAGAGAGAGAGAGAGAGAGAGAGAGAGAGAGAGAGAGAGAGAGAGAGAGAGAGAGAGAGAGAGAGAGAGAGAGAGAGAGAGAGAGAGAAGAGAGAGAGAGAGAGAGAGAGAGAGAGAGAGAGAGAGAGAGAGAGAGAGAGAGAGAGAGAGAGAGAGAGAGAGAGAGAGAGAAAGCGACATGTTTCTGTACAAAGAGTAATAAACCACAAGACATGTATAAAATATTAAGTTCTACATCATCAGTAAAGCAACAGCTTGACGGACAAACAGACAGACAGACAGATAGAGACAGAAAGACAGACATGTAGATAGAGAAGCCATACGGACAGACGTGTGTGTGTGTGCGTGTGTGTGTGTGTGTGCGTGTGTGTGTGTGTGTGTGTGCGTGTGTGTGTGTGTGTGTGTGTGTGTGACTGTCTGTGCGTGCGTGCGTGCGTGCGTGCGTGCGTGAGCACGCGTGTGTGTGGTGTATGTGTGTGTTTGTATGTGAGTGAGTGTATCTATGTTTGTGTGTGTAAATGTGTTATGTGCGTACATGTATATTATTATATGTGTGAATATTTGTGCGCGCGAGCTATGCGTGTACGTGCATGTTTGCCTGCGTGTCTGTCTGTTTGTCTGTCTGTGTGTGTGTGTGTGTCTGTGTGACTTACCAGGTTTCAGTGTAGCGAGGACCGATTTTCCGTTGTCCGCGACCACATGAAGTCTGCCCCTGTTCACTATGTACATCTCCTTACCCACCTCCCCTGCACACAGATAACACACAGTACACCGTGGTTTACATACACGTAGTTAGACACATATATATATACATATATATCGGTGACTTGGTCAATGGCTGATGAAGGCTTTCATTAAGTGATAATAAATCCGAACATTTCTACATTTGCTGGAGAAAAAATAAGGCGCGTTGTTTTGTGTTCTTCTTCATCGTATATACGTTAATAAATTAAAATACACATACACACACACAGACACACACACACACACACACACACACACACACACACACACACACACACACACACACACACAGACACACACACACGCGCACGCACACGCACACGCACACGCACAAAAAAGCATGTTTTTGCTTATACAATGTTCCCATCTGGAAACAAAATTTTGACTTGACTTGACTTGACTTCACACATACACACACACACACACACACACACACACACACACACACACACACACACACACACACACAAACACACACACACACACACACACACACACACACACACACACACACACACACACACACACACACACACACACACACGCGCGCACGCGCGCGCGCGCGCGCGTACTGGGTTTCCCCGCGTTGTTTTGACAAAAACAGTATCTTTACCATCAAAAACGGACAAAGTGCTGTCTCTATAGGGGATTTTAAGAATGCATTTATCCCTTTTTCCGTCCATAAATTCGACCAATATTTTCTGTCCCGGATAGTACACTTGTGACTTGGAGCGCAAGTGCGGTTGTAGTTCGCGTGCACTACAAATGCACTTTACACTTTCTCCGTTGTTTTGACGTCAAAACAATGTGGGGTGTCAAAACAATTCATAAACATTGTCAAAACCACGCGGGGAAACACAAAACACACACACACACACACACACACACACACACACACACACACACACACACACACACACACACACACACACACACACACACACACACACACACACACACACACACACACACACACACACACACACACACACACACACACACACACACACACACACACACACACACACACACACACACACACACACGCACACATACACACACACACACGCACACACACACACACACACGCATACATACGCAAACACACACGCACACACTAACGCACTAACACACACTTACGCACTCTCTCACACATACAGACACGCACAGACACAGACAGACAGACAGACATACACACACACACACAAGCGCGTGCGCGCACACAAACGCATGCGCATGGACACACACACACACACGCGCGCGCACACACACATTTACGCAATAAAACATGAACACAAACTTACGTCCTCACACAAACATACAGACACACGCACGCATGCATGTGTGCACTCATGGAATTACATTAGTTGTTAACATTTCATTCAGGTTTTGATTCAAAGAATGCAGCTGATAATGTTAAACACGAGGAAACGCCCGCTCACACACACACAGACACACACACACACACACACACACACACACACACACGCGCGTGCGCGCGCGCGCACGCACGCACGCACGCATGCACACACACATACTTACTCTGTCTGTCTTTCTCTGTCTGTCTGTCTTTCTGTCTCTCTCTCTCTCTCTCTCTCTCTCTCTCTCTCTCTCTCTCTCTCTCTCTCTCTCTCTCTCTCTCTCTCTCTCTCTCTCTCTCTCTCTCTCTCTTTCTTTCACCCTCTCTCTGTGTTTCTCATCGAAACTCGGCAGTGGCAATATAAAAC
>CM065681.1:2946679-2949179 GCA_017654935.2 Phymorhynchus buccinoides | reverse complement strand
AAGAATTGAAGAAGAAAAAACAACCACACCATTAAACTTTCCTCTATATATATATAGTTTGGCTTTAATAGACAGATGAGTGAAGAGACTTTTTTTGTGTCCAATGAGAGGAAGGGCGGATATGGAGAGTTTGTGAAGCCTAAGAGAAAGTTACAAGAATTGAAGAAAAAAAAAAAACAACCCACACCATTAACTCTTTCCTCTAATATATATATAGTTTGCTTTAATAAAAAACTTTTTTCGTGTCCAATATTTAAGTTTGTATATATATATATATATATATATATATATATATATATATATATAGAGAGAGAGAGAGAGAGAGAGAGAGAGAGAGAGAGAGAGAGAGAGTATGTTTGCAAACGTTTTTTGTTTCTTAAATTTTTTTTTCTTTTATCCAAGGGACAGATTGTAAGAATAGGCATCGCCTAAAATCTTTATCCTTGTCAAATAAAGTTGTCCAGTGTCCAGTGTCCAGTGTCCAGTCTCTCTCTCTCTCTCTCTCTCTCTCTCTCTCTCTCTCTCTCTCTCTCTCTCTCTCTCTCTCTCTCTCTCTCTCTCTCTATCTCCCTCTCTCTCTCCGTCTCCCTCTCTCTCTCTCAGGGGGTCTCTCTCTCTCTCTCTCTCTCTCTCTCTCTCTCTCTCCTCTATCTCTCTCTCTCTCTCTCTCTCCTCTCTCTCTCCTCTCTCTCTCTCTCTCTCCATCTCTCTCCTCTCTCTCTCTCTCTCTCTCTCTCTCTCTCTCTCTCCCCATGCGATTACACTATTTCCTCCATCAAATCCCGGGCAGGCCTGTGTTAAGGTCGGGCGATCGATGGCGACAGGCGGTGTGTAAATCAAGCGCGCCCATAAAACGCGGGAACGCGCGATTAACGCCTCGGAAAGTTCCGTTCTATTAGTTTTCCCCTTTTACCGAATAAGAAGGTGTTGTTGGCTCAGCGACGGGGGGCAACGACGATGCGAATTGAATTGCAATGGACGATGGAGAGAAGATGAGTCAGTTATGTTCTTGAAGTCAGCACACATGGGTGTAAGCACTGATTATATAAGACAATGATATTATAAGGTGTACATAATACATGTGTGTGTATTTGTACACACACACACACACACACACACACACACACACACACACACACACACACACACACACACACACCACACACACACACACACACACACACACACACACACACACATATTTCCATTTCAATATGTGGCACGATTTGTTGATATGTTTTGCTTTTCGTAAGCTTTCCATTGTTTACTGTAAATATTTATCTGTTCCGTGTTTCTTTTTTCTATGTAAGTAAGCAATATGGTTTGTGTATTGTGCGTGTGTGTTTGCATTTTGTCTTTGTTAGATGGCTTGATGAAAAAAAGCATGCATGTTTGCTTATTCAATATTCATCTTTAATTAAAATGTTGACTTGACTTAACTTGACTGGTGACACACACACACAACACATTACACACCACACATACACACACACACACGCGCGCGCACGCACACACACACACACACACACACACGCACGCACACGCACACGCGCACACACGCACACACACACACGCAGCGCGCGCATGCACGCGCACGAACGCACGCGCACGCACGCACACGCACGCACACACAACACACACACACACACACACCACCACACACACCACACAACACACACACACACACACGCACACGCACACCCACCACGCACCACGCACGCAAACGCACACGCACACGCACAACGCACACACACACACACACACACACACACACACACACACACACACACACATACACACTCGTGTCTGCACATAACCATAGTCTTTCAATGCATTTTTTTTTTAAAGAAGAAGAAAGAAAATACAACCCATCATTATTTTCATAACTTGCCTGACAAAATAATTGTCGGAGCCACAATAAAATGGTAAGCCTAGTTTAAAGTGGACATCTGTAGAAACATTAATCATATGACCACATTCAAAAGAGTAAATGACAACTCGAGCAGACGAATGAAAACCAACTTTTAAGCCACGACATGTTTTATGATAACATTTTCACCTCTATATATTTGTGCGTTATGATGTACCTAGTCTGACACTATTTTCTCCACATTTTGTCACTATCGTTTCTATTTTCCCCCTGCAGTTTTGCAAAGGTCATGCACGAAGAAGGATCGTAGTGGCCTATAGAGAGGCTCTCTCTCCTAGGAAGAGGACCGGTCAGACTGGGAGAATCCTGCGACGCGTTTAATGACCTGACCAAATCATCCAGAAAATGATCATGGCGAAGAGAGAAGAAAAGTATGAAAAGGAAAACTTCTTCGTCCTCTAGATAGCAACAAACTGAGCAGAAGTTTTGCCTGAAACTGTATTCCGTTGACAAAAAGATGAACAGACAACTGAGGACAAGTTTAGCCTTTTACGCTGTGCTCAACAAAATGTAACCATTGCATCGGTTTAGAAGCATGGTGGAGATTTAGAGGCTACTATTACTATTCAC
>CM065681.1:2929179-2934179 GCA_017654935.2 Phymorhynchus buccinoides | reverse complement strand
ATGACATAAAAAAGCCATGTGAACAAAGAAAAATAGTATTGAAAATATACTTCCTTTCAGCTCTGGAGACCCAAGAAGCTGAACACATGTCTATGCAACAACGATGAGTCTTTCAAGAAGCCTTAACGTGACGGCTTTTCGATGGACCAATACAGTTTTAATCTTACTTGACAAATGGTGAACGACTGAAGAATAACCTGTTCATTGTACCTCGAGTTCTCGGGTTGAGAAGATTTCACACAGAAAAACCCCCCAACAACACCAGAAGAGTCTGAATGTGTTCACAAGCCTTTGATCAAACTGAAGCCACTGAAGCAACATTGCATTCTGTTTGAAATAATGTTGAGAAACAACCCGTCCTTCACATTTCAACACCCATTGCGTCACGCGCGAACCCTCTTTCCATTTTCCTTATTTGTTATTTGGTATATTCAAGTCACAGAGACTTATCTCTGTGAAATTCGGGCTGCTCTCTCCCGGAGGCGCGTCGCCGCAAACGCAGCGCCTACCCAATTTTGGGGGGGGGGGGGGGGGGGGGGGGGGGCAGAGTGAGGGCAGACTTGGGAAACCTAGCTATCAATTTGGTCATACCAGGCAGCGGGATTTCTCCCAGCTCTTACTGACTTTCAACTGTCGTGGGATTTTGACATGCGTAAAGCACACGGGTCAGACTAGCTTTAAGTCCCCATCCGAAGGACTCGGACGTTCAGTGAGATTTTCCTGTCGAAACAGAAAGAAAGGGCGAGGCCGGGATTCAAACCCGGGTCACTCACGCTGCAGTTACGCATTACATTTGGCAGGCGAACGTTTTAGCCACTCTGCCACCTTTCTCCCAGAGAGACATTTGTTGATTGATGTTCTATTGTACTGTCTTTCCTATCCCTATCCCCCACTCCACCCCGCCCCGTCTGGGGTTTTCTATCAAGGAATCGTTTGAAGCTCTAGAACACTTTCTGAAGAGGACAGTTCCCAGCCTAAGGGGGGGAGGGGGGGGAGGGGGTAGCCTCTGTTTAAGTGGACACCCTCTCGTTTATTCCTGAACTTAGTGCAGCATCACAGAACTAGCCTGCCAGAGATAAATGAACAACTGCAGCATATTTAAAAGAAGCTTTAATTGGAATATATTTGTCATCACATCTTATTGACGAAAATAATATTCAAAGTACTATATGTGTATGCCTAGCCTAATATGAGAAAATGTTCTTGTGAAAATTGTTTTATGTCTGGGTCGTGCGTTAAGGTCGACAACAAATGTTTGAAGAAAGTTTAGATGTAGCATTCGTTTGATGTGCAAGTTAACTATAGCATGTATTTGTCTTACGACTCATCATAGCACAACACAGTGTAATATAAAGAAACAGATACACTCAAAATCTAACATTCCTTAACCCATTGTATTAACAATATAAAACCAATTCTTGAAGCAACCTCATTTTCAAGCATTCAGAGCTGTTTTGGTATTTGTTTGTATGCGTTTCTTTGAACTCTTACCATCGAACTCTAACCTCAGCCCATCTTAAAAAAAACCCATGAAAAATACGTCCCTTGTTCTGAGAGAAGTGTTTAATTTGCCTTCTTTTCTACTATGCCTTTCATACCTCTTAGCCAACAGGAGGGAGACATTTCGTTTTGTCCAACCTTGCTTGCTGGCCAGTAGGTTGTTGTGTAGAAAGGGTTTTATCTCTGGCCAGCATTGATGGCCAGCAAGCTCCCAGTTAATTGAAGTGGACTGGTGACGCTAAGAGAAAGCTATGTACAATCCAACGACCTTTGGGACAGTCACGCCTCTAGGAAGAACACTGTCTCGGTTTTTTGTAATCTTTTCTAGACATTCACGTGGCACTTGTAAACTGCTTGCAGTTATAACAGTGTCATCTCTTTTATTCACTAATTCTTTATTTTTGTCAGGCTTATAGTCTGGTGACAAAACGTTCAAGATATATTAACTAGAAAACGTAGTCGAGCCAAGCGAAATGAAATGATTAACAATTGAAGAAATAATGCATAAAGCAAACCTAACATATGCATCAGCTGTGTTTGATTACAATGCCCTTGTATATGCACTCCGTCCCAATTGGAACCCTTGGTCTGGCGATCCAATGATAGGTCCAGTGTTACCAACACAGACATATTTAAATAGATTTTGTACTACACCGAAACAGATAATAAAATGGATCAGAGACAACTATAAAGACATAGATTTACGAGTTTGTGCTGTGAGGTTCTGGCACAGAAAACTAAACTGTTCTGATTGATGATAAGGTATGGCAGATCCCAACACTAGTCAGAAGAAACCCGCTTAAAATAACTCCAATACGCAACATATATGCTATCAACATACTATTACACAAAATGAGCATAACAGACGACGATACATGTACCCTCTGTAGAGATAAAAAAAGATGATCTAGAACATTTCTTTGACACCTGCCCACCAGTACTTGAAGTTTGGAAAATAAATAACAGATTTTGTGCACAGTGTTACACTGCATAGATTGAGTTTGGGTTTAAAAGATGTTGTTTGGACTAATGAAGGATAGTCACCCATTTCTCGACAAAAGCATCAGTAATGCAGTAAACCACTTAATTGTAATCGGTAAAATGTGTGTCAACATTCATAAAAAGAGTGAATGGAAAGTCGGTGCCCATCTAAATTATATTGGAACAGGAAATGCGCTATCGAAAACATCACAAAATGTAGTGATACTAGTAATAATAATAAGGCTCATATATAAACAAAAACAATTAATACTGTGCTAGCCAACCGGGTTACCCATTCTCTTGTGACAGGTGGCCAGCACCGGGTAATCCCTTTGGTGCTATTATTTAAGCAGAGAGAGAGAGAGAGAGAGAGACAGAGAGAGAGAGAGAGAGAGAGAGAGAGAGAGAGAGAGAGAGAGAGAGAGAGAGAGAGAGAGAGAGAGAGAGAGAGAGACGTATCGTATTGTGTTATCATTGAAGCAGAGAGAGAACAAAAATAGCTAACGTACAAAATTAACGGTCTACACAAAAGCAACGAACGGAAGAATGTTACTTGATTGCTAAATGTATGCTTTATATCATTATTACATTTTAAGTATCTTACATTAATTCATCCCTTTTGCCTTAAAAAACAGTTGATCAGTCCAATCACCAGTGATTTAAAATGCAGTGTCAGCCCTTTTGTAATATCTAAACAAGAAAGAAGAACCAGTCCAGAAGGAAAACACTACAAGAGCAAGATTTGCCATTGACGGAGTGGAGTCCGATTGACAAATAGAGACTGGCAGAGACAAGACAGTCCCTGCCAACAAGGACTGGGAGGGAAACAAGGGGACTGGGCTTGAGAGGCCTGAGTGGCCCAAAGGTCAGAGGATTACAGCCAGCTTCCATGCAGCTTTGTCAGTCCAACACAATTAACTGCCGCTCTACTGGTGATCAATACTGGCCTAGTAGCGAGATAAGACCTTTGGTTCACCGCTCCAGACACAAATAGATGGTACCGAGATAAGCCTCCTTCTCCCCCGCCCCCTTCCTTCTCCTTCTGACGACTAAAAGGTCTTGGGACATAGTGTGGGAATATAGACAAGTGAGCACCCTTCATCTTCTCCTTTTTGTCCCTTTTAGTGAAACTTTATTTCGTTTTGTACACAGTGTGAAAAGGACGTTCAGTGTTGGAGGACAAAAACAGTTTAAAAAATGTTCTTATCTTTTCATCTACAAATGTAGAATCGTCTTACTGTCAGCAAATTTGCATTTCTGCAGCTTAACAGTTTTCAAAGAATTACAAGAAAAGGATGAAACGTGCCTCCAAGCGATACTCTTGATCTGTGAAATGCGGATATGAGTGAAAGAACAAAATGTCTCCTTCCTCTCCCCCCCCCTTGTCATCAACACGATAATGATGATGATGATGATGATGATGATGATGACAATGGTGATGATGATGGTGGTGATAATGATGTCGATGATGGAGATGGTGATGTTTACTTTGTGGAGTATGCTCCGTGTATTTGCACTAAATGATTCTGCTGAATACGCATGCACACATTCCAACAATAGTGCGAAAACAAGTTTGTCAAGGCATTCCACCCCACCACTAACCCCTTAATGGTGCGTTCTTGCTTCCTTCCCCCTTCACCACCCCTACCTTGTTACTCACTTTGAATTGACGTGTCATCGTCCTGTACACACCTATACGACCCACATTGCCCTTTCTATCTCGTGTCTCCTTCACAAAATCGTTTGAAGCTTCCAGGACTCTTGACAGAGGGGCAGCTAGCTGAAGCCCGAGGGAATTCAGTGTCTCGGTGTAAGTCAATATGCCAAAGTGGAGCTCTGGCCCTATGCTCGGACTTCCAGACAAGATCTATAGACGGCTGTGCCCTGTGTAAGTAAATAGGTGTTTCTGTCCTCTGTCTGTAATCTCCCCTTTCCTGTCAATTAGAACATCACAGAACGCTGGTTTCTACAGAGTTGGGAATGATAGTACTAGCATCATAGCATCCGGGCTGCGTTGCTTAGTACAGAGCACTTAAAGGACACTTTGCAACGTTTTTAGCAAACAATGACTGAAACTTCTATATGTTTGCCAAACCATTTGCTGACTAAACAGAACATCATCAGAAGCTTCAAGTTCAAGTATACTTTAATATCTCCCAAAGAGAAATTCAGGTTAGGTGCAACAACATGACATAAATACATGTAGCATTCAAGGTAGTCAAAACTGCGAAACTTCTATATGTTTGCCAAACTATTGCTGACTAAACAGAACATCCTCCAAAGCTTGTACGTGGCAAACAGTCACGTGACGAGAATGATAGTCAAGATGGCAGCCAACGTTGCTATTTTCGATTTGGAGAAGTATGTTTTCTTCAACGGCAAATAGTATCTGAATGATTGTCGATGATAAACTTCACACATCTGTTTGTGGAATTGCTTTCTGGCTATTCCATCTAGTTAGATAAGTTATATCCCCGTGGGGATACCGGGGGTCTTTCGTAAATAGTTCCCCCACATTC
>CM065681.1:2889179-2919179 GCA_017654935.2 Phymorhynchus buccinoides | reverse complement strand
TCCAGCATTGATGTACAGCCAGCTCCAGTTAATTGTAGTGGACTGGTCAAGCTGAGGGAAAGTGGTGTGTAATCCACTGACCGTTGGGACAGTCACGCCTCCAGGGACAATCTCGTTCCTCCTCTATGCATCTTTCTTAGGACCTGTGTCCATCTGTGTGGGGCTGTTTTGTCTGAGTCTCTGTCTTAATCATTATTTAATACGAGTAGAGTCAAATATTCGTTTAAATCGATTGTTCACCTTTTCAAACAGCTGTACACAAAAAAGACCAATAGGCCCTATTTCTAAGTACTATACCATACTGACAGTTTGCTTGCGCTATTTTTGTTAATTGGCCACTGCAACAACCATGTTTTGCTAGAGTGAATGCCCTTGGTAGATGCTTGAGTACTGACCAAACAAGGGAATAACTTTCACCAATAACCCTATTTGAGGCCACTAAATGGATGCCTTTCGCAAGAGTGAATGCCCTTTTCAATACTGACCAACAAGGGATTCACTCTCACTACCAATGGCGTCAGTAACCCTAGTTGCAGTGGCCAATAGACTGCAAGGTGGAGCTTTTTTCCTAGCTGAAGCCTTAACAACTTATAATATCACTGGTGAAATAATAAAACAAAATCCTTCAAACCATCATGAAGAATAACAATATATACACAATAGCAATGTAAGAGGGAGAAGAGTTAAGGACAACAGACAGACAATAATTATAAGGAATTTGAAAAGTATGAGAGAAAGAGAGAAAGAGGGAGAGAGAGAGAGAGAGGGGGGGGGGGAGACGGACAGACAGACAGCTTGGCAGACAATAGGTAGACAGACGATATGATAAATTATTTAAAAATCAGTTGTGATAATATAATCCTTGAATTGTTTCATGAAAGATGGATGACTTGATATTTGTTTTAAATACACGGGTAATGCATTCCATAGTGAACCTCCGGAATAGTGCAGACTTGATTTTTATAAATCTAATCGTGGTCTATGAAGAACAATCTTGTGTATGTGTGTGTGTGAGAGAGAGAGGGAGAGAGAGAGAGAGAGAGAGAGAGAGAGAGAGAGAGAGAGAGAGAGAGAGAGAGAGAGAGAGAGAGAGAGAGTCTACACAGACTGGCAGACAGACAGACAGACAGACATAAACATCGATCAAGGGACCAACGTGGAAGACGGTCTGCAGAGACACGATAGTACTCAAGGTCAGCAGAGTAAAGGCCGAGGTCAGCTCCAGGCAGCTTATCACGTGCCCTGGACAATGGACGGCTGTCTGTGGGGGTGATAAGTGTCCCCAACATATACTGCCCATTCGGTTTCTCAGCAATGCACCTCCCCCCCCCCCCACCCCACACACCTCTCTCTATTTGTTCCCTTCTTTATGTGTCATGGATATCGTCTCTATGTGTCATGGATATCGTCTCTATGTGTCATGGATATCGTCTCTATGTGTCATGGATATCGTCTCTTTATGTGTCCCTGTCTTTATGTGTCATGGATATCGTCTCTTTATGTGTCCCTGTCTTTATGTGTCATGGATATCGTCTCTTTATGTGTCCCTGTCTTTATGTGTCATGGATATCGTCTCTTTATGTGTCCCTGTCTTTATGTGTCATGGATATCGTCTCTTTGTGTGCCCCTGTCTTTATGTGTCATGGATATCGTCTCTATGTGTCCCTGTCTTTATGTGTCATGGATATCGTCTCTATGTGTCCCTGTCTTTATGTGTCATGGATATCGTCTCTATTTGTGACAGTCTCTATGTGTCATGGATATCGTCTCTATGTGTCCCTGTCTTTATGTGTCATGGATATCGTCTCTATGTGTCCCTGTCTTTATGTGTCATGGATACTGTCTCTATGTGTCCATGTCTTTTTTATGTGTCATGGTATCGTCTCTATGTGTCCCTGTCTTTATGTGTCATGGATATCGTCTCCCCCCACTCTATGTCATGGATATCGTCCTATTTGTCCCTTCTTTATGTGTCATGGATATCGTCTCTATGTGTCCCTGTCTTTATGTGTCATGGATATCGTCTCTATGTGTCCCAGTCTTTATGTGTCATGGATATCGTCTCTTTATATCGTCTCTATGTGTCATGGATATCGTCTCTATATGTGCCCCAGTCTCTATGTGTCATGGATATCGTCTCTTTATGTGTCCCTGTCTTTATGTGTCATGGATATCGTCTCTTTATGTGTCCCTGTCTCTATGTGTCATGGATATCGTCTCTATGTGTCCCTGTCTCTATGTGTCATGGATATCGTCTTTATGTGTCCCTGTCTTTATGTGTCATGGATATCGTCTCTATGTGCCCCTGTCTTTATGTGTCATGGATATCGTCTCTTTATGTGTCCCTGTCTTTATGTGTCATGGATATCGTCTCTATGTGTCCCTGTCTCTATGTGTCATGGATATCGTCTCTATGTGTCATGGTCATGGATATCGTCTCTTTATGTGTTCCTGTCTTTATGTGTCATGGATATCGTCTCTATGTGTCCCTGTCTTTATGTGTGTCATGGTCTCTATGTGTATCGTCGTCTCTATGTGTCCCTGTCTCTATGTGTCATGGATATCGTCTCTATGTGTCCCAGTCTCTATGTGTCATGGATATCGTCTCTATGTGTCCCTGTCTTTATGTGTCATGGATATCGTCTCTATATGTGATATCCTGTCTTTATGTGTCATGGATATCGTCTCTATGTGCCCCTGTCTTTATGTGTCATGGATATCGTCTCTTTATGTGCCCCTGTCTTTATGTGTCATGGATATCGTCTCTTTATGTGCCCCTGTCTTTATGTGTCATGGATATCGTCTCTTTATGTGCCCCTGGATTTATGTGTCATGGATATCGTCTCTTTATGTGCCCCTGTCTTTATGTGTCATGGATATCGTCTCTTTATGTGCCCCTGTCTTTATGTGTCATGGATATCGTCCCTGTCTTTATGTGTCCCTGTCTTATATGTGCCCTGTCATGTGTCATGGATATCGTCTCTTTATGTGTCCCTGTCTTTATGTGTCATGGATATCGTCTCTTTATGTGCCCCTGTCTTTATGTGTCATGGATATCGTCTCTTTATGTGCCCCTGTCTTTATGTGTCATGGATATCGTCTCTATGTGTCCCTGTCTTTATGTGTCATGGATATCGTCTCTTTATGTGCCCCTGTCTTTATGTGTCATGGATATCGTCTCTTTATGTGTCCCTGTCTTTATGTGTCATGGATATCGTCTCTTTATGTGCCCCTGTCTTTATGTGTCATGGATATCGATATGTGCCCCTGTCTTTATGTGTCATGGATATCGTCTCTTTATGTGCCCCTGTCTTTATGTGTCATGGATATCGTCTCTTTATGTGCCCCTGTCTTTATGTGTCATGGATATCGTCTCTTTATGTGCCCCTGTCTTTATGTGTCATGGATATATGTGCCCCTGTCTTTATGTGTCATGGATATCGTCTCTATGTGCCCCTGTCTTTATGTGTCATGGATATCGTCTCTTTATGTGCCCCTGTCTTTATGTGTCATGGATATCGTCTCTTTATGTGCCCCTGTCTTTATGTGTCATGGATATCGTCTCTTTATGTGCTCCTGTCTTTATGTGTCATGGATATCGTCTCTTTATGTGCCCCTGTCTTTATGTGTCATGGATATCGTCTCTTTATGTGCTCCTGTCTTTATGTGTCATGGATATCGTCTCTTTATGCCCCCTTTATCTGTCTCTTTATGTGTCATGGATATCGTCTCTTTATGTGTCCCTGTCTTTATGTGTCATGGATATCGTCTCTTTATGTGCTCCTGTCTTTATGTGTCATGGATATCGTCTCTTTATGTGTCCCTGTCTTTATGTGTCATGGATATCGTCTCTTTATGTGCCCCTGTCTTTATGTGTCATGGATATCGTCTCTTTATGTGCTCCTGTCTTTATGTGTCATGGATATCGTCTCTATGTGCCCCTGTCTTTATGTGTCATGGATATATCGTCTCTCTTATGTGTCCCTGTCTTTATGTGTCATGGATATCGTCTCTATGTGTCCCCTGTCTTTATGTGTCATGGATATCGTCTCTATGTGTCCCTGTCTTTATGTGTCATGGATATCGTCTCTATGTGTCCCTGTCTTTATGTCATGGATATCGTCTCTTTATGTCTTTATGTGTCATGGATATCGTCTCTTTATGTGCCCCTGTCTTTATGTGTCATGGATATCGTCTCTTTATGTGCCCCTGTCTTTATGTGTCATGGATATCGTCTCTATATGTGCCCTGTCTTTATGTGTCATGGATATCGTCTCTTTATGTGTCCCTGTCTTTATGTGTCATGGATATCGTCTCTTTATGTGCTCCTGTCTTTATGTCCATGGATATCGTCTCTTTATGTGTGTCTTTATGGATATCGCTCCTGTCTTTATGTGTCATGGATATGTGTGTCCCTGTCTTTATGTGTCATGGATATCGTCTCTTTATGTGCTCCTGTCTTTATGTGTCATGGATATCGTCTCTTTATGTGCTCCTGTCTTTATGTGTCATGGATATCGTCTCTTTATGTGTCCCTGTCTTTATGTGTCATGGATATCGTCTCTTTATGTGCCCCTGTCTTTATGTGTCATGGATATCGTCTCTTTATGTGCCCCTGTCTTTATGTGTCATGGATATCGTCTCTTTATGTGCTCCTGTCTGTATTTATGTGTCTCATGGATATCGTCTCTTTATGTGTCCCTGTCTTTATGTGTCATGGATATCGTCTCTTTATGTGTCCCTGTCTTTATGTGTCATGGATATCGTCTCCTGTGCCCCTGTCTTTATGTGTCATGGATATCGTCTCTTTATGTGCCCCTGTCTTTATGTGTCATGGATATCGTCTCTTTATGTGCCCCTGTCTTTATGTGTCATGGATATCGTCCCTGTCTTTATGTGTCATGGATATGTCTCTATGTGCCCCTGTCTTTATGTGTCATGGATATCGTCTCTTTATGTGCTCCTGTCTTTATGTGTCATGGATATCGTCTCTATGTGTCCCTGTCTTTATGTGTCATGGATATCGTCTCTTTATGTGCCCCTGTCTTTATGTGTCATGGATATCGTCTCTATGTGTCCCTGTCTCTATGTGTGGATATCGTCCCTCTTTATGTGTGATATCGTCTCTTTATGTGCCCCTGTCTTTATGTGTCATGGATATCGTCTCTTTATGTGCCCCTGTCTTTATGTGTCATGGATATCGTCTCTTTATGTGCCCCTGTCTTTATGTGTCATGGATATCGTCTCTTTATGTGTGTCTTTATGTGTCCCTATGTGTCTGTCTTATGTGTCATGGATATCGTCTCTTTATGTGTCCCCGTCTTTATGTGTCATGGATATCGTCTCTTTATGTGCCCCTGTCTTTATGTGTCATGGATATCGTCTCTTTATGTGTCCCTGTCTTTATGTGTCATGGATATCGTCTCTTTATGTGCTCCTGTCTTTATGTGTCATGGATATCGTCTCTTTATGTGTCCCTGTCTTTATGTGTCATGGATATCGTCTCTATATGTGTCCCTGTCTTTATGTGTCATGGATATCGTCTCTTTATGTGCTCCTGTCTTTATGTGTCATGGATATCGTCTCTTTATGTGTCCCTGTCTTTATGTGTCATGGATATCGTCTGTCTCTATGTGTCATGGATATCGTCTCCTATGTGCCCCTGTCTTATGTGTCATGGATATCGTCTCTATGTGCTCCTGTCTTTATGTGTCATGGATATCGTCTCTTTATGTGCCCCTGTCTTTATGTGTCATGGATATCGTCTCTATCCCTGTCTTTATGTGTCATGTCTTTATGTGTCATGGATATCGTCTCTATGTGTCCCCTGTCTTTATGTGTCATGGATATCGTCTCTATGTGTCCCTGTCTTTATGTGTCATGGATATCGTCTCTTTATGTGCCCCTGTCTTTATGTGTCATGGATATCGTCTCTCTATGTGTCCCTGTCTTTATGTGTCATGGATATCGTCTCTTTATGTGCCCCTGTCTTTATGTGTCATGGATATCGTCTCTATGTGTCCCTGTCTTTATGTGTCATGTGCCCCTGTCTTTATGTGTCATGGATATCGTCTCTTTATGTGTCCCTGTCTTTATGTGTCATGGATATCGTCTCTTTATGTGCCCCTGTCTTTATGTGTCATGGATATCGTCTCTTTATGTGCCCCTGTCTTTATGTGTCATGGATATCGTCTCTTTATGTGCCCCTGTCTTTATGTGTCATGGATATCGTCTCTTTATGTGCCCCTGTCTTTATGTGTCATGGATATCGTCTCTTTATGTGCCCCTGTCTTTATGTGTCATGGATATCGTCTTTATGTGCCCCTGTCTTTATGTGTCATGGATATCGTCTCTTTATGTGCCCCTGTCTTTATGTGTCATGGATATCGTCTCTTTATGTGCCCCTGTCTTTATGTGTCATGGATATCGTCTCTTTATGTGCCCCTGTCTTTATGTGTCATGGATATCGTCTCTTTATGTGCCCCTGTCTTTATGTGTCATGGATATCGTCTCTTTATGTGCCCCTGTCTTTATGTGTCATGGATATCGTCTCTTATGTGCTCCTGTCTTTATGTGTCATGATATCGTCTCTTTATGTGCCCCTGTCTTTATGTGTCATGGATATCGTCTCTTTATGTGCCCCTGTCTTTATGTGTCATGGATATCGTCTCTTTATGTGTCCCTGTCTTTATGTGTCATGGATATCGTCCCTGTCTTTATGTGTCATGATATCGTCTCTTTATGTGCCCCTGTCTTTATGTGTCATGGATATCGTCTCTTTATGTGCCCCTGTCTTTATGTGTCATGGATATCGTCTCTTTATGTGTCCCTGTCTTTATGTGTCATGGATATCGTCTCTTTATGTGCCCCTGTCTTTATGTGTCATGGATATCGTCTCTTTATGTGTCCCTGTCTTTATGTGTCATGGATATCGTCTCTATATGTGCCCCTGTCTTTATGTGTCATGGATATCGTCTCTTTATGTGTCCCTGTCTTTATGTGTCATGGATATCGTCTCTTTATGTGTCCCTGTCTTTATGTGTCATGGATCGTCTATCGTCTCTTTATGTGTCATGGATATCGTCTCCTGTCTGTCTTATGTGTCATGGATATCGTCTCTTTATGTGCCCCTGTCTTTATGTGTCATGGATATCGTCTCTTTATGTGCTCCTGTCTTTATGTGTCATGGATATCGTCTCTTTATGTGCCCCTGTCTTTATGTGTCATGGATATCGTCTCTTTATGTGTCCCTGTCTTTATGTGTCATGGATATCGTCTCTTTATGTGCCCCTGTCTTTATGTGTCATGGATATCGTCTCTTTATGTGTCCCTGTCTTTATGTGTCATGGATATCGGATATGTGTCCCCTGTTTATGTGTCATGGATATCGTCTCTTTATGTGTCCCTGTCTTTATGTGTCATGGATATCGTCTCTTTATGTGTCCCTGTCTTTATGTGTCATGGATATCGTCTCTTTATGTGCCCCTGTCTTTATGTGTCATGGATATCGTCTCTTTATGTGTCTGTCTTTATGTGTCATGGATATGTGTCCCTGTCTTTATGTGTCATGGATATCGTCTCTTTATGTGCTCCTGTCTTTATGTGTCATGGATATCGTCTCTTTATGTGCTCCTGTCTTTATGTGTCATGGATATCGTCTGTGTTTATGTGTCCCTGTCTTTATGTGTCATGGATATCGTCTCTTTATGTGCCCCTGTCTTTATGTGTCATGGATATCGTCTCTTTATGTGTCCCTGTCTTTATGTGTCATGGATATCGTCTCTTTATGTGCCCCTGTCTTTATGTGTCATGGATATCGTCTCGTCTTATGTGTCCCTGTCTTTATGTGTCATGGATATCGTCTCTTTATGTGCCCCTGTCTTTATGTGTCATGGATATCGTCTCTTTATGTGTCCCTGTCTTTATGTGTCATGGATATCGTCTCTTTATGTGTCCCTGTCTTTATGTGTCATGGATATCGTCTCTATGTGTCCCCTGTCTTTATGTGTCATGGATATCGTCTCTTTATGTTTATGTGTCATGGATATCGTCCTGTCTTTATGTGTCATGGATATCGTCTCTTTATGTGTCCCTGTCGTCTTATGTGTCATGGATATCGTCTCTTTATGTGCCCCTGTCTTTATGTGTCATGGATATCGTCTCTTTATGTGTCCCTGTCTTTATGTGTCATGGATATCGTCTCTTTATGTGCCCCTGTCTTTATGTGTCATGGATATCGTCTCTTTATGTGCTCCTGTCTTTATGTGTCATGGATATCGTCTCTATGTGTCCCTGTCTTTATGTGTCATGGATATCGTCTCTTTATGTGTCCCTGTCTTTATGTGTCATGGATATCCTGTCTTTATCTGTCCCTGTCTCTATGTGTCATATCGTCTCTTTATGTGTCCCTGTCTTTATGTGTCATGGATATCGTCTCTTTATGTGTCCCTGTCTTTATGTGTCATGGATATCGTCTCTTTATGTGCCCCTGTCTTTATGTGTCATGGATATCGTCTCTTTATGTGCCCCTGTCTTTATGTGTCATGGATATCGTCTCTTTATGTGCCCCTGTCTTTATGTGTCATGGATATCGTCTCTTTATGTGTCCCTGTCTTTATGTGTCATGGATATCGTCTCTTTATGTGCCCCTGTCTTTATGTGTCATGGATATCGTCTCTATGTGTCCCTGTCTCTATGTGTCATGGATATCGTCTCTTTATGTGCCCCTGTCTTTATGTGTCATGGATATCGTCTCTTTATGTGTCCCTGTCTTTATGTGTCATGGATATCGTCTCTTTATGTGTCCCTGTCTTTATGTGTCATGGATATCGTCTCTATGTGTCCCTGTCTTTATGTGTCATGGATATCGTCTCTTTATGTGTCCCTGTCTTTATGTGTCATGGATATCGTCTCTCTATGTGTCCCTGTCTTTATGTGTCATGGATATCGTCTCTATGTGTCCCTGTCTCTATGTGTCATGGATATCGTCTCTTTATGTGCCCCTGTCTTTATGTGTCATGGATATCGTCTCTATGTGTCCCTGTCTTTATGTGTCATGGATATCGTCTCTTTATGTGCCCCTGTCTTTATGTGTCATGGATATCGTCTCTTTATGTGCCCCTGTCTTTATGTGTCATGGATATCGTCTCTTTATGTGTCCCTGTCTTTATGTGTCATGGATATCGTCTCTTTATGTGTCCCTGTCTTTATGTGTCATGGATATCGTCTCTTTATGTGCCCCTGTCTTTATGTGTCATGGATATCGTCTCTTTATGTGTCCCTGTCTTTATGTGTCATGGATATCGTCTCTTTATGTGCCCCTGTCTTTATGTGTCATGGATATCGTCTCTATGTGTCCCAGTCTCTATGTGTATATCGTCTCTTTATGTGTCCCTGTCTTTATGTGTCATGGATATCGTCTCTATGTGTCTGTCTTTATGTGTCATGGTCTCTATGTGTCATGGATATCGTCTCTTTATGTGTCCCTGTCTTTATGTGTCATGGATATCGTCTCTATGTGTCCCTGTCTCTATGTGTCATGGATATCGTCTCTTTATGTGCCCCTGTCTTTATGTGTCTCTATGTGCTCCTGTCTTTATGTGTCATGGATATCGTCTCTATGTGTCCCTGTCTTTATGTGTCATGGATATCGTCTCTTTATGTGCCCCTGTCTTTATGTGTCATGGATATCGTCTCTTTATGTGTCCCTGTCTCTATGTGTCGTCTCTTTATGTGATGTCTTTATCGTCTCTTTATGTGCCCCTGTCTCTATGTGTCATGGATATCGTCCTTTATGTGTCCCTGTCTTTATGTGTCATGGATATCGTCATCTATGTCGTCTCTATGTGTCATGGATCGTCTCTCTATGTGTCCCAGTCTTTATGTGTCTATGTGTCCCAGTCTCTATGTGTCATGGATATCGTCTCTATGTGTCTCTATGTGTCATGGATATCGCTCTATGTGTGTCCCGTCTCTATGTGTCATGGATTTATGTGTCCATGGATATATGTCTCTATGTCCAGTCTCTATGTGTCATGATGTCTCTATGTGTCATGGATATCGTCTCTATGTGTGTCTCTATGTGTCCCAGTCTCTATGTGTCATGGATATCGTCTCTATGTGTCGTCTCTATGTGTCCCAGTTTCTATGTGTCATGGATATCGTCTCTAGTTGTCCCCGTCTCTATGTGTCTCGTCTCTATGTCCCCGTCTCTATGTGGCACCGATTTCGTTTTTATTTGTCTCTGTCTCTATGTGCCATGGATATTGTCTCTATCATCTATGTGTCTCTATGTGTCACCAGTTTGGCTTTATGTGTCCCCGTCTCTATGTGTCACATATTTCGTCTTTATGTGTCCCCGTCTCTATGTGTCACCGACTTCGTCTCATCAAATGTTAGACTTAGTCCTCGCGGTTCCTTAGGACACATATATGACAGTTCTTCTGGTTTCGATGGGGCAAACCGATTTCGTCTGGTTGCATAGCCGTCTACCTCCCCCTATATGCCCCCGTCTATGTGTGTTCTGCGTTCTATATATCACCGTCTACCTCCCCCTATATGCCCCCGTCTATGTGTGTTCTGCGTTCTATATATCACCGTCTACCTCCCCTATATGCCCCCGTCTGTATGTGTTCTGCGTTCTATATATTTCCGTCTACCTCCCCTATATGCCCCCCGTCTGTATGTGTTCTGCGTTCTACATATTTCCGTCTACCTCCCCCTATATGCCCCCGTCTATGTGTGTTCTGCGTTCTATATATCACCGTCTACCTCCCCCTATATGCCCCCGTCTATATGTGTTCTGCGTTCTATATATCACCGTCTACCTCCCCCTATATGCTCCCGTCTATATGTGTTCTGCGTTCTATATATATCCGTCTATATGCCCCTCTATGCCCCCGTCTATGTGTGTTCTGCGTTATATAGATCCCCGTGTGTATATATGCCCGTCTCTCCGTCTCTGTGTGACCCTAACCTTAACCTTAACCCTAACCATAACTCAGACCCTAACCCAAAGCCTTAACCGGGGGAACCCATAGAAACAGGGAATCACAGAGTCGGGACACATAGGGATGGGGACACAGAGCGTCACATAGAGACGGGGACACACACAGACGAGGGGACAATGAGAGTGACACAAAGAGACGGGGACACAGGTACACGGGCACATTAATACGACCCCTCCACCACCTTTACTGTCCCTGTCCTCGTCCCTTTCTTCCTTCCTTCCTGCAGGTCAAGAGGTCACGAGAAGCCAGGACCCCATCATTATGGAAATAGCCCACTTTTCCATCACTCTCATGCATCGTTTAATTCGCGGTTTGTCTCAGTAGACACTGACAGACTCCTTGTGTCGTGGACAATAGTCGCCATCTGGTCAGTTACTGGTTTTGCTTTCAAACGAAGGTCCGGTTTATCAACTGCTGACGACTTCATTCTTGCTACAATGGAACCTCCCCTTGACTGCCAGAGAAAATTAAAGAAAACAATCATTGGGCAAATCATGCCATGAAAAAGACAACTGATAGAGCCAATCTGGCAAAATGGTCTGGGGATATTACTCTCTTGACTGTGTTAGAGCAAACGCCAGCATATCAGGGTTAATTCCTCTTTGTCTGATGACGTCATCAGTGATGTGATCAGGTCAGTACGTGATACGTTGGTGGCAGTCAAGGGGCAAGAGAATATCAGCCCAAAAGGTCTTAATAGGGAGGAGTCTTAGTAGGGCGTCCAGATATGAAGGGGGGGGGGGGGGGGGATCGGTAAACATTTGATGAGGTCACATCTGAGAGGGAAGGTCTATAAGGGAGGTTGCGTTGTACCGTCTTTCGTTAGGCACACATTTGCGTAGCTTTAAAAACAAAGAAGTAAAAACATAGCTCTTATGTAACTGCAAAACATTGAAACTTTGAAATTGTACGTGCAGCAACGTGTCGTGAATGTTTACTGTCAACGGCCTTTCTCTGTCCTCTAGAAAAGGTCATACTTGTGTACGAAGTGCCATTCCGGGTGCTGGGTGTGAGACAGCACACAAAGTTCTACTGGGTGGCAGACAGTAGGAAGGGCGGCGCAATCTTCCTCCCTCACCACGGGTGTAGGTTGACTTGACATGCGGACGGGGCGACGTACGGCGACTTGGATGATCTCTGCAGTGTGGGCCTTTGAGTTAACAAGACCGCCGATGCCCAGTAGGCAGCAGTTGCAAGTTTTGGTCCAGCTCACCCACTTGCCTGCTGGGGGGAAATCATCTGACTTCTGTCTCATCGTCATCATCTTCATCTTCATCTATAAGAAGACCTAGTCTTCATGAACATTGTCTTTAAGAGTCCACGACTAATAAGACGTTAAACAAACCTTCACCCGTACAAAGTGCCAAATGTATGAAACCTCACGCAGGCACACACAAACGCCTACTACCTATTCTTACACACGCGCGTACGCGCACACAACACACACACACACACACACACACACACACACACACACACACACACACACACACACACACACACACACACACACACACACACACACACACACACACACATTATATATATATATACACACACTCACACACCCACACACCCACACACCCCGAGTCTTTGACAATGAAAAAGCTACAGCTAAAAAGAAAAGCTTACAAACACTCGGACAATCAAATCTACACAAATACAGAGCCAACAAGAGTTCAACAACTTTTTTTAAAAAACACATATAAAAACACACTAACTCAACTGGATGTCAAGTTTTCATTATAAGATTTTTCATGAAAACAACAACCAACAAACAAAACACAAATAAGCAATCACACAAACAATCAAAGAAAAAACAATAAAATATTCAAGCAATGATCACAAAGTGTGAGGACAAACTCAGATATGCAAATTGGGTTTCGCCCTTGTTGCCGGAAACGCAATTAAGCATTGCACATTCTACTGTTCAGTTTTGTTTTTATCCTTCTGTTCTTCTGTTTGTCGTGTCTCTGTGAATCACCCTTTTGCTTAAAAGGGGAGACTCTGTAGGAATGTGTACAGGCTTCGATTGAATATTTTCCATCAAAACAAAGTTAGATGAACGAAACCCACCTTCTCCGGACAATGCATACTCTTGTTTTGTTTCACCACGCATACAGTTCAATTGTTATAGGGGAAGACGGGGTAAAAACGCATGGGCGGGTAAGAAGCCCACCCCAATTATCTCATGAAATGAAGCAAATTTCAGTCTCATTTTGCCTATGAGACGAGCGTTAATGTCTAGCATTCGTCTCATGGGCAAATTTGACTGACATTTTCTTTATTTTATGAGATAATTGGGGTGGGCTTCTTACCCGCCCATGCGCTTTTTACCCCGTCTTCCCCTATATCGATCTGGGAGGTGATGAGGTTTTCCAGAAGAAACGTATTTAGAGAGCTAGGAAACCTCACACAGGCACAAACAAACGCCTACTACCTATTCCTACACATACACGAGCGCGCGCACGCGCACACGCACACACACATACACACACTCACACGCACCTACATACTCCTACACACCCGCACAAACACACACACACACGCACGGGGACACAGCGACGAGGACGCATCGTGACTGGCACATACATAGACGGGGACACTGAGACGGGGACACATAGAGACTGGACATTATAGAGATGGCAACATATAGAGACGGGGACACATAGAGACTAGGACACATCGTGACGGGGACATATACAGACGGGAATACATAGAGACGGGGACATAATAGAGATAGGGACACATAATTCACAATTCACACAATTCACAAAGTTTACTGATCCAGGCCTTCTGCCCATGTCAGAGTGGAGGGGGTTACAAAAGGAAAAACAACAATGGCAACAAATCATCAGCAACGAACTCCATTATAAGCGAACATACACACAGAAAGCAACAATGACAACAAATCATCAGCACAAAGAACTCCATTATAAGGGAACATATGAACAAAAAGTATGACAACAAATCAACATCGCCAAAAAGTGGATCATAAAGTGAACATACAAAAAGCATCAAAGATATCAGATTGGCCTTACCATTTAAAGAGTTGAATTATGAAGCGAACATACACAACAGGCATCGATGACACAAATCAACAGTGCCAAGAGTTAAATTATGGTAGGGACACATAGAAAGAGAGAGAGAATAGAGACGGGACACATAGAGATGGGGACACATAGAGACGGGGACACATAGAGATGGGGACACATAGAAACAGGGACATACAGAGACGGGGGCATATAACTCTGATCATTTCCTTTGTGTGTGCGTGCGCGCGCGCGCGCGTGTGTGTGTGTGTGCGTGCACGCGCGTGCGCACGTGCGCGTGTGTGTGTGTGTGCGCGTGCGCGCGCGCGCGCATGTGTGTGTTTGAATGTTCAAACGTATTTAGCTACTGTGTGAAATATAACGTATTTAGCTACTGTGTGAAATATAGGCCTATACATGTAACTGGGAAAACCATGCAATGCATTTGGCATACTTTCATTTTTGTTATGTTAACTTATCAGAATTCAGTATACTATTCTCCAAACTATGGCATCTTCAACATGACACGTGTTAAAGCTTTGTCCAATAGACAATGGTCAGTGAGAAGCAACATGACACGTGCTAAAGCTTTGTCCAATAGACAATGGTCAGTGAGAAGCAACATGACACGTGTTAAAGCTTTGTCCAATAGACAATGGTCAGTGAGAAGCAACATGACACGTGCTAAAGCTTTGTCCAATAGACAATGGTCAGTGAGAAGCAACATGACACGTGCTAAAGCTTTGTCCAATAGACAATGGTCAGTGAGAAGCAACATGACACGTGCTAAAGCTTTGTCCAATAGACAATGGTCAGTGAGAAGCAACATGACACGTGCTAAAGCTTTGTCCAATAGACAATGGTCAGTGAGAAGCAACATGTGCTAAAGCTTTGTCCAATAGACAATGGTCAGTGAGAAGCAACATGTGTTAAAGCTTTGTCCAATAGACAATGGTCAGTGAGAAGCAACATGTGCTAAAGCTTTGTCCAATAGACAATGGTCAGTGAGAAGCAACATGTGTTAAAGCTTTGTCCAATAGACAATGGTCAGTGAGAAGCAACATGTGTTAAAGCTTTGTCCAATAGACAATGGTCAGTGAGAAGCAACATGTGTTAAAGCTTTGTCCAATAGACAATGGTCAGTGAGAAGCAACATGTGCTAAAGCTTTGTCCAATAGACAATGGTCAGTGAGAAGCAACATGTGCTAAAGCTTTGTCCAATAGACAATGGTCAGTGAGAAGCAACATGTGTTAAAGCTTTGTCCAATAGACAATGGTCAGTGAGAAGCAACATGTGTTAAAGCTTTGTCCAATAGACAATGGTCAGTGAGAAGCAACATGTGTTAAAGCTTTGTCCAATAGACAATGGTCAGTGAGAAGCAACATGTGTTAAAGCTTTGTCCAATAGACAATGGTCAGTGAGAAGCAACATGTGTTAAAGCTTTGTCCAATAGACAATGGTCAGTGAGAAGCAACATTCCGCTATTCTCGGCAATGGGTAGAGATAGGATCAACCTTGGATTATTTTTACAAAACTGAAAGAAGCAGACTTTGAGATTGAAGGTCGTAAACATCACATCAAAGGGGGGGGGGGGTGTTCTAAAGCATAGCAAAATATATCAAAATTGTAATCAGGATAAAGCATTTTCTTGTACACGTTCTTAGATGTAGTACATGTCCTCTTGGGTTTGTGTGCCTTTTTCACAATGGACGCTTACCCATTCCCTTCCCGCCCTCCTTCCCAACTCCCCCCTACCTCCCCTTACCCTTTCCTAACTGCCCCCCCCCCCCCACTCCCCTTTTCTCACCATCTCTTGTGCTGGTTGCTTTGCTTGGGTATTAACTTTTCAGTCTGTTTCCTTTATACATAATCAAAGCGAACAAAAAGAGGCAAAATGTCTGTTATTCTTATTTCAAAGCGACTGTTCCTTCAGCCCAGTTTGCCACCTCATCGTCAACCTTTTTATTTAAACATATTTTTTTAATATATTTTTTGTTTCTTTCTTTTGTTTGTTCCCCTCTGTTCTCTTCACTCCATATTCGGTTTTTCTTTCCTATTCTCTTTACTCCTCTTCATTATTTCCGAACAATAATATATTATTCCTATTGCCAGCACGTCGGCTCGATCTCATGAAATTCATTGTGCACATATTTCAACACACACGTGTGTATGAATATGCAAACGCAAACGAACATTTTTGTTCCTTTAGTATACAGATAGGAGAAAGAGAGAGAGAGAGAGAGAGAGAGAGAGAGAGAGAGAGAGAGAGAGAGAGAGAGAGAGAGAGAGAGAGAGAGAGAGAGAGAGAGAGAGAGAGAGAGAGAGAGAGAGAGAGAGATACGAATACGAATACGAATGTTTTATTGAGGGTAAAAAGGATAAGCTACAATAGCTTCTTTACACCTTGCCCTCTCACTCACACATTCATACCATGCATCAAGCAAAGAAAATTTGACATAAAACAATCAAGTCAAGAAAATGGAACAAAAATTGGCACATGAAATAATTGAAAAAGAAATCAAAAATGGGATTTAAAGCAAACATGGATAATACTTAACAATGGTGAACTTGAATTGGTAGTTTAAATTGAGTACGAAAAAAGGGAAACCATTTTGAGACAATGACAATTTTTCAGAATAAACCCAATTTTAAGGAAGAAAAAAAACAAAAAAACAACAACAAACAAACAAACCACACCATATGATAACATGGGAATATGAGAGAGGGACAGAGAGAGAGAGAGAGAGAGAGAGAGAGAGAGAGAGAGAGAGAGAGAGAGAGAGAGAGAGAGAGAGAGAGAGAGAGAGATAGATTTATAAGAATCTAGACATAGCTGATGGCATTAGTAACGTTTGAAGTAAAACTCATTAATTAGCATTACTAATAAACAAGATTGTCTATTAGGAGCTTGTGATAAGATTTTCGAAAGGAAAATACGCTAGTTCTATTTTTTAGATAATCAGGGAGGTCGTTCCACAGTTTACCACCAGAGAATGTAAGGGATGATTTATATAGATCTGTCCTGGGGCGGGGCATTGTTAATTTGGTTTTGCTTCGAATTGTATGGACTTTAAATTTAGTAATAAGATATTTTGGTGCTAGCTTATTTATGATCTTGTACATAAGGGTACCTTTATTTAGTAGGCATTTCAAATCAAATGGTAGAATGTTAAGTTCTTTATAGTCATTGGTTTCTAGGGATGACGATTTAAGGAGTATGAGTTTAAGAGAGAGTTTATATAGTCTTTCAACATGTTTGAGTGTGTTTTTACTAGCTGAATCCCAACATGTTGATGCATAATCAATATCAGGTTGGATATAGGCATGGAAAAAAAGTCTACGAGTATGTTGATCTAAAAAGTGTTTAATTCTATTGAGCTGAAATACTTTTTTTGAAATTTTCTTGGACAGAATGTCCATGTGTTTTGACCAGGATAAGTTGTTGTCAATGTATACGCCGAGTAATTTGTGTGAAGTAACTTCTTCTAGAGGCTTTTCATAGATAGTCGGTGTTCTTAATTGATTTTTAAAGTTTTGCCTCTTTTGTCTTGTTGTGATTAACATGAATTTAGACTTTTTGGGGTGTAAGGCCATATGATTTTGCTCTGCCCAGTCAACTAGATTATTAATGTCACTCTGCAATCCAGAACAGATTGAATCAGCATTTTTGCCATTTTTATACACTGTGGTGTCGTCTGCAAAAAGCTCACACGATGAAGTAAGATGAAGGGGGAGGTCATTTATATAAACGGTGAAGAGTATAGGTCCTAAGACTGAGCCTTGGGGAACTCCATAATTGACTGATTGAAATGAAGATGTAATAGTGTCTTTTGAGACGGTTTGTCGTCTGTCAGATAGAAAGGACGAAACGAGGGCGATAGAATCTTGAGTTAAACCATACAATGATAGTTTTTTCAATAGAAGGCCATGATCAATAACATCAAAGGCCTTAGCAAAGTCGACGAGAATGGCACCGGTGAGAAGGTCATTGTTAATATTGGAATGCCACTGTTCGATTAGATTAGTGAGTACTGTTTGGCAGGAATGGTTTTCTCTAAAGCCACTTTGGTTACAATGGAAAAGATCATGTGTGGTAAAGTATGTTTGAAGGTTACGTTTTAAATGCTTTTCTAGAGGTTTGGAGAGGTTAGACAAGATAGAGATAGGTCGGTAGTTTGACGGATCTTGGGGGTCACCAGATTTATATAGTGGTATCACCTTGGCGTCTTTAAATAATTGGGGATAACAGCATTTCTCAATACAAAGGTTATAAATATAGGTAAGACAGTCAGTGATAATAGGCGCAGATAGCTTTAATATATAGTTATCAATATGATCTAAACCGCAACATTTAGAATGCTTGAGTTGAATTAATTCTTGGTATACCTCATGTACAGCCATAAACTGGAAACTGAGTTTAGGACCTAATTTTTTGGAGTCACAGTACTCTTTCAGTAACAATAGATCGTTAGAGCCAGTTCGATCGGCTAGTATCGTTTTATCAGCTATGGTACAGAAATGATTGTTGAGTTCTTCAACAGATAGATCGTTTGACAAGGGCGTACTGTGTGTTGAAGATTTGCAGGATAATTGGTTAATTGCTTTCCAGATAGATTTTGAGTCTTTTTTAGATTGAATAAGATCGCCAAAGTACTTTTTTTTGGCAACTCGCTTCATGTTTGTTATTTTGTTTCGCTGCTTTTTAAAAGCTACATCCTTACCAGTTGTTTGTACTAAACTTTCACGAGTCTTTATTTCCGCATTTATATTATCGTTTAACCATGGGGGTTTACCTTCAGGCTTGACACGTTTGGTTATAAAAGGGGCATGTTTATCGTATATTGGGATGAAGGTATTATACCACTTTTCAAGGGCTTTATTTGGATCATTGTACTGAAAAACAATAGAAAAGTCGGCCATACATAAATCATATAAGAATTGCTCAGGGTTAAAGGATTTATAGCTACGAAATGCTACACATCTATGAGAACATTTGGGGATTCTGATGCCTTTTTTTGACCACGTTAAGCATATGGGGAAGTGATCGCTTAACCCGAAGACAGGAACAGACGTTTCAACTATGTGACCAGGATTGGTGACGTATATATGGTCAATGAGTGTTTGGGTCTGTAGTGTTATTCTTGTGGGGTTATTAAGTAATTGAGACATATTATAAGATTCATAGAGACGTTTCCAGTTATCATGGATTTTAAGAAGATCAATATTCAAATCACCTAGCAATATGATGTCGGTATAGGATAAGGAAACATTGTCCATCATAGATGAAAATCGGTTAAACCACTCCACACGTTCATCGGGATTTCTATATAAAAATCCCACAATAATTGGTGTGTGGCCCTTTAAGCGAATTTCAATCCAAATACCTTCTATGTTGTACTTATCGAAGTCATGTACCTGTCTATAGTTCACTGACTGGTGAATGTATGCAACCATGCCTGTGTGTAGCTTACTTGAAGCATCTTTTCTAATAACATTGTACCCTGGTACAGAAATTAGATTGTCAGACACAACATCAGATAACCTAGACTCGGCAAAGGCAAAACAATGAAAACAAGTATTAGAATTTGACAAGACAGAAGGCACATCAGACATTTTGTTTAAAAGATGACATGCATTTAAATAACCTATTTTAAAACCCGGTTTCGATAACCATCTAGAATTACTGGTAACATTGGCCATTTTAACGTAATTGCTTAAAACAATCACCAACTCAAGAGGAAACCAGCGAAATGTATATCAATATAAAAGAAAAATCAGGCCTTTAGGCGAAAGAGTGAACAACTTAAAACAAAACAAACTTATTCAAATGAATCAACAATGGTATAAAGTAAGTGTGGTCGCAATAAAAGGTAGAGTTAGAAGAGCAAATAAACGAATAAAACAGTAGTATGGAGAGAAAATAAGCCAATTAGGCCTACAAACTAGCAACGCGTCTGCGATTTTTTCCCACGAATAGAGAAAAAAGAGAGAATAATCCACTGGTTTGCTACACAGAGGAGCAGTTCAGGACACCGTAGCACAGAGTTTCTCTAATAATATGCACCGGGTCTTCGTTTATGAAAAGTCAGGCAGGCGCAGTGAGAAAATGGTTAATAGTCAATTCAATCACTGCTTTGAGGCCCTGTCACGAGTTGACAGAATTAAAATAGTATACTGTTCATATCAGTACAGGGCAGGCAGAGGTAGAAGTGTCCAACACGAGAATATCAGGTTCTACCAGTACAACAACGATCCGTGATCATCGAGTGATCTTCACAGTCAATGCACAGAGGTAGAAGTGTCCAACACGAGTATAACAAGTCATGTTCTACCAGTAGAACCAACGATTCGTGATCACCGAGTGATCTTCACAGTCAGTGCATAGCACTCTGTCCACAGTCCGTAAGGAAATTATTCACTGTCCAGTAGCACAAAGTCCATAATAGACATCAAGCACAGTCAGTTCAGAGTCGATTCACCATCTATTCACAACACACTGTTTATAATAACACCGAAGGCGTAGTAGCCGAAGTAGAAGTCCACACAGTTCTGTACGTAGCACACACAGTAAGAACAGCATGTCGACACGCATATCGTCCAGGGATAAGTAAGTTTTATAGGACCCAGTATAAGACAGAGAGAGAGAGAGAGAGAGAGAGAGAGAGAGAGAGAGAGAGAGAGAGAGAGAGAGAGAGAGAGAGAGAACGAACGAACGAACGAACGAAATGCTATTTATTCAGGGTAATGAGATAAGCTAATTAAGCACAGCTTTTTGCACTCAGCCCTGAGACAAACAACAAGAAAGCAACAAACAAATAAATTTAAGAACAAGAAAGAAGAAGGGAAGGAAAACAAAGCATTCTAAGAAAAGCAACAATCATAAAAAAAAGACATTATTTACATAGTATATACATAACCAGCAAAGGGGAGATGGGGAATGGGGATTTTGAAAAAAAAGGATACTGTAAAATGTGGCTACTCGAGAAAACAGGTGATTATAGCGAAGAATGATTATGACAACATCATTCATACATTGAAATTGGTAAGAAATAGCAACAAAACATAATATTCCTTTCCTGAAGACAACAAACCCTTAGAAAATGATTAGTTGCCAACAAAACGTCTGTAAAGCTGGGATTTAGGTGTTTGTCGTCACTCTGTCAAGCAAGAGCTTTCTGTGTGTTATTTTAATTTAATGAAGGCTGTTCTTTTCTTTAATATGTAGTGGAATAGAATACCACAGAGTGCCACCAGAGTAGATCATGCTGGTTTTGAAGAGGTCGATTCTAGGTTTTCTTATAAGTATATTATTTGTATATCTTGATTGGTTAATAAGGGGGACATTTGCTGTGAGTGATGGGGGTGCTAATCCGTTCATAATGAGAGAGAAACAAGAGAGAGAGAGAGAGAGAGAGAGAGAGAGAGAGAGAGAGAGAGAGAGAGAGAGAGAGAGAGAGAGAGAGAGAGAGAGAGAGAGAGAGAGAGAGAGAGAGAGAGAGAGAGAGAGAGAGAGAGAGAGAGAGAGAGGGGGAGAGAGAGAGAGAGAGAGAGGAGAGAGAGAGAGGAGAGAAGAGATAGAGAGAGAGAGAGAAAGAGAGAGGGAGAGAGAGAGATAGAGAGAGAGGGAGAGAGAGAGAGAGAGAGAGAGAGAGAGAGAGAGAGAGAGAGAGAGAGAGAGAGAGAGAGAGAGAGAGAGAGAGAGAGAGAGAGAGAGAGAGAGAGAGAGAGACCGGCTGAGCAGTATGAATGATTTGGCGACGACAGGCCATAGAATTCTAATAACATCATCATCATTACCCCCCTCCCCCGAAGTCGGAATGTGGCTACCCACGTGGCGGGGTAATTAAAAACGGTCACACACCGTTTTTGACTACACACTCACACAAACAAACCCACGGTCACACACGTAATGTTCTCATCCCTAGCTGATGCATTTGTACCATAGTGTTCCAGTGCTTCAGCTGTCCGGATGATCCCTGGAGTCTTTTAGCCAGGGTACGACGACATCATCAACATCATCATCATCATCACCACCATCATCATCACTCACATAATAATTTAAAAAACCTGTCATCATTGCCATTACTCCCATCCCATAACCCAAAACAGCTATTCCTAATATTATTGCACACAACATTTCATCCCCGCCAAATCTAAAAGCTCTCAGACAGAGAGGGTCGATTCTACATGACACATCATTTCTCCCTGTCTCTTTCCTTGACAGACTCTAGGTGGTTGTTTTTTTCCCCTAGTAATAAAGAAACAAGAAGACTTTCGCCCCCACACAAAGGAAAGGATCGGAGCTATATGCCCCCGTCTCTATATGCCCCCGTCTCTATATGTCCCCATCTCTATATATCCCCATCTCTATAATTATGTCCCCATCTCTATATGTCCCCATCTCTATATGTCCCCGTCTCTATGTGTCCCCATCTCTATATGTCCCCGTCTCTATGTGTTCACATCTCTATATGTCCCCATCTCTATATGTCCCCGTCTCTATGTGTCCCCATCTCTATATGTCCCCATCTCTATATGTCCCCACCTCTATGTGTCCCCATCTCTATATGTCCCCATCTCTATATGTCCCCATCTCTATATGTCCCCGTTTCTATATGTACCAGTCTCTAAGTGTCCCCGTCTATGTGTTTCCCCATCTCTATGTGTTCCCGTCTTTATATGTCCCCGTCACGATGTGTCCCCGTCTCTATGTGTCCCCGTCTCTATATGTTGCCATCTCTATAATGTCCAGTCTCTATGTGTCCCCGTCTCAGTGTCCCCGTCTATATATGTGCCTAGTTGCTGTGTCCCCGTCTCCATGTGACCCTTTCTCTTTATGTTTTTAAAATGTTATTACCCCGTCTCTACATGTCCCTGTCTCTATATGCCCCTGTCTCTATGTGTAGCCGCGGGTTAGGGTGAGGGTTACGGTTAGGGGCTAAACGCTAGGGGTCGTAAAGATTAGTGTCTGGGTTAAGGTTTGGGCTAGGGTTATGCTAAGGGCTAGGATAAGCCCAAAGAACAGATATACAAGATGGGGACACATAGAGACGGGGACACATAGAGACGGGGGCATATAGAGACGGGGACACACAGAGACAGGGACACATAGACACGGGGACATATATAGACGGGGACATATAGAGACGGGGATATAAAGAGACGGGCACGCATAGAGACAGGGACTTATAGAGACGGGGACATAATAAAAGATGGGGACACATAGAAACGGGGACATATAGAGACGGGGACATATAGAGATGGGGACTTATAGAGACGGGGACATAATAAAAGATGGGGACACATAGAGACGGGGACATATAGAGACAGGGGCATATAGAGACGGGGGCATATAGAGACGGGGACACATAGAGACGGATGACATATAGAGACGGGGACACATAGAGACGGGGACACATAGAGACGGGGACACATAGAGACGATGATACATAGAGACGGGGATACATAGAGACGGGGACACATAGAGACGGGGACATATATAGACGGGGACACACAGAGACGGGGATACATAGAGACGGGGTCAATTAGAAACGGGGACACGTAAAGACAGGGACATAATATAGACGGGGACACAAAGAGTCGGGTACAGATAGAGACGAAACTGGGACACAAAGAGTCACAGAGAGAGACGGGGCACAAGAGCGGGGGCACAATGCTAGGTTGCTGAAAAGAACGAAACGTGAGAGGAGATCAAAGGCCCAATCACTGGGGAGAATTGGACAGAAACTTTCTCAGGATTACAGTCAGGATTCTGCAAAACATTGGACTTGGGACACACACACACACACACACACACGCACACACACACGCACACACACACACACACGACACACACGCACACACACACACACACACACACACACACACACACACACACACACACACACACACACACACACACACACACACACACACACACACACACACACACACACACACACACACACACACACGCGCACACACACACACACACACACACACACACACACACACACACACACACACACACACACACACACACACACACACACACACACACACACAGCTGGATATATAGATAGAGAGAGGCAGGGGCAGACAGACAGACAGTCAGGAACTGCTTGAATTATGTCGTATCGTCATATTGTGAAGAAAATAAATGCTAAGCCTAAGCGTCTCCAACTGTTTTTTAAGAGTCATGAAATAAAACAAATGACATAGTTTCAATTACTTCCTCGAGACTCACCGTTTTTGCGCCTTTAGACAAGAAAGGTTCAAATGTATTTGGTTTATGATGTGTATGGTCATGTTTGGATTGAGCCTGTGAAAAAGAAAAATGCCCTCCCCCCAAAAAAAAGCAAAAAAAACAACAACAACAACAAACAAATAAGCACACAAACAAACCCAGTGCGTAGGGCCTACGTGTGTCAGCCAACAACGTTAGAACAAACAAGATTAGGCGCTACACACACAAAAACCCAGTGCGTAGGGCCTACGTGTGTCAGCCTGTTTTCATTGCATCGTTAGAACACAAGCGCTTAGAGCTTAAAGTTAGGCGCTATAAAAGTTGTCTTAATAAAACACACATTTGGGTTATGTCTATCGCCTTTACACAACACATCTTTCCAGAAATCAAAAACAGACCCACAAACACACACAAAGCCCTCTTGGCCTACCATATGTGCAAGTCTGTTCTTTGGGGGCTTTTTAAGGTGCACCCCGACGGATGAGTTTTTGCAAGAAACACGTCGAGATCACCAGAAAGACAGCCTTTTCAAGGATCGGAACACTCACTTTGCGCTGGTTTCTTTGAAACCAAACCGTCCAAACGGCGATTCCTCCTTGGCGGAGATGCCGGAGAGACTAGCCATTTTGGATGGGGTGGGTGGAGGTCACTCATTGTGGTTGAAGCGTGTTCGTTTTTTGCAGTGCAGTAAAACAACAAAATAGGAGCAATTTCCTTTGTTGTGAGCGAAACTGCATAACATTTTTAAAAAAATAAATAAAAAAAAGGCTTGCATTGCACAAATTTCGTGCAAACGATTTGGCGGCCATTAGAAAAGAGACGGCACACGCCTTCTCTTTGGGTGAAATAATTTGACTTCCAGCACCTCCGCCAAGGAGGAATCACCGATTTGACGGTTTGATTTCTAGGAAACCAGAGCAAAGTGAGTTTTGCAATCTGTGTGTAAAAGGTGTTTTCCTGGTGATCTCGACGTGTTTGTTACAAAAAACATGATGTGAGTGATAATAGGGTTTTACGCCCTCTTCGGCCTTTCGACCATGTGGGGCATTGGGGGTTTACTTTTGGATAGGGGGAAAGGGAGGGGGGGGGGGGTAAAATTAACTTTCACTATTACTTTAGATGACTTCGAGCTCGCACGTAACAAAACTACCAGTTCATTCTAGGAGGTATTATATATATATATATAAAACAACAACTGTCAGCTAAAAAAAATATACTGTCAAGTGAAAGCCACTCCCTGAGCTATGATTAAAACCCTCAGGACCACAATTTAAAATGCAATCTTTATTGCTAAAAACTTTAAAATATTGAATGTCAATTAAAATTGAAGCAAAAAGCTATATACACAAAATATTTATTCTTTACTAATCTACGACATTGATATACAAAAACCATTCCGTCAGGGTGCCCCTTTAAAGAACAAACGTACTTTAACCCCATTTCCCCAATCAAAAATCTGTCAGGTAAAAAACACGTTCTGCGTCCTCCTGTTGTCATAATTATGCTCTCATAGGAATCGAATGAGAAAACTGGCTTCTATGCATCATCATGTCTGCAGTACATTGGACCTTTAGAGAATAAAGCTATTCAAAATGCGTAGACTATCCCTTTGTTACACTTTTGTTTATAGAGTCTTGAAGAAAAAAAACCAACAACCATGAAAAAACACCCAAATAAACAAACACACACACACACACACACACACGCACACACGCACACACACACACACACACACACACACACACACACAAACCCTGCCTTAACATCCTTTTTTATATTGCTTCTTTCTAGCCTTTAAAGAACACAAGTGACACAACTGCCTGGTCAATACGTGTCAAACAATTTCCTTCGAGCCTTTAGAAAGAACAAAGGGGAAAAACTGCTAGGTCAATGCGTGCCATCTTTCCTCTTCAGAGAAGCCAAAGGCGTCTAAGTGTCCGCCAGGTCTAACATTACGTCGATGGGCCTGGCCTGGATGTGAACAGTGCTATTGATACTATGGATCTCTCTCAATGTCTGTCTTCGCGTTTCTTCTTCTTCTTCTTCTTCTTCTTCTTCTTCTTCTTCTTCTTCTTCTTCTCTCTCTCTCTCTCTCTCTCTCTCTCTCTCTCTCTCTCTCTCTCTCTCTCTCTCTCTCTCTCTCTCTCTCTCTCTCTCTCTCTCTCTCTCTCTCTCTCTCTCTCTCTCATTTTGCAATACATATTTTAGTAAAGGAGGTCTTGCAGTTACCAGCATTATGTTATGTTCACAGAGAGAGAGAGAGAGAGAGAGAGAGAGAGAGAGAGAGAGAGAGAGAGAGAGAGAGAGAGAGAGAGAGAGAGAGAGAGAGAGAGAGAGAGAGAGAGAGAGAGAGAGAGAGAGAGAGAGAGAGAGAGAGAGAGAGAGAGAGAGAGAGTTCCATTAATCCTTACATACCATTGGAGAAATGAACGTAAGCCTACATGACCGAGGATTTGATCTGCTTTGCTCACGCCGAAATATGTCTAGATCACAGACGTCTCCAAATACGACTATGTATAGAATTCTAGTTTCCTGCTTGGTTGAAATTCAGCTAAGGGACGCAAGAAGCAGAAAGAAAGAAATCTGCCCTGAATGCAGACCAAAGAGAATTGAAACAAAATAACCACAGTATAATCATCATATAGTAAAAAGCCAAGTGTCCGTGTGTGTGTGTGTCTGAAACACGAAGCGGGCCTTATAACTCCGCCGTTTTTCGACCGAATCGCTTCAAATTTGCTGTGAGCCCTAACGGGGCGATGGCAACGGCAACCGAGGCGGCGTGTCATTTGCGGGGTTCGGCAAATGCGCGAAACGCGCATCCGCCGGCCTCTTGGCGCCCGTATCTCCGGTGTTTCTGGACCGATTGCCTTCAAATTTGGCAGGAAGATGACCGGGGACGGTGACGATCCGTGTACCACACCGGAAGCGAATCGGTTCAGAAACGCGCGCGCTATACGATTCCGCCGTTTCTTAACCGAATCGCTTCAAATTTGCTGTACTCAGCGTTACCAGTACTTGGCGTTACCGTTACTAGGCGTTACCGTTACTAGGCGTTACTGGTACTCAGCGTTGCGCTAGTACTTTTAAAACAGCAAAGGCTTCACAATAATTATCGAGAACAATAATAACATAGACTAGGTAGGCTATATTGGAGAGAGGCGTTCAAAACAGACACTACAGCAGTATCAGCCAGTCACGATGGAATAATCCTGTTGCACGATTTATGTATTAAAAACAAATAAAAGAATTGTTTTTGTCGCGATATTAGAACTTCCCGGTAATAATGGTTATAGAGCCAACTTTGGTATGAAGCTGTGTCATTTGCACATGGTTTCACAAAAAGTACATGTCCGCAAAAAAGAAAGAAAAAGATCGTGTTCAATTTAAAGGTGTCCTTTGTTAGTGCGAGTTTCATAAAAAGGGAAAATTAAACCGGGCAAGTCAGAGGGTTTTTCGTGCTATGGTTCTGATTATGACCTTTCTTCATTTGAAGAAAATGTTTTTTTTATAATTGTTTTTATGTTTCACTTCTTCCAATAACACACACACACACACACACACACACACACACACACACACACACACACACACACACACACACACACACACACACACACACACACACACACACACACACACACACACACACACACACACACACACACACACACACACACACACACACACACACACACACACACACACACACACACACACACACGTGCGCGCGCACAGTTTGCTTCAGTTGTCTTTCTCAGCTATTTATGACGACAAGATGAAAAAAGCTTTGTTTAGCTTATTCCTTTATCGTCAATAAAGATCATTTTGACTTGACTTGACTTCACACACACACACACACACACACACACACACACACACACACACACACACACACACACGCGCACACACACACACACACACACACACACACACACACACACACACACACACACACACACACACATCAAAAACATTCCATTGTTGTTTAACGATGAATATCACAATATATTGTTTTTATTCTCAAGCATTTATGTACCACATTATCATTGAATGAACTGGAAGCATTGTCAACATTATAATGTTATTTTAATTTCTAATCTTTCAGTTCCTTGTTTTTCTCAACATTATGTTTTTACCTTTAATCAATTGGAACCTTTTTTGATTGTTAATTTACTAGCATAATTACTGTGTGTATGAATTTTCATGACAGGCTTCTTTCTGCCCCACCCCTCTGTTTTTGTAATCTGTTATTTTGGTCTCTCTTTATGTGCATGTTCTTTCTGCTTACCCCTCTCACCTCTCATGCTCACTCTCCACCAGTCTCCGTTTATCGCATCCTTTCTGTATATAAACAAACGCGGATTCGCAATCGTGTGTTGTAAAGTGGTCCTGAAATTGTAATCATTTGCTCTCGCCAGGAGGGCTACAGCTAGAAGTTTTATTTTAATCAAACATTTTATAACAAAAGTAAAATTTGACAATATAGAGTAGTCTCGTACGAGCCATGGCTCCTAAAAATTAAACTTGACCTTTATTCAAGATAAAACATTTGTAAAAAGAAAACATCTAAAGTAGATAGAAACCTTTTTTTTTTCTTTCCCTCTCCCCCTCTCCCAGTATCTAAAAGTATAAAGTAATGTCCCATATGGCTTTGGCCGGGAGGACGTCAAGCATAATATTTGTTGCAATCGTGGGTGGTGTGCGACAATTTTGGACCGACCGACAGACCGACAGACCGACAGACCGACAGACCGACAAAGTGAGTGATAGGTTTGTGGCTTGTGCCACAAACAAAAATAAGCCCCACTAACGACCTCTTTTTTTCTATTCGTTCATTTTGTGTTATTCAGTCTTACCTTCTTCTGAGTCTGTTCTTTGTTTAGTTCTTTGACATTTAACCCTTTCACCGCCAGGCATATTTCAGCCAAAAATGTCAATTAACCCTTTCACCGCCAAAGTCGCATTTTAGCACCACAGTGATTTACCACCTATGTCACTAGAAGGCATCAAATTGGGGTCTATTATCCAAAGACCCTACTGTTTTAGCTTTGGGAAGTAAGGATAATACCTTATTTTATTATATTACAGAAGAATCCCCAATACTGCAGATGGAGTTTGTTCTTTACTTGGCTAGGTAAATGTAATGGCAATTTTTGGCTGAAATATGGCTGGCGGTAAAAGGGTTAAATTGACCTGGGTAGAGAATAAAGTCCATCTGCAGTATTGGGGATTTTTCTGTGACGTATTATAAACTAAGGTATATCCTTACTTCCCAAAACTAATACAATAGGGTCTTTGGATAATAGGCCCCAATTTGATGCCTTTTAGTGATATAGGGGTTACATCACAGTGGTGCTAAAATGCGACTTTGGCGGTGAAAGGGTTAAACACAAAATGACTGTTGTAACCTTAGACTAGACTTTATTACATTCGAATGATGCAATAGACTAATTAATTTTTTCTCCCCACCGAACTGGTTCTGCTAGTGTTGCTACATGTTGCTGTAATTTGATCGGGGAAAATGCAAGCTTTTGATGATTCCACAATTGGCAATGCATTTAAATGCAATTCAATTACGGCCTTATTGCGCAATAACACGGAATTATTCTGCCCCTCTGCCCGTGCTATATGGCCCGCGGGAAAACAAGCTTCACCATCCCTGCCCCTAACCCTACTAACAAAAAATTATAACCTTACTATTTCTTCTTCTTC